>OZ024838.1:6585715-7068732 GCA_964016985.1 Anodontia alba | reverse complement strand
CATCGGGACCCAGGGTGAAGTTGGCTAGCTGTAAAAGTCCTTTAACCCTCCCTTCCCCCCCCCCCCCCCCGTCCCCCCCCCCCCCCCCCCCACCCACCGGTAGATTGCTCTATAGACCGTCTAAGGCGGTAGTCCCGGTGTTAGTCTTTCTCTTTGTTGCTTTGTGGTTTATTCTACGAGGCGATTTGTTTTATGTCTTACCTTGTGTCATTTGTCTTGTGGTTTCAGTCCTTTTAGCATTGCGATTACCTCGCTTGGGAAAAGAAAGCTAATCTTAGTGCTTTTCGTACCTTTGTTCGATTTGCGCTTGTTTGGTTTTGTCTGTTTCTTTTTCCTCTTGGTGTCTGGGAAGGGCTGCGGTTTGTGACTGTGGCACTCCCTGGACTGTTCTCTAACGTTTTTTTTTTTTTTTTTTTTATGCATTAAAAACTACGCCTATTCAAATATTTAGAACATTTTACCTCCAAAAACTGAACATTTTCAGATAAAAAACTGATATTTTTCATATTTCTGCTCAAACATAGATTGTGGGTACTCGTTAGAACCGCCTCTGCGAGGCGGTTCTTCAGAGTACCCACAATCTATGTATTTGAGCAGAAATTAGAAAAATAATGTATACCCTGTAAAACCCGGTCTTATTATAAAAGTGGGGTTTAAGGGGTCAAAATTATAAAGGCATGTTTTCATGATGTGTGGCGTTTGTTTTGTCAATATTTTTTTCCTCATATTGCCTTCTTTGTTGCCCCGGGAAGGCTGTGCTTCGCCATTGTAGCATTACCTGGTTATACTAACATATGTTAGGCCCATTAGCCCGGATGAGAGATTTTCTAGTTTCAGATAGTTAAGAGAAAATGCTCTGTGACCCAAAATATGAGTTACACCAAATTTATCACAAATTGTTTATTAACCCTTTCATCACTGAGTTTCTGAAATAGACTCTTCCATCTTTGACTGGTTACGTCTATTGTAAATAATGCGCGTTTATTCAATGATCTTTAGCAAGACGTTAAGCCGTGTAGATCATGATGAGACGGCTCTCATCTGAACCTACACTGTCTGAATAGGTATTTGCACCGGTCTACAGGGTTGAAAAGGTTTATCGAAAAAGAGGTCATAATTTTTATGGAAATATTGTTTACCTTTAGTCTGGTAACACCTTAATCCAGGGTAACCTTTGACACTTTAAGGATACACATAGACCTATCTGTGATATGCGCTCCCTCGCGAGCTACTTCTTTCGTCATTTTTTTTTTTTTTTTTTTTTTGTTAGATCATTTTCCGAACAGAGACAGATCATTTGTAACAAAGTTTTCTCTCCCTAATATAAATATTCTTAGTATCTGACATCTTCCTCGTTCCTAATATTAGACGGTGAAATGGCATTGCCAGCGTACGTCTAGATCAAAGGTGTATAAGATTACTGCACAAAAGCATGCGTTATTAAGGCAGGCTCAATTAATCGGAAAAGCGATTAATTGGTCGATAAATTCCACAAAAATGATTTTCGTTACACATTTGCAAATAATGGCTCATTTGATTTCTGTGTCTGTTAACTTTACCGTATTTACCCTTACTATTGAGACACCTCAACTACCTACCATACTTTATCTAAAATTTGAACAAGTACAATTTATTATCCAACGTTGCATCTAAAATAGCTGGACGAGTGGCAAACAATGTAGACCCTGAAGAGACGCCGCGTTTTGCGGCGTCTCATCTGGGTCTATACTGTTTGCTCAGGCCTGTCTGACCAAATACATACAGTAAAATATAACGTATGGTAAGAGTCGATTATCGATCGCAATGGCCGGCCTGATAATCGATTATCTTTACAGCTCTGATAAGCCAGCCTTATATGTTATGGGTACTCATTAGAAGTGCATCGTTGAGGTACTTCTTATGAATAATGTAACGTGTTGTCCTGGAGTAAATTGAAACCGACAACTATCTGGAGCTAAAGCTAAGAAGAATAGTTGTCACATAATTATTTTCACATGCATGACAGTTTTCCATACGCTTTTAACAGCTGTGTAGCAAGCGTTTATTTTTATGAAACATTGTAGTAATTTCCTTACCATATCCGGGAAACCTGTCTCCAATGATCTCCTGTCGTGCTGACATAACACTTGCAGTAAAAATACACACTTTTAAATATATTTTTCATTTAATATCACAGACGCTTCTAAATTGGGTTTGCAAGACACTTAATGATACAAGCTCATCAGGCATTTTTCCTACTTCTAAAGAGAATGACTTAATTTACCGTGTTTCAGATCAAACCGCGTACATGCAATGCGTGTCATTTACGTGATAATATAGTATATTACATACGCATGAGTCAGGGCAGAGGATTTCCTACATTAATACATATGTGCAAGGGAAGACTAAGATCAGCATGCGAGGTTACAGCCTTTACGAATGAATCTTGGTATATAGCATTGGGGACTCAAGGTCTACCGAGTTTATTCAAATAGTGATCGTAGGTTGATTTTTTACTTTTTTACGACAAGGTTGTGTCCCCATGCATTTGTATGGAGAAAATATTGAAAAGTCATTTTCTCAAAATGTATTATTAAAGAAAAATGGCTGAAACCTACATCGTATGATTAAAGTAGTAAAACTTTTTAGCTACAATCAAAATTTAGTCCCTAGGGGTTATATGCGCTTGCCCCTGGGCTATAAACTTGTATAAAATTTGTGTAATGTTTTAGTTTCTTCTCTGAAACCGCTTGAGCAATTTTCACAGATTTCACATGGGGCCTTCTGTCGAAAGGATAATTTGTTCGAACGGTTCCGCACCATTGAACAAGATATAACCCTCCCCCTCCACCCCCACCCCCACACACACAATGTATGATTAAAGTAGTGAAATGTTTTACTTACAATTTAAATGTTGTCCCCTGGGGGTTATCTGCCCTTGCCTCTTGGCTATATACATGTATAAAATTGTGTAATCTTTAAATGTCTTGTTTTCCGAAACCGTTTGGTTTTCACCAGAATTCACATGAGGCCTTCTGCCGAAAGGATATTGACAATTTGTTGGAATGGTTCAGCGCTATTGAACAAGATGGCAGCTATGCCCCTTTAAGGTAAAAAAAAAAACTTTTAAAATCTTCTTCCTCAGAACCAAGAAAGCTTTGAGGCTAAATCTTGGTACATAGCGTCAGGGCCGCAAGGTCTACAAATTTGTTTAAATGATGGTCTTAGGTTGACTTTTGACCTTTTTACGGCAAGGACAAATTTTCGTCACCATACATTTGTATAGGGAAAATGTTGAAAAGTCATTTTCTCAAAATGTATTAAATAATGGCTGAAACCTACATTGTATGATTAAAGCAATAAAACTTTTTAGTTACAATCAAAATTTTGTCCCCTGGGGTTATTTGCCCTTGACCCTGGTCGATATACATGTATAAAATTGGGTAATCTTTTAATGTCTTGTTCTCTGAACCGCTTGAGCAATTTTCACAAGATTTCACATGGGGCCTTCTGTCGAAAGGATATTGACAATTTGTTTGACTGGTTCAGTGCCACTGAACAAGATGGCCGCCATGCCCAAATATGATAAAACATTTTAAATATTTTTCTCAAGAACCAATAATGCTCTGAGGTTGAATATTGGAATATAGCAGCGGATACTCTAGATCAACCAAATGTGTTCAAATGATGGTCGTAGGTTAACCATTGACCTTTATACAGCAAGGTCAAATTTGCGCCCCACATTTGTATTAAAGACTAATGGCAGAACCCTACAGTGTATGACTAAATTATTAAAACACGTTAGTTACGAGGGATGTTCGAAATGAATTGCTTATTTCTATCTGGATACTTCAAATTTCAAGTTAGCCCAAAAGTACTCATTTCATGCCCTCGAAGTACTCCCCGTGGCTAGAAATGCAAAGTTTCAGCCGATGTATCCACTTCTTGAAGGCGTCACAGTACGCTGATTTGGGCACAGTAATAAGGTACTGATGAATGGCAGATCGAAGTGCCTATCGGGACTGGTATTTCCGCCCAGCAAGGAATGCTTTCAATTTCGGAAACAAAAGGAAATCACATGGGGCAAGGTCTGGGGAATACGGGGGGTGAGGCAAAACAGTTACTTTTTCTTTCTTCAAAAACGCCGTAACTATTGCGGAGGTATGAGCTGGAGCATTGTCATGTAGAAGACGGACATGTTTAAAACCAGTGGCAGGGTGTCGTTTCTGATTATACTTTTTCAGTTTCTTCAGTACTACGTCTTTGTAGTACTTTCCGGTGATGCGTTTGCCCTTTTTCACTGGCACTTTTATTGCGACTCCTTCACCAGAGAAGAAGATTGCATACAAAACCTTTGTACTCAAAGAACGTTTGGCAATTATTGGGCGTTTGCTGTGTTTAGTGGCCCAGATCTTATTGCTAACCTTTCTGACGGGCTCAAAATAATGGACCAGGTTTCATCACCTGTGACGACATCGGCAAACTGCTTTTTGTCATATTTTGGAAACATTTGAAGCAGCTTTTTGGCCACTTTAACCCGTTGCCTCTTTTGCTCGTCAGTCAACAGATGTGGCACCCATCTAGCAGAAATCTTTCTGACTTTCAAATGCTTCTTCAAAATAAGGTGAACCGTTGATAGTGATATGCCTACCTTTCGTGCAATATCACGAACTGTAAATCTGGCATCTCCTTCAATGATATCCTTTATTTTGGAAACGATTTCTTTACGAGATGCAGATTTTGGCCTACCTGATTTCGGTGCATTTTTGATGGACTCTACACCAGACTCAAATTTCTTTTTCCACCGCCGAACTGTGTCATAAGACACACAAGAAGGTCCAAAAGCAGTAGAAATTTCAGTCATCAGCTTCTTCAAAGAACAACCAAGTTTTGAGCGAGCTTTGATGTAAGCCGTATTTCATCTTTTTTGTCGACGCTTCTACCAACCATTTTTACTGCAGTGGTCAATGACTGCATGTATTCAAATGGCAAATTTTATGTCTTACACTTAGTCTAACATGTACATTTATACACCATTGTGTAGATATTGAATAACCCTATACAGGTATGTATTGTTTTTTATCGTGCCCCACGTGGATATCGAGCTAGAGGACAATAAGCAATTCATTTCGAACATCCCTCGTACAATAAAGTATTTGTCTCCTGGGGGTTATCTGCTTTTTCCCCTGGACTACATTCATGTATAAATTTGTGTATTTTTTTAAATGTCTTCTCAGAAACCACTTAAACAATGTTCAGCAGATTTCACATGAGGCCTTCTATCAAAAGGATATTGACGATTTGTTCGATTGGTTCCGTACCAATGAATAAGATTGCCGACATGCCCATGTATGGTAAAAACGCATAAAAATCTTCTTCTCCAGAACCAAGAAAGCTTTCATGCTGAATCTTGGTATACAGAATTGGGTATACACGGTCTTTTAATTTTATTCAAATGATGGTCGTAGGTTGACCTTTGATCTTTTTAAGGTCAAATATGCGCCCCAATACATTTATATGGAGAAAATGTTGAAAAGTCATTTTTTTCAATATGTATTAAAGACGATCGGCTGAAATTTACAATATATGATTATAGTAGTAAAACTGTTATGTTACTGTCAAAAGTTTGGGGATTATCTTGGCTATATAAATATATAAAATCGTGAAATTTTTAAAGATCTTCTTCTTTGAAACCGCTTAACATGTATAAAATTTGTACTTTTGAAATATGTTCTTCTCTGAAACCGCTTGAGCAATTTTCGCCAGATTTCACATGGGCCCTTCTGTCGAAAGGATGTTTTGACAATTTGTTCAAATGGTTCCCAGGTTCCGCTTTGTGGTATTCGTAAGAAGTGCCTTGGCAAGTGGCTTCTAATGAGTACCCATAACATAAGCATTCATGGAGAAAAAGATGGCTGCCATGCCCATAGATGGTCAAACACTTAAAGTCTTCTTCTCCAGAACTAAGAAAGCTCTGAAGCTGACTCCTGATATATAGCATCGGGGACTCAAAATCTACTAAGTTTGTTGAAATGATGATACTAGGATGACTTTAATCTTTTTATGGTATGGACAAGTTTGTGTCCTAGTTGCTTTGGCATTACAGATATGCATTAGCTGTTTTTTTTTAGATAAGCGATTCATGGCCCATGGGCCTCTTGTTTTCTGTGTTGTTAGTTTAACGGATGTGTCTTATTTTAGTTTCCTAGAATATGTAACCGCTTGTTTTCTAACATACGATAAGACAAACTCATTTTATTAAGTCGCTTGTCATGGCCACACGTAGTTTAGCTTATCACTAGAACGGCTTTTAGATGTAGCGATGTCTGTTTGTATGGTAATTGACGACTTGGGTCAATTTAGATGTCTTAATAGGGATATTTTTCATCAATCTTACAGTTGTAATAATAGCGATACAGCTAATTCATTCCTTGTCGTTTTTTAAATCAGATAAATGAAACTTTAGAGGATGGGTTAATGGTTAAAACCGTCGCTAACAAGAATCAAATCTCTAGACAATGTCTTATTGAGTTTAGTATGCGTCAAACTTCAGCAAATAAAGACACACAACTATAGGACCGTTATGCATGCGATGGGAAAGCTACCCTAATCGCAAACTGATGTGCAATGTGTTGTACAAATACCAAGGACACGATACGAGGGCTAGTCAAAAAAAATAGCAAGCCTTACGGATTTCTAATTGACCGACAAGTCCAGACCCCGTAGATATAAAACGTTTTTCGTGCACAACCCAGCTAAGCATGCACGTTTCTCTTCTAATAATGTAAAAATGACAACAATGGTTGGCATTTTCATACTTATTGGCAGACAAAAGTTCCTGCTCAGCTGTGTCAACCAAGAAAGAATTTTCATTTGTTAGCTATTTGAGATTTACTGGCAGGACAAGCTACATTCTCCGCTGAGTTGACCAGGAAAAAAATTTATAACCTCGGAGCTAGGATTTTAACATGTCCTAGTAACGCACAATTTAGACATGCATAAAAAGCTGAACCTTTGTCGGTTTATTCATATGATATCTGATGTTAATCATGCCAACTGATATTCTATTTTTATTTTTTATTTTATTTATTTATTTATTTATTTATTTATTTGTTTATCTTTTTGACTCTTTAAATAACAACATTGTAATTTGTAGTGCTGTATACGCCCTTTAGCACAGGCATAAGCGGAATTCTACTTTGCAAGATATGAGAAAGGGTTCGATGATTCCAAGGAAACGAAAAATAAAACTGCACTACATTACGAAAACAGGCCTATTCAAATTTATTGAAAATTTTACAACCAAAAAAGGAAAATTTTCGGATAAAAAATTCTGATATTTTTCATATTTGTTCTCAAAACATAGATTGTGGGTACTCGTTAGAACCGCCTCGGCGAGGCGGTTCTAACGAGTACCCACAATCTATGTTTTTTTTTTTTTTTTTGCAAAATAAGAACAATAATGTATACCCCTGTAAACCCCAGTTTTTCTATATAAAAGTGGGGTTTAAGGGGGTCAAAACTATATAGGCATGTTCTCGTAATGATGATGAAGTACAGGGACAATTCTCACAACCGCATTACAAAAACAGGCCTATTTGAATATATAGAAAAATGCACTTCCAAAATCTTAAAATTTTCAGATAAAAAACTCTGATATTTTTCATATTTCTGCTCAAAACTTAGATTAAGGGTACCCGTAAGAACCGCCTCTAACGAGTACCCACAATCTATGTTTTTTAGCAAAAATATGAAACATAATGTATACTCCTGTAAACCCCAGTTTTACTTTATAAAACTGGGGTTTAATGGGGTCAAAATTATATAGGCATATTTTCGTGATGCTCACGGCAATTAACACTATCTGCAGTGAAGTCATTTTAACCTATAATGGTTGTCATTGGAAATGGCATGCTTTTCATCTAAACTGAGAACTAGAGAGAGGTCAAATGACTCTATATTGCTATTGGAAGAGCTTTCTTTTTATATAAAATAAGAGAGAGAAGGATGGAATGGGGGACAGAAGTAACCTTTGAACAACATGAAAAGCGTTTCTGAAAGTAACCTGTATAACGCAAAAACAATTAAATGGCAATTGCTTAGTTTCTTTTGATATATATAAAGATGAGTCGAGTATCAATTACTAAACATTTAATTTCCAATTGATTTTTCCTGCAGTTTGTTTGATAAATATATCCTCTGGAGGATTAATTAGAAAACTTTAATTTATTTTGATAGAGATTCACGAACACAATATATCCTCTGAGAAATAGAAAAAAAACTGCAAATTCATGTGACATAATTTAGTAAAATATCAATGGCTCGATCAGCGACTGCTCGTTTGCCGTGGCTGATTCGAACTCTTTTTAAGTTCCCCTGAATTTTTTCCGATACCTCAAGAAAACAAATATTTAGCGGTATTTACGGGATTTTTTTTTTTTTTTTTTTTTTTCATATTTTATCATGGAAATGTATGTTTCGTGTAATCATTAGTATCTAATGAGTATAACTGTATAACTTCAAAATATTTAATAGATCGAAAAGACATCCCTAAATTACCTCCATTTGTCTCTTGATTTTGGCACAATTAATAATCCTTAGTGGACCGAACTAGCCATGCCATGATGTCCATGGTCTCTTAGATGTCCATGGTCTCTTAGATGTCCATGGTCTCTGAGGTTCTACTGTATGAATAGTTATCTTTGAAATACATAAAAAGAACGAATGTACTAACATATAGCATCGGTTTACTTTATAACATAATATCTTTATATACCATCCTTCTGCACTTTGGCCATGACAATACATAAAAAAATATGGATCAGCTGACAAGTGTGTCAAGCAATTACGCAATAGTATCAGTCCCTGAGTTCACGTTTTTACTATATTTTATAACATAAGTATTTCCATTGACATAACTATTAAACTATAAATCTCTTATATATAACTGTTAAATCTATACATGACATTTGGCCTTGATCCCATAAGATTCCCGGGAGTAACCACCGATTTAAAGCTTGTTAGGTTCCTCTTCTGCAATTCTTTTTAGTGCATCTGTGGTTTCATATGTTGCCATCACGAAAACACGCCTATATAATTTTGACCCCCTTAAACCCCACTTTTATATAGTAAAACTGGGGTTTACAAGGGTATACATTATTTTTCTTATTTCTGCTCAAAATCATAGATTGTGGGTACTCGTTAGAACCGCCTCGCCGAGGCGGTTCTAACGAGTACCCACAATGTATGTTTTGAGCAGAGATTTGAAAAATATCAGAATTTTTACCTGAAAATTTTCATTTTTTTCGTTGGTAAAATTTTCACTATATTTGAAAAGGCGTGTTTTCGTAATGTGAAAATACTTTGTACTGCCAAGTTTGTAAAGATCATATGACATTAATTATCTCAATTGAACTAACTAGGCTAAATAACTTAATTAGCAAATCACACAATGGACCCATATGAGCTATTAATAGCTAGATCTTCAATAGCAGTTTAGCAGCTGCATATAGTATTGTTAGGTAACAAAAGGTAAGGTAATTACTGAACACAGCCCTCACAAGGCAACAATAAGGTTAGAATGACATGAAACATCATTAGATAACAACATCCCCAGGAACACAGAACGCTCGAAACAAAAAGAAACTCTGTCATAATTACTGCTATGGAATGTCAGTGGTATAGATTTTTATTTATTTATTTTTTTTTTTTTTATTATTTTTTTTTTATGCAAGATGAAAAGGGTTTATCAGGACTGGCCCCGAGGCTTTTTATGCCCAACTCAGCTCAGCAGAGAATGAAATGTGTCCTCCTGCTAATAAGCCTTGTCTTACTAACAATTCCAACTTAGTTGAGCATGAACATTTCTCTGCTAATAAATATCAAATGCCAAATATTGTCGGCATAGCATCGAAGAGGCGATTCTAATAAGTACACACAACATACAATTTCATAATGAAACAAGAAAGCTTCCGTAAAAATGTGTTTTCTTGATCTATCGGAAGAATTTCGTAGGGACTCAAAAACGAGTTCGAATTAGCCACGATGAACGAGCCATTGATGTTCGAGCTATTGAGATTCGACTATAGTTGATAGCACCCTGGACAATTTGTATTTGCTTTTCATCTTTCACCACATGACAGACATTAAGGTCAATGTCTTAAGCTTATAACCCGTTTCATCATATCACAATTTTCCCTGTCAGTATGTTTGATGTCTCCATAACGGCACGCTTTGGTAATATTTATATTTAGCTAACTAGCCCTACATTCTGTCCTTTCTGACTTGATCACCACTGACGTTTTACTTCGTTTCGGCGATTCATTGGCACCTCATTTTTTGATTTATGACGCAAATGTCATCGCATGTCAACCCTTTTTGTAATATTGGTATTCCATTGAACTGTAACGTGAGAAAAAGACCATAAATCTGTACTGGTGCTGTCCTTGGAAACAAGGAACACATATAAAAAATGGCCATCGGAGTCTCGATTCATTTATAACTCTTCAACCTGACACAGAAACATTAAGTCTGTAAAACCCTGACGGACCATAATAGATTTGCTAGCCCGAACGGAACATTCAAAGCATTACGAAAACACGCCTATTCAAATATATGGAAAATTTCACCTCCAAAAATCTAAAAATTTTCAGGTACAAAAACTATGAATTTTTCATATTTCTGCTCAAAACATAGATTGTGGATACTCGTTAGAACCGCCTCGACGAGGCGGTTCTAACGAGTACCCACAATCTATGTTTTATGCGGCAATAAGAAAAATAATGTATACCCCTGTAAACCCCAGTTTTACTATATAAAAGTGGGGTTTAAGGGGGTCAAAATTATAAAGGTATGTTTTCGTGATGGTAAATAAGTCAACTCAGGAACTGAAACCATAAAATCCACATCAAGCCCCAACACCAAAGGAAAGACAGCTACATAAATTAAACAGCCACAAAAATAACAGATGGCAGAGCTACAACCCTTTGCCAAAAAAGGTGGCAACTCTGTTACCCAAACTTAACCGAATTTATCTCAAAGTCTGTCTGGAAACCCGACAAGAAAAAATAAAACGGAATCGCTTAGACATACAATACATTTTCTCAGCACATCCTGATACTTTGATACCAAACGATAGACTCGTATGACCGTCTCTTGAGGTCTCTTTATTTAATGTTTCGACTCTTGATATTTCCATGTATGATTAATACAGCCTATATTCAATTTGTGCTACGGTAAATAAAATTTTGTGGGCGAGACAGTCCTTAGGCGATGTCATCCGTTGTCTTTGATTATACTATTCAAAAAAAGATTGCCAACACATTTATCGATAAAAACTCTTTGTAGTGTACAAGTATTAGCTTTTATAAAACAGCTTGGTCTACGCTCAGCGCACAAATCATTTTCTAGAGCAATGGACTGAAGTATACATTTGAGCCGAGGCACATTTCCTACAAAACTGACTTTGCGCCCACCGAGGAATCAGATCAGCATACGCATCAGTGCAGTTTAATCAGAGCCTTCGCAGTGCCCTCTCTGGGAAACAAAGAATCCAACGCCGTTTTCAGATGGACAGCGAAGACTGAGCTGTATCCGCAAATGCGGAGGCTGACCTGAGATTTTGCTGGGTGCGTGAATCATATAGGTTATGCTGTGCCCCGTTTCATTTCGCATAAAAGTTCTAACATTATCATACAGATCTGTTTTGCAGCTCTATGACTTCATCGTAATTTCTCTACAACTGTCACACTTGGAAGGCGAAAGTAGACACAGTATCTCCTAAAAACTTCCTCATAGTTTCTGGCTCACTAATTCGTCAATTTTACAATATGCAGTAAACCGGCTTCGGTGGCTAAGGTGGATACGCGTCCAGTTAGTGATCAGGAGGTCGTGGGTTCGATGTCTGGCGCGGGTCCGGCAACATTTTTTAGTGGAGGTTGATCATGAATTATGAAATATTTTCTACAGTCATTCTCTTCCTTCCGCTGATTTTAGAATGACAGTTGTCAGTCTTTGGCAAAAGAGTGTGCACAAATACTGGTTAACCGCTTAGAGGACTAAGCCTGTCCTGGGCAAAAGCGTGGTTAGGTAAACTGACCACGCTCGACATGACCCCATTGGGTTGACTGGGCCGTAAAACCTCAACACAAACAAACAAATACTCTATGCCGTCTAACTTCAGCGGCTTCTTTGGGACAATGAAAATTTGTTCTTGACATGAACGAAGGTAAATGACAGCGCCAGATCAGGAGGTAAATGGGAATGATTTATGGATAGCTTTTCATCTCCTATGAAAGAGTGATATGTTGTGTGCATTCATTAGGATTGCCTCGGTCAGGCTTATTAAATACATACAACATACAGCTTCATTATAAAGTAAGAACATTATCCTAAATATCCCTAAATATTTGACTTTTTTAGTTATCCGAGGAATTTACGGTGGCGAGTAATAAAATTGCATTGATAAACAACGCTATAATCTGATGATGAAATGCTAAACAAAACCTTCCCTTGATTAGACTAAGTCAAGAAACTCTATATCTAACTAGAAATCTTTAATTATACATATTGAAACGTTAGGTTGTGTGGTCGAAGAAATAGGTAGAGATGCTAATTTGTTCCGTTTATTGATTTTGTAATTAACTTTTGATGTCGCATAATGTTTTCTTAAGCTGCTCTTTTTTCCCCACCCATAAGAACAAACCCAAGGCACCGAAAGGGGTCAGAATATCAAAAAGCATCACACGATAACTTAAACGAATACTTAAAACTATTAGAATTATAGCAATACCGCATCGAACGGTCAACAGTATAATCTACAGTCGAACCTCAATGGCTCGAACATCTTTTGGACAATGAAAATTAAATCGAGACATGGGTAGTTCGAGCCACTAAGGGTTAATCATGGCACCAGATCAGGAAGCAAATAGTGATAATTTAGAGAAGTCTTTTGATATTTTATGTAATAATGGTATGTTATGTGTACTCATTAGAATCGCCTTGATGAAGCGATTCTTATGAGTACACACAACATATAATTTCATAATAGAAAAAAAAATTCCCTAAGTATTTGTTGTCTTGAGCTATAGGGACTCAAAACTGTGTTCGATTCAACCAATTTAAACAAATCATCAGTGTTCGAGTTATCGAGGTTTAACTGAAGTATAGACGATGTCCATTGACAGGTGTTGTGAATCTACTGGGGCTTAATCGTGTTTTAACAAGCGTCCAGCCCTCGCCCTTAATCTTGATATAGTTCTAGGTACACATACTAACTCGTTCTTTCAATCACTTGGTTCTAATCTAACACCAAGTTCCTAGTGTAATATTCGGATTTTTAAGCGCAAAAGTCACTCTACTTGTGTGGGTATTTGACAATGTACATATGGTTTCCTTGTAGAGTTCAATTACTCATAATTTCCATGTTATCGAGAAACCAAACGTTTCCTAGACGAGAAACACGAATTTATAAAACATTAGCGAAGGGAATATAACTGAAGAATATCACTATAATTGAGATAAGACAGATGTCTTTTGACACAAAGATATTACTTCCTGAGTTCAACATCTTTGTTTTTATATCGTTTATACTGTTTGTGGATTGTTTAGTAGACTGGCTTCAGTCTCCAGTGACTAAATATATTTCTTTCTTAGAATCTGTTTAATAATCCACTAAAATAAAACCAAAATAATATCATGACCATAAAGGCCGTTCATTAGACTAGCCTTTAAGGATGTTCATATTTTTTTGGTTTTATTTTAGTGGATTATCAAACATGATTATGAGAAAAATATTTAATCACTGGAGACTGGAGCCAGTCTAATTGTTTGGATGAAAAAGAAAACAAAATTCTTTCTCTCTTTCTTTCTTTCTTTCTTTCTTTCTTTATGCCTTTCTTTCTTTCATTGATTGGTTGATTGATTCATTGATTCATTGATTCATTCAATTATTCATTCATTCATTCATTTAATGTTTATTATCTTAACTACATAAATTTTAATTACAGTGGACTCTTGTTATATCAAACTCAAAAAGACCAGAATTTTCAGCTTGAAATAACAGATAAAGACCGTCAACTGCATTTTACACGTTATAGACTTATGAGTTAAGGGTATATATCAAAGGGAAATAACTGTTGTGCGAAAATCTGCCAACATGTACCTTCTCAATGATGGGGGTTATTTTTTAAAGAATTTGGTCTCTGCGGGGCCCTTCCAATGAGTATCCACAACATAATATGACTCGCAACATGAGAAAATGTATCTTAGGGATGGATGCAAACAGTAAAGATCCCGATCAGCCAGCGGAGATATACGAGGGATGTTCGAAATGAATTGCTTATTGTCCTCTAGCTCGATATCCACGTGGGGCACGATAAAAACCAATACATACCTGTATAGGGTTATTCAATATCTACACAATGGTGTATAAATGTACATGTCAGACTAAGTGTAAGACATAAAATTTGCCATTTGAATACACCCAGTCATTGACCACTGCAGTAAAAATGGTTAGTAGAAGCGTCGACAAAAAAGATGAAATACGGGCATGCATCAAAGCTCGCTCAAAACTTAGTTGTTCTTTGAAAAGCTGATGACTGAAATTTCTACTGTTTTTGGACCTTCTTGTGTGTCTTATGACACAATTCGGCGGTGGAAAAAGAAATTTGAGTCTGGTGTAGAGTCCATCAAAAATGCACCGAAATCAGGTAGGCCAAAATCTGCATCTCGTAAAGAAATCGTTTCCAAACTAAAGGAAATCATTGAAGAAGATGCCAGATTTACAGTTCGTGATACTGCACGAAAGGTAGGCATATCACTATCAACGGTTCACCTTATTTTGAAGAAGCATTTGAAAGTCAGAAAGATTTCTGCTAGATGGGTGCCACATCTGTTGACTGACGAGCAAAAGAGGCAACGGGTTAAAATGGCCAAAAAGCAGCTTCAAATGTTTCCAAAATATGACAAAAACCAGTTTGCCAATGTCGTCACAGGTGATGAAACCTGGGTCCATTGTTTTGAGCCCGTCAGAAAGGTTAGCAATAAGATCTGGGCCATTAAACACAGCAAACGCCCAATAATTGCCAAACATTCTTTGAGTACAAAGAAGGTTTTGTATGCAATCTTCTTCTCTGGTGAAGGAGTCGCAATAAAAGTGCCAGTGAAAAAGGGCAAAAGCATCACCGGAAAGTACTACAAAGACGTAGTACTGAAGAAACTGAAAAAGTATTATCAGAAACGACGCCCTGCCACTGGTTTCAAACATGTCCGTCTTCTACATCACAATGCCCCAGCTCATACCTCCACAATAGTTACAGCGTTTTTGAAGAAAGAAAAAGTGACTGTTTTGCCTCACCCCCCGTATTCCCCAGACCTTGCCCCATGTGATTTTTTTTTTGTTTCCGAAATTGAAAGCATTCCTTGCTGGGCGGAAATACCAGTCCCGACAGGCACTTGGATCTGCCATTCATCAGTACCTTATTACTGTGCCCAAATCAGCGTACCGTGACGCCTTCAAGAAGTGGATACATCGGCTGAAACTTTGCATTTCTAGCCACGGGGAGTACTCCGAGGGCATGAAATGAGTACTTTTAGGCTAACTTGAAATTTGAAGTCTCCAGGTAGAAATAAGCAATTCATTTCGAACATCCCTCGTATACAGTCGCATTACGAAAACATACCTATATAATTTCGACCCCATTAAACCCCACTTTTATATAGTAAAACTGGCCTTTACAGGGGTATACTTTATTTTTCATATTTCTGCTCAAAAACGTAGATTGTGGGTACTCGTTAGAACCGCCGGCAAGTACCCATAATCTATGTTTTGAGCAGAAATATGAAAAAAAAATCAGATTTTTTATCTGAAAATTTTCAGTTTTTTTTTTTAGGTGAAATTTTCTATATATTTAAAAAATAGGCGTGTTTTCGTAATGAACTTCACTGGCTCGAATATCTTTGGGAGCATATAACATTGTTCGAGACATACGTAGCTCGAGCCATTGAGGGTTAATCCTGATGCGAAATCAGGATGCAAATAGCGATAATTTGGGGATTTTTTCGATTTTCTACACAAAAATTGTATGTTGGGTGTACTCATTCGAATCGCCTCGACGAGGCGATTCGAATGAGTACACACAACATACAATTTCATGATAAAATAAAACAAAATCACTGAATATCTGTTTTCTTGAGCTGTCGGAAGAATTTCGTAAGGACACAATAAAGATTTCCAATTAATCATGGTAAACGAGCCATCGATGTTCGAGCTATTCAGGTTCGACTGTAATCTGATCTGGATTTTTGCTATACTTCGTTATGTTCCACAGTACGCAATCTTTGTGTAAGCGGACAGTGAAGTTCCAGACCAGACTGTGCAGATGCGCAGGTTGATCTTGGCTTTTGCTGTTTGCATTTGCCCGAAGGCACATTTCTGCATGGTGCGGTCCAGTTATTATGTTGTTTCTGAGCAGAGGAACTTTACAACATACATGTACGTTTTTTGCTGAGAAATGATAAGGCGTAAAAAATAGTTGTGTTTCCGCTTACCTGACCGGCCCTGTGTCAAACACCCGACTGCTATATTTTTATCATTAAAAATGCAAAATAAAATAGTAAAGCACCGACCCTCAACAAAAACCTGTATTTTCATAAAATTACAGGCTCGAGCCTGTTCTTTTCTGGAGAAAAAAATAGAAAAATAATAATAAAAAAAAGAAAAAGCTTCTCCTACCTACCGACCAAATTTCAGCATATTAGCGGGAACACAGCTATTTTCTACGCTGAAAAAGGCAATAGTGTTGGTTAAAATTGCCATTTCAACGTATATGTGACGCAAAGTAAGACGACGTACCTTCTGACATGTGCGCCCATCGAAGACTCAAATCAGCCTGCGCATCCGCGCAGTCTGATCAGAGTCTTCGTTGTCCGCATGACGAAACCTTTCATCTTTGGCTATCCCAAATGCGCCAAGAGAAGGTTCTGATCAGACTGCGCGAATGCGCAGTCTGATCTGAATCTGCGCTGGGCGCACACTTCCGGAGGTGTTACGTTTTCCTACGTCGTGGCTCACATATTTTACACAGATGTTGTAATGGATTCAATGACGAATGTTTTGTCGTTGAAAGCTTTGTCTTGACCTTTGCATGAATGTGTTCTAACGACTCGTGCATAGCAGCGTGCTTAAAGACTCATTATGGCGTACGCAGGAAATAAAAGCCAATGTATGCCACACATTGAAACAGAACGATCAGCATCATGAAAACATGCCTATATAATTTTGATCCCCTTAAACCCCACTTTATATGGCAAAACTGGGGTTTACAGGTGTATACATATTTGTTCTTTTTTCTGCACAAAAACATAGATTGTGGGTACTCGTCAGAACCGCCCCGTCGAGGCGGTTCTGACGAGTACCCACAATCTATGTTTTGAGCAGAACTATGAATAATATCAGATTTTTTTATCTGAAAAGTTTCATTTTTGGTGGTAAAAATTTTCATTACATTTGAATAGGCATGTTTTCGTAATGGGTCCTTAGTTATGGGCTGAAAGAATTATTGTACAATTTACATGTACATGTAGAAGATATCGACGAACATTGACTACCATGGTTTGTTTGTTTGTTTGCGTTGAGGTTTACGGCCCAGTCAACCCAATGATGTCATGTCGAGTGCGGTCGGTTTACATAACCGCACTTTTACTGGGCAGGCTAGACCTGTAAGCGGTAAACAAGTATTGTGCACATTCTTTCACCAAAAACTGACAACTGCTCTTCTTGACTCAGCGTAAGGGAGGGAATGACTAGAATATCAATCTCTACGAAAGAATGTGGCGATTCGGTGGGGGTCGAAACCGCAACCTTCTGATTACCTGTAGGACGCGCATCCAGCAGAGCCGACGTGGCCGGCTAAATCATTACGAAAATACGCCTATTCAAATATGTAGAAAATTTCACCTCCAAAAAAATCTCAGAAGTAGAACCACCTCGCTGAGGCGGTTGTAACGAGTACCCACAATCTATGTTTTTGAGCAGAAATATGAAAAATAATTTATACCGCTGAAAATCACAGTTTTACTAAATAAAAGTGAGGTTTAAGGGGGTCAAAATCATATAGGCGTGTTTTCGTGATGGCCCTGGTCAGACTGTCTACATACATGCTGATTTTGGAATCCCTGATTCCATATTGCGCAAGAGCCTTGTTCGCGCCTTGTACATTAATGCCAATCATGCTGGGAAACATTTTCAGCAGACGACAGTTTGATTTTTTTTTTCAAGAAAATAGAGTATGACATTTCATGCAATTTGTCTCCAAAGGAGACAATTTGCATGAAATGTCAAACTCTTTTTTTTTTTTTTTTTTTTTTTTTTTTTCCTAAGAAGACAACTTGCACGAAATTTTAAATCCGATTTTCTAGAAAAAAAATATAAGAAAAATATTATCAGTTTGCCGCCTACTGAATTCGCCTATTGGTTAGTAATGGTTAATAATGTTTACATAAAGTAGCATCTGACAGAATCATATGCCACTATTTCTTTGAATAATGGATAGTTTCCATTAAATTACATAAGTTATGCTATACTTTTTTATGATTGATAAGTCCGCCTGCCGTAATTACTCAAATTCTTTGAATAAACAGACAGACATGTGAAGCCAGAGTAGACCCAGAACAGGCGCGTTTGAACGTGTCATAGATAGATTTTTAACCAGTCCATTTAACTTGCTGTTGATATGTTAAAATCTGCTGCGTTGGGCAAACATCGCCCGATCTGAGTTTACATTATTTTTAAAGCATTACGAAAACATGCCTATTCAAATACATTGAAAATTTCACAACCAAAAAACCTGAAAGTTTTCAGATAAAAATTCTGATATTTTTCATATTTCTGCTCAAAACATAGATTGTGGATATATTCGTTAGAACCGCCTCGCCGAGGCGGTTCTAACGAATACCAACAATCTATGTTTTTTAGCAGAAATAAGAAAAATAATGTGTACCCCTGCAAACCCCAGTTTTACTATATAAAAGTGGGGTTTAAGGGGGTCAAAATTATATAGGTATGTTTTCGTGATGGCTTATCGATCGGAACACTTACGGTACATTAATTTTTAGACTAGCTACTAGTCTGATAATAAGTCCGACATTTTTTTTAATCAAAAGACAATTTATCACGAAAACAAATCTATGTAATTTTGACCCTCTTAAGCCCCACTTTTATATAGTAAAACTGGGGTTTACAAGGGTATACATTATTTTTCTTATTTCTGCTCAAAAACACAGATTGTGGATACTCGTTAGAACCGCCTCGCCGAGGCGGTTCTAACGAGTACTAAAAATCTATGTTTTGAGCAGAAATAGGAAAAATATCAGATTTTTTATTTGATTTTTTTTTCCTTTTATGGTTGTAAAATTTTCAATATATTTGAATAGGCGTGTTTTCATAATGCAACTTCTTAATATTGACAAGTCTATTTGATAGAGTCTCCAATACGCATCTTGGCTGAGCATTATAAAAATGAAAGAATAAACTAGACTACCTAAAGTATTGTAGTATTCATTTTAATGCAAATAGATGGCTTTGTTTCCATATTATTCATTTTAACTCCTAGTGGCTAGGCTAGGTACATTTGTAAATACCATAGCCTTTCAAACATGACGTCAAGTAACTGCAGACCATTTCGCACACAACTGTATTGATTGTAGGAATGCATTTTACTCTTGTGGATTTTAAACCCCGGCGATTCACTCACAAAGGTAACATAAAGCCGAAGTGAGTGGTTTGCTGGATTCGGGTTTTATACTAACCCTAGTCCTGCTGAACCCGGATATACCCTGCCTTTGCAAAGATCCAGATTAGTTGGCTTCTGAAGAAGCAAACTGATCTGGATTCGCACTGTTTGCCATTAAGTATGTATATTTTTACCAACAATCCGGATCAAGTAATCTGATAGGCTGAAAATTAGAAATGGCATCTTTATTTATTCAGCAGGACAAGGGTTAAGTTTGTGAGTGATTCGCCGGAGTTTACACATCTATAAAATCCACAGAAATTCATTCCTCAACTTTGACATCAAACTGTCACAAATGTTAACAAAACTGCCAATCTTTTGAGACGACGGAAGGAATATAGAATCGACGAATTCCTGCTGTGGATTTTATTGAAGTGTAAAACGGTTTCTTCAACCAATCAAATCGTGTGCATTATGTATAAAGATGAGAAGTTGGAATTGTATGCCTGTGAAAACTTCAGAAACATATCCGATATTATCACTCATGTAGACCGAATTTGCAAGGGCGATCCAAGAGGGTTTCGATGGTGGGTAGTTCATTTGAACCCCCGTTTGACTCAAAAAATTCGTTTTCAGAAAATTTGAAATTGATAAATATTCGCTCACCTAATTTTTTACTATTATACATGTACTTATCAAATTTAACAACATAGAAGGGAAGGCAATGACCAGAAATCGATACAATTATCCCACACCTCCCATCAGAGACGTCAAACAAGTCCATTTTACTATTTTTGAACGTATTTAAGTGCAGGATGAGTGGTAAATAGTGTAGACCCTAATATGTTGCCGCGTTCTGTGACGTCTGATCTGTGTCTAAACTGTTTGTCCAGGCATGTCTGTACAAATACATTATAACGAAAACAAGCATATTCAAATATAGTGAAACTTTTACCACCAAGAAATGAAAATTTTCAGATAAAAAATTCTGATATTTTTTATGTTTTTGATCAGAAATGATAAAAATAATGTATACCCCTGTAAACCCCAGTTTTACTATATAAAAGTGGGGTTTAAGGGGGTCAAAATTATATAGCCATGTTTTCGTGATGTAGAGTAAGTAAGTATAGTAATTTGATCAAATCGTCACCATCTACACCCGCTTTCAAACATTTCGCCCCACAGCCCCCCCCCCCCCCCCCCCCGTTCCCCCATCCATTATAATCCTGGATCCGGCCCTGACTTGGTAGCTCAGTAGTGTACCCACGCAAGTAATGTTCGTCTTCCTATGTGTATGGAATTTCGTTTTGTTTGAGTTTTGAAATGTGTTAAACTATGACATTTATTGCTAGCTTCTTAAAAAAAGATCCGGGTAAATAGTGTAAACCCAGAACGCGGTGTCCGCTCGAAATCTACATTATTTGCATTACGCATAGCAAACACTGTTTAAGAAACGATAATTAAGAATATATAAGATCATGACGTTTTGACGTTATTACGTCGTTGAGATGTGGCGGGAGGTAATCATTAGAAACCATGTTATTCCTTTATGTAATAGCCATGTAAAATGTAATAAAATTATTCCTTTTCCATTTACCCCTACAACAATTTGATAAACAGGGCTAAGAACCTTACCATGTTATACAGAAATGGTTTTGGCAATTGCTCTACCTTAAATATAGCTGAAGATAGGCCAGAAATATCACAATCTCAAAGCACAACTTTCCTGAGGCATCGAAAGACGGAAAGATGTGGAACAAACAATGACAAAACAAAATTGCATATGAATAAAAGTCAAAATAGTATTGCCTTTGGAAACAAAGAACACAAAAACACGAAAATCGGAGACTCGGTTTGATTGAGTCTCTTCATATGCAACACTGCGAGGCTGCATACGCCCCCCCTAGCGACGGCTTAAGCGGTATTCGATTTTCAAAATAACCAGGATGGGCTCAATGACCCCAAAGGAAATAAATGATAACCTGCACTATGATGATGTACGGGTAGACTGTTTACGGCCGCCACACGGCACAACACCAGCTACAGTAAATAAAAGTCAAAAAGTCAAAAACGGCCGCCACACGGCACAAAACCAGCTACAGTAGAGTAAAATAAAAGTCAAAAAGGATTGCTCCGACGCACGAACAAAGAACTGCAACGGAGCAACCCACCTCGGAACGGTCAGTAGAAAAAACGTCTGCAGGGCTTAAACCAGAGTTGCGTTGAAATGTGCAAGTTATCTGCGAGTGTTACCCCTGGATCCCTGTTCCTGTCGGCGCTCGTCATTAGGTACAGTGATCCAGGGCAAACATTCGCTATCACTTTGCGCTTCTGAAAAAACCTCACTATATTTTCAGGGAAAGAGAGGAACATATTTTGAAAATAAAGCACACCAGTATTCCGTCTTAAGAATTTTGAGTTTTATGAGCGTAGCCGAAAATATTTACCATCTTAGCGTGCTTGCATGAAGCTTTTAGTAAATGAGTTTTCTCACATGTGAACCGCACCATAGCAAAGTCCATCTTTGCTGTTTCCGAACTGTTCTTGCTCTGATGCGACTGCGCATGCGCAGTCTCATCAGAGCACGAACAGTTCGCTCAGTCCATATTTGGTGTATTCATATGTTTTTACTGCGTATGCGTAATCTATATATGCCAGAAAACCTGTTTAAATGCGCTGTTCCTGGACATCTCCTATTCTGACAAGATACGTTTCACTTCGGTAATAGGCATTCTTCAAAAAATTTGACAATATGAGCCGGCATCTCCACTGCATAACAAATCCAGGAATGATTTATCGGCAGTATTTCTTCATAAAAGCAATTTATGGAAGCAAATTTAATTTGTCATGAGAATAAAGACAGCGATTTAAATTCGTCTCAGTGGAACATTTAAAGAGCATGCAGTAATTGACGTATCAATAAGTGTGAATTTCAACGTTTATTCCTGGCAATAATCACATTACTTTTAGAAACCATAACGTATCACTACTTTTTATAGCCTCGAGAAAAGTGAAAATCAGTGACCGGAAATATCATTGTTTTTTTTGGAATCACCGTATTTACTCTAAGTAAAAAGATAAGTGAATATACCCAGGAAATGCCACAGACACGCGAAGAAAAGCCTAGAGGCGAGGAACAAACAATGACAAAACAGACGCAACGTATATAACCACTGAGGCACTTACTAGGAATAACTGAAACAGACGAAGCGCATTGAATTGGTCCGTAGACAAACTGGAGTGTGTGCTTAGGGATGGGAGAAAGTGTGTGCGTGGGGGGGTGGGGGGGGGCGGAGGGGAGGGGTGCGGGGGACTTAAACAATTTATAACTGTATTTGTGCGGAACCTCACCCTTATGATGACTTGTAATTGCGAATTTTAATGGATCTGCCGAAAGAGCTAAGGTAGAAAAGTTCACTCAGCATAATCAGGTTAATATGGCTGGTGTCAGAGGTGAACAAAACAAATAGGATGATGAAATTAATTTAACTGACACATCGCGTGCGTTTCGTGTGCGTGAAATAAATTGGTTTGACCTAATTTGCTGTTAAAATGTATCAGTTGGCGGTAATAAGATTAGTTCCCTTGTAAGGTTGCCTACTCTGAGTGAAAGAGATATTGGTCAGTTTTCTTGCGAATTCTTTACAGTTTGTACAATTAGGTCAGTTAAGCCACAGGGTAATCTGATTGATAATGTTACATTACATGGCTTCGGTTAAGTAAACACCTTGTATATGGCTCAAATGGTTACGATATAACTTCTTTGTATTTTTTATTTTTATTTTTTTTTTTTTTTTTTTTTTGTCTATTCAAATTTGCGAAATCCACTGAAAATCATTGTTGTTTTTTTTCTATTCCTATAAACCCTGACATATATACTTATCATTTAAGTAAAAACTATTATCATTATCATAAACTAAAAGGAGCGTGTTTAATAAAGATCGATTGTCATATTTTGTCTGTATGTTTTAGACAGTCGATACATCATGGTATTGGCAATGCAAATTCACCTTTTTAGAATCCTTTACTTTACGCTACAGCTAGGTTTAAGTGTTGTGTGGTGGCCTCAAAGCATCTCCCTGTCTTCAGAAGTACAAACCATTTCAAATTTGCCCTCGGCCATTCGATTTGTACTAATTACGTTAAGTTGGGATTATTCGAAAACAGATTATCTTATGACCACGAGCTAAGAGACATTAGCACAGTGTTGTACGTTACACTAACGTCCATGAATAACTTATTGAAAAGAACTGAACAGACCTTTACTAAGCAACCCATTTCTCGGCCACTCGCAGGTGGCAAAACGATCATGTGACCTGACCATCAATATTGCTTACGTTGTTTCGAGATTTGATACTAAGTTCCTGATATGCACTTGTCCATCTTGGAACTGGGACAGATCCATTATTTTAATTAGGGGTATCAGTCAATAATAAAAAGGCAAATGATAAGCAATGTCGATATCCCAGCTGGTACATAACGTTTATACAACGTCTTGCGACGTTGTATAAACGTCATGTGCCCTCAGGGATGGTTTCTGATGCATTTGTTTACAAGTTTACTATCTGTTCTAGACTGACACTTCTGTTTCTGTATAAAACTGATTTGACTGACCAGTCTAAGAATAATCAAGTCAGAGACGTATTCTAAGGCTTTCTTTTTATTTGTGATGGCAAACCACAAACAGCCTAACAAGCAATACAAATCAATACAGGATGACAAAATAATGTCATTTCACAGCTCGCAGACCATCCATAAAAGTTTCTAGTAAATGAGAGCAACTAGCACAAAAAATGGATAAACTATATTACTCTTGCGTACAATGATCAAATCAGAAGGATCACAGTAAAATGCACCTTAACAGAAGGTATCTTGTCTTTAAAGACATCTTAGCAGAAGGTCTCTGGTCTCAAGAGGCACTTAGCATAAGGTCTGTAGTCTCAAAAGGCACCAGAAGGTCTCTGGTCTCAATAGGCACTTAGCATAAGGTCTGTAGTCTCAAAAGGCAGCAGAAGGTCTCTGGTCTCCAAAGGCATCTAAGCAGAAGAATTGTGGTCGCAAACGGCATCTTACCAGTAGGTCTCTGGTCTGAAAAGGCATCTTACAAGAAGGTCTGTGGTCGTAAAAGGCATCTAAACAGAAGGTCTATGGTCTCAAAAAGCATCTTAGCAGCGAGTTTTTGGCCTCAAAAAGCATTTGCCAGATCTCTGGCTCCAAAAGTCATCTTACGAGAAAGCCTCAGGTCTCTTGTCACCTCACTAGACGATCTCTGGTCCCAAAAGGCATCTTACCAGAAGGTCTCTAGTCTCAAACAGCATATTAGCAGAATGTATCTGGACTCTAACTTGTGCCAAGTTAGTAGATTTGCTAGTGATTTCAAACGGAAAAGTTAGCGTTCAGCGTGCTGGGTAAAATTTGCAACCGGCGACACTGACATTGTTTTCTTAGTTTCCTCCCCGCCACCCCCCTCCCCCCACCCCCCCCCCCCCTTCACAAAAAGGGGTTTCCTATTTCATGCAAACTGTCTAAATGTCAAAGCCAATTTTCTGGGGGAAAGGTATAAAATGCATCTTAGAAGAAAACGTGTATACAATGTCAAAGCCTGTATGCTGGGAAAAATAAGAAAAAAGTAATTTGTTTGTCTTCTGTTGACTTTGCCCGGAGAGTGATAAAGATTAAGATTTTGTAATGGTTATTGAACAAAATTAAGTGGAAAGCAGATGATAACAATGTCATACTTTTCGAGGCCGTTTAACGCTATACGAACACAACAAAGTAGAAAATTGAGTGCAATTTGATATGACAACAGACAAAATACTTTTCCCTATTGATGCATATGAAGTAGATTAGACATTTGCCAAACTATAAACTGTAAACAAAGTTATGTCCTTTCTTCAAGATCAATAAGATAAGATAATATAAGAGATAAGATAAAATAAGATAAGATAAGTGAATATATAAGAAAAGATATATTTTATTGCAAAAGCGTATCGGCTAATAAGCTACCATCACGAAAACATACCTATATAATTTTAACCCCCTTAAACCCCACTTTTATATAGTAAAACTGGGGTTTACAGGGGTATACCTTATTTTTCTTATTTCTGCTCAAAACATAGATTGTGGGTACTCGTTAGAACCGCCTCATCGAGGCGGTTCTAACGAGTACCCACAATCTATGTTCGAGGCGGTTCTAACGAGTACCCACAATCTATGTTTTGAGCAGAATTAAGAAAAATATCAGAATTTTTTCATCTGAAAATTTTCATTTTTTTGGTGGTAAAATTTTCAGTATATTTGAATAGGCGTGTTTTCGTAATGCTATATTACAGCCCATGAGCTACACACTTCCCCTCATTCAAATCCACCTTACAATATAGTCCCTTACATAACAAAGCGTTTAGACTCATTACGAAAACACGCCTATTCCAATATATAGAAAATTTTACCACCAAAAAATGTAATTTTTCAGATAAAAAATTCTGATATTTTTTCATATTTCTGCTCAAAAAATAGATTGTGGGTACTCGTTAGAACCGCCTTGACGAGGCGGTTCGAACGAGTATCCACAATCTATGTTTTTGACCAGAAATAAGAAAAATAATGTATACCCCTGTAAACCCCAGTTTTACTATATAAAAGTTGGGTTTAAGGGGGTCAAAATTATATAGGCATGTTTTCGTGATGGTATATGAATCGAATAACATGGGGATAGACATTACAAACACTTGTTAACATATAATTTAAGCTTGAAAATTGTACTTTAATCCTTTAACCCTTGCGTTTCTGGAATAGACTTCCAAGTTTGAATCTTGCCAGCACCGATGTTCCAAATAGGGGTTTCAGTCAAGAATCAAAACAGAATGGCAAACAGTGTAGATCCTGATGAGACGCTTATCTTGAGCTGTCTCGTCAGAATCTGAACTGTTTGCAAAAGCATTGTTTGGGTCTGCAGGGTTGCAAGGGTAAACATGTACACAAAGCAGAGTGTGTTATTGTAGCGGCTTTAGAAGAATCGATACACTTTCAGGGGTAGGTAACTCTTTCGATTGTTTTATCACCTTTCTTAAAAGGGGTCTATCCTAAAAGGACGCCATTCAGAAGGGACTTTTATCCATTGCAACAGTGGCGAAGTATCTACTTATATGCTCAGTTCCGTTGATTGATAACGATAGCTTTAATAGTAGTTAATTACTGACCGTTCCAAGGCGGTACGTACTTTCATTGGGGTACAATTTGTTAAATGTTCTGTTGTGTTTCACTTACTAATGTTTTTCTTTTAAATACTCGTACTATATAAGTTTAAGATGTATTCAATTAAGTTTGGGTAACTGAGTTAAATGTTCTGTAGTCTTTGGCTTGGCCCGCCGTGGTTCAACTATTGGTTTCATTTATTTTGTCTCACAGTAGAATTAGCCAAGAGTACTCGTCTTTGTTTATCATAGTGATGAATTTGATTTTTATGAATTTCTCTGATGCATTGACTGGGTTTGGAGCCTTTATGCGAAACAGAATTGTTTTTATGTATTTCTGTATTAAGAGTTGCATCGGGACCCAGGATGAAGTTGGCTGGCCGAAAATGTGCTTTAAACCCCACGGTAGTTTATTCTACTGACTGTTCTAGGGCGGTGGTCCCTGTGTTAGTCTTACTGTTTGTTGCTTTGTGGTTTATTCTACGAGGCGATTTGTTTTAAGGTTTGCCTGGTGTTGTTTCGTTCTTGTGTTTTTCGGTCCTCTGAGCATGCGATTACCTCGCTTTTAGAAGAGAGAGCTAATCTTAATGTTTTTCGTTTGTTCGATTTGTGCTTGTTTGGTTGTGTCCATTTCCTCTTCCTCTTGGTGTCTGGGAAGGGCTGCGGTTTGTGTTTGTGGCACTCCCTGGACTTTTGTCTTACTTTTTTAGCTATCATATAAGTTAAAATATATTCAGTTAAATTAGGGTAACTGAGTTGCCATCGTTTTGGAAAAGGGTTGCCAACTCTGCTTGCTGTCTTTCTTTTTGAGGATGTTTAATTGTATTTATCTATCTTTCTCTTTGATGTTGAGAACTTTTTTGATCTGATTGTATTGATTCCTGAGTGTATTTATTTACTTAGAATGTATGCATTGAACGGAAGCATGGGTACGTCACTGCGGGCATGTAATGCGCTCGGAGCATTTCCGATGCGCATGTCACGTGATGTACTATTCATTATTACTGGTTAGGTCAAGATTGAAATCTGATTGCACGAGGAAACCTACGACATTCAATTTCCGTTGGTAAGAGGAACATGCAAGTATACATAAATATGTGTTAGCCTTTGCAATCAGACAGGATTGGGGCCGCGCAAGGAAAACGGGCGCCTTCAGGGCATATTGGAATAGCAAAGATCCAAATCATCCAGCGATGTCATACAACCTGATAAGGACTTTTGTTAAACTATTCTACCGTATCCGATGATTCTATAAGCGGACAGTGAAGGCCCAGATCAGACTGCGCAAATGCGCAGTCTGATCTGGGCCTTCGCTGTCCGCGCAGGTTCTGAAGGCACACTTTTGCATGGCGCTTCTCATCGGTACTCGTCTATGAAATTGATTTAATATGCGATTTCATTTTCCTGCGATAATTAAGTAATAAAGTGAGTTATACGGACATTTCCGTGTTCGATCAAATATTGTATTAGGTATTTTAATATAAAAAAAGACTCCAGAGATAGGCAGCAATTCTAAAACTTTTCTTATTATGGGATTACATTCATACAGAACCCAAATGGTGTACTGTGAGATTAGATAGAATGTAACTTTTTTATGAGAAACAGTGTCGATCGAAAAATCATTTTAGTTCAATTCTGCTATCGCTTTGATACGTAATATAAGAATAGGAAATGCAGCAGACACGATTCTGGCATTAGAAGATACTAGATGTCGGATTGAACGAAAATATACTCAATAAAAATAAACTGTTCACACTTTTTCGCTTGCATTTGTTCTCTTTTTTAACATTTGTTTTTTTGCAAATATTAAGTATTTGAGCTCGCAGACCTTCGCAAAACGTGTAGACTGAGGTCAGACGCCGCTATAGCGGTGTCTGATTAGGGTCTACATGTTTTGCTACTCATCTAGCCGTTTTTAGGCGTATCAACGTGTTAATCAAATTTTAAGAAAAGTTAGGTTGGGAATTTATGCGTCCCAATGTTTAGTGTAATAACGCTACATGTAGCCTGGTATACTAAATTTAAATGGCCTGACAGAGACGTGCATGTATTAATTAGTTTTAAGTCATTGTATAAGAATGGGTTAGATTTCAAGATGGGCAACTATGTCAAATTATTTGCATGTGCTTCTCATCTGAAAAAAAACATGGTATACAGTCGACTCGTTATCTCGACTTCGCTTATCTCGAATAGCCGCTTATCTCGAAGTGACTATCAGTTCCTTGTTTTAACATAGAAATCTAACAACAGGTAACAAAATATTGTTGAAAAGAGAATTGTGAGCAATTTCTCCACTTTTCCACAAGATTTTCAATATATCTCTAACTACAGGAGTGAAATTTCATATTTTATGTGAAATGTAGCTGTTTTAATTATTTTTTTCTTAATTCTGCAAACCTGATATGTCGAAGACGGATATTGCTAAGTAATTTAGAGAGTACTTTTGACTTCGAAACAACGAGAGTTGACTGTACTTTAAAAAGAAAACAAAGGGTTCCCCTTTTTTAAACGAAGGCACAATACAGTGCTGATACAACAAAAATACTAAACCGGTCGTAAACTATCTATGCACTTCCAGTGGAGGAGAAATGGTAACTAATTTCACGTTTGGGAGGCATACTGATAACTAGTGTCATTCAGTACATTTCAGCTGCATTTTGAATTATTTTTGGATAAAATTTTGAGAGCTATACATGTTTACTTTGTGTTCCACGGTAGTATGTTTGTTGCAGGTCCGAAGCGTCCGCGTAGCTGAGCGGTTAGTGTTCCAGACTTCAGGCCCCAAGGTTTTAAAACTTTTTCCATACTCGATCAGCTGAGCATTAAATTTTCTCTACTAATAAATATGAAAATGCCAACAATAGTTGGCATTTTCATATTTATTAGCTGAGAAAGTTTCATGCTTAGCTATATCTGGCAAGAAAGAATTGGCAATTGTTAGTAATTTTAAATTTATTAAGGACAAAATTCATGCGCAGTTGAGCATGAAAAAAGTTTTATAACCTTGAGGCCAGATCTCGAGGTCCAGGGTTCGAATCCCGCTAGAGGCAGAATTCAGCTTACGAATGCACGGCATTCTATTGCACAATAGCCTTTCATTATCACCTTTCCTCGTCTCGATATGACTTATATCATTTTGCAACGGACGTAAACACTAATTCATAATCAAACTGTTTGTTTAATGTATAGCTATTAGTTTTGTACCCTTGATGTCTTAACAACTACCGTCGAACCACAATTGCTCGAACACCGACTGCCCGTTTACCATGGCAAATTCGAACTCGTTTTTGAGATTTTTCTGTAAATTGCTCTCATGCGCTGCACGTTTGGTCATTCATGTGTTCTTACAAGTCTTAGTCTATGAAATACATGTATAGTAAAACTTCAATGACTCGAACACCGATGACCCCAGTTCCGTGGCTGATTTGGGTATCATATTTAGCCCCTTATTCTTTACATAAATATCTCTACAACCAGTCTATTTTACTACTACGTGCAAATGTGTTTAAATTTGCTGGGTGAGTGCCAAACAGAGTAGACCCCGATCAGACGCCGCGTTCTGCGGCGTCTGATCTGGGTTTACCCTGTTTGCTGTCTGAATACGTAGAGTAAGTACGGTAATTTTATCAAATCGACCCCCCTCTGAAATCATCTTGGATCCACCCATGTACACCGGCCTCAAGATGTTACATGTATTACTGTTTAGTGCAGACGTTTTTTCTTTGGTTCAGTATATATAAAATACATTAAATTGAAAAAAAAGATATTTTGTATTGTTTTCAGAAAGCAAACACGGATTCTGCATTATACTGTAGTCTAATAATTTACTGTTTTATATAATGTAAAAAAATAAAAGAAAAAATCAACAGTGATGTGTTTTCTGCGCCAAATTATATTTATTCTAAAAGCATTCTTTCGATAAGAGCACTAACGGATTGATGATTTGAAATTCAAAGCATTGGGAGTGTTGATTGGGGTGATTGCCTGGAATTCTATAGGTATCTGAAACTAGTTGGGATTTACGCAGAAATTAAAGCCGTTTCGGTGCCCATTAGCCTCTTTCGGTGAAAATGGTCCTTTTCGATGTTTAGTAGGACCTCGGCTTGGGATACACTTCTTACCCAACGTCGTAGATTTGGCGCTTTTTACTGGAGTATTCATATTCGTCCGCCGATATTGTACTGAACATGATGAAAATCTTGTATCTTCAAAAGTTCGAAGTTTCTTTTTTTTTTTTTTTTTTTTTTTTTTTTTTTTGTTTGTTTGCTGGCCATAAGCAACGAAGTATATACATGTATAAGGCGAATAGTTTGAATGCAGAAGTTAGCTTTATCAGTGTTAGCTAGGAACTATTTGTTAGGTAGTAAAGTAGTTAAAAGGTTGACAGTAAATGGCAAACAGAATGTCGAAATATGGCTTATCTTCTCTCCCAGCAATGCACAGATACAAATGTATGTGCACTATAAAAAAACAAGTGTCAAGAGCCTCCAGTTCTTTTCTTTTACCAACATTTGTTTGCTACATTTTTTATGCAAGGCAGTCCACTTTGCCTGCCTGCCTGCCTGATTTGCGATGACGTGATAGCCATATTTCCAATAAGTCCTTCAAGCGTGGGACGCATTTATTTCTAATTGACTCGTACAGCATCGCAGCGTGGTGCCAAAAAACGGTTTTAAGTATAAAATCACTATCATAGGTTTGCATGCACGAGCATTTGTTCAGCACAGAAAGTAATTTTAGAGAAAAAATACTGTTTCAACAAAATAGAGCATTTGCTCTCAATTTAGGGAATTAAGGACGAATTTATTAATTAGAAACTTAGAATTGTGCGTGCCAAAAATTTTCAAATACCACGCATTGTACTCGACACAATAATACTTCTTCTGCAATGGAAAGCAATTGAGGTTGTTGCATACTAATTTAACCGCAACGGACGAAAATGTACCGTAATGTACACGCAACTAGCGAAAATTCAGAGCCGCCTGCGCAATCGACTCCATCTAAATAACGAATTCTTTCATCATTAGTAAGTACCATAGCAATTAAGGAATTTCTAAGGGGACAACTAAGGCCCAGATCAGCCTGGGCGCACGCGCAGGCTGATCTGTGCCTTCGTTGTCCTTATAAACGATAAGGATATTTTTCGCATATCGGGGCTCAATTATACAATGTTTTCGGTCGTGAAACAAATTAATCCTATGAAGATAATGCAAAATTGGACATGAAATGCTTTAAACTAGTTGACTGCGTTCTATTTCTGAGGAAGAACTACTTTTAATGCATGATACTATATTTACTCTAAATATTAAGACAGAAAATCTTATTACCGTATCTGTCCTAAATATTGAACAAGCCGGTTTTCCTACATCTTGATGTGCCTAAAATTTGTTAAATGAGTCGCAAATAGTGAGACGCAGCTGATCTGGTTCTTCGTTGCTTTCAAATACTTGTCTCAGTACCTAATCTGCTTTCGAACTCTATAGTAAATTTGCAACTTCGTTCTCATGAATTATTGCAAAACCACGTGTCCTAACTACCGAGGCACAAATTATTACGAAAACACGCCTATTCAAATATATAGAAAATTTAACCTCCAAAAACTGAAAATTTTCAGATAAAAAACTCTGATATTTTTCATATTGCTGCTCAAAATATAGATTGTGTGTACTCGTTAGAATCGCCTTGGCGGGGCGGTTCTAACGAGTACCCACAATCTATGCTTTTTGAGCAAAAATAAGAAAAATAATGTATACCCCTGTAAACCCCAGTTTTACTATATAAAAGTGGGGTTTAAGGGGGTCAAATTTATATGGGCATGTTTTCGCGATGAGTTTTATTTTGTTTATTGGTTTTTAAAACAGTCAAACATGTTCGCTTTTCCCTGCAAATAATGCCAAAATTGATAGGATAGGTAAATTTGAGACATGTTTATCACAAGTCCCATTTGTAAAGATTTTCTGAAATTTTCATAGTATTGGTGTAAAATCTTAGGAATTAAAATTCAGTAAAGAGAATTAAAACAAACAAAAAACTAACAAAAAACAACAACGAACAAACAAAAACACAATCTTATCTAAACATTCCAAAATCTTGTTGACGATAGAAATTACATACGTCAGACCAATTTTTTCATCGTTAGTTTAATTTTAGGGTAAATGTTTAAGAACAAGAAGCAGAAACAGAAAGCACAAATGGTACGATTTCTGATAAATTACGGTCAATCAGAACAAACTAATTCCATTTAAAATAAAATGCCAGGCAAAAACTGTCTTTCCGAAGGATGTTGCTATCACACAGTAGGGTCATTACTGTACGTTTCGTTTTCATACATTCCTATTCGCTTGTATTTGTGTCTCAGAGCTTAACAATAAGCCGTATCTTTATAAAAAAGAACCATGAACAATATTTCATTTACCCTATCTCGGTTGTAAATGTCTCTATAAGGACATGACGTCGTAAAACCAGGAACTGAATAAATCCATTCTAAACACGAGCAATAAACTCATCTGCGTATCGTTATTATATGCAAATGGGTGAATGACAGCACGGAGCAACAGTATAGGACATTAATAACTATATTAAACGGACCGGACACACTTGCATTACGAAAACACGTCTATTCAAATATGTAGAAAATTTCACCTCCAAAAACTGAAAATTTTCAGACAAAAAACTCTGATATTGTTCATATTTCTGCACAAAACGTAGATTGTGAATACTCGCTAGAACTGCCTCGGTGAGGCGGTTCTAACGAGTACCCACAATCTATGTTTTTTTTTTCAGCAAAAAAATGTATACCCCTCTAAACCCCAGTTTTGCTAAATAATAATGGGGTTAATTGGGGTCAAACTAAAATAGGCATGTTTTCATGATGGTTAGTCCTAAGCAGTTCGACAGGCTAGTTACTTTATCACTCTTAAGCAGTTCCACAGGTTAGTCATGTTTATCTCACAATTTCATCCCATGTAAACGCTGCTACTTTTTGCAGATTTTGGACATTTTGTGGCATCATGCACAAGAACGTTGTAGAGTTTCTGCCACGTTTCATACAAGGAAGACAACTGAGACTCCATGCAGCCAAGAACACTATGATTTGATGGACAGTCAGTTAAGGAAAAGTCGTTCGTTGCGTTAACAGAAATTATCTTGTCACGGATCGAAGCCTTTCATAGCAATATTATTCATGATTTGAAATAAACTATAACTGCAAAATCAGCGAGTCTGAGTTGAGCTACCGTATTGCCTCCGGGCATTGAAACAGCATCCCCTGAGAAAACAATATTGATCCGGCACAAACTTCAGCCTAATCCTGGGCCCAGTTGTTCAAAGCTAACGGTGTCGTTAGTTAACAATTCGTTAAAATTTTAATCGAGTGATATGCAAATATGCTGAAATTTTTTGCTGAAAAAATGGGAGTAGCTTTTGCAGTGCAAAAGCTACTCACATTTGTTCAGCAAAAAATATCAGAATATTGTGTATTGAATCCGCTAGAACAGTTAACGAAATGACCCTTAACGAGCTCGTTAAGCTAAAGACGCTTTGAACAACCGGGCCCAGGTCTTTATATTGTGCCCCTTAGCCAACTAAATTATTGACGCATGCGACATTCGCGCTTGGAACTTTTGGTAACAAAATCAGCAGACGGCATTTTGAACTGATTTTCTTTTCTTTTTTTTATCATTTACCCAGAAAACAGGACGGGACATTTCTTGCAAATTGTCCCCGATGGAGAAAATTTGCTTGAGATATCAAATCATTTTGTTTTCTTGAAAAAAAAAAAACTGGATTGGACATTCCTTGCACATTACCTCCGATGGAGAAAATTTGCATGAAGTGTCAAATTCTGTTTTCATGATAAAAATAAGAAAAATGTCATCAATTTGTTGTCTGCTGAATACCCCAGAGAGTGGTACGAAAACGTAGCTAAGAAGCAAAAGGTAAAGACCAGACTACCATTGATTTTCCGTTACATCACGAAAACACGCCTATATAATTTTGACCCCCTCAGACCCCACTTTTATATAATAAAACTGGGGTTTACAGGGGTATACTTTATTTTTCTTATTTCTGCTCAAAAACATAGATTGAGGGTACTCGTTAGAACCGCCTCGCCGAGGGGGTACTAACGAGTACCCACAATCTATGTTTTGAGCAGAAATATGAAAAAATATCAGAGATTTTTTATCTGAAAAGTTTCTGTTTTTGGAGCCTAATGTAAACTTAATAGATTTTTCTAATGTTCTACTATCCACACTTGCTTTTGTGTTAAATTCAAATGGTCCATACAGTGTACTTGCCTGACATCAGCTGCCCCTCTAAAATCTCAAAAACAAGCAACAGAATGGTAAGGCATGTTACATTAATAAACTTCGCCTCTTCGAAGAAATTGACACAGATATTTTTAGGAGTCACGGTAGGTGTAAGAGTAAATTATAACCCGATGATTTTCTTTCATATTCAAAATAACGACCCAAGGTATGCAAGGTATGCAATCGTGCTGGTGTCTACTGCAGAATTTCCTTAACCATATATTTGGATCAAAGCTGGCCAAAACAAAACACTTTAGAAACAAGCTGAACCCTGAAACCTTGCCTTGCTGAATAAATTAAGATGTCACGCCCAGTTCTAATTTCCAGCCAATCAGATTACTTGACCCGTGTTTTTGATAGACATTCACATATTTAATGACAAACAGTGCAGATCCAGATCAGTTGGCTTTGTCAGAAGCCAACTGATCTGGATGATCCAGATCAGTTGGCTTGTTCAGAGCCCAACTGATCTTGATCTATACTGTTTTCTAAGACAGGGCATGTCGTGTTCAACAAGAGCAGGGTTAATATGGAACTACATGTATATTCGTATGGAACTAAAGTGGTGCTCTGTAAATTTAGCTTTCCGCGACCTAAAGTTAGCATGGCTTACAATTTCAAAGGAACTTTGGTAGGCGGAATATGTCCCATTATTCTAATTTATAACGGTCCACGCAAACAAAGAAGTCCCAGGCAACGTCGACTCTCACAGTGTGGTGTTTAAGATCTCGCGTTCTGCAAATCCCACTATAATTGCGAAAGCGGATTTCCTGTTGCATAACTCACAGTAGCATGCAAACAATTTAATCCGCGCAGAAAAGAGTCCCCGTCATTTTCCTTCCAGAAGCCGCCTTCAGAATCAGTTAGGATTACAAGTAACTTATAATAATTGGGACATCTCTTGAGACAATGTACCTTATTACATGTGCGCTCAGCGAAGACTCAGATCAGCCTGCGCGTCCGCGCAGTCTGGTGGGAATCTTTTGCTGCCTGAAAAAAAATCGTTTTTTTTTTTTTTTTCTTTTCTTTGAGTGCACAGCGACGGCTCTGATTCGAACTCGCATTTGAGTCCACAAGAATTTTTTCTGATAGCTCTAGAAAACAAGCATTCTTATTTTACAAGTATTAGCTTTCACAAAAAAAAGCTTGGTCTACCTGCGCTTAGCACACAATGTGTACCAAGCTTGTGTGTGTGTGTGTGTGTGTGTGTGTGTGTGTGTGTGTGTGTGTGTGTGTGTGTGTGTGTGGGTATGTGTGTGTGTGTGTGTGCGAAAGCTATAACTTTGTTATAACTTTGAGCAGTCTGTTGAAACAGCACTGGACCTGTCTATGACCTTTCATTAAGTGCTTCCAGACTAATGACAAATACTTACATTGTCTACACCAGTGGGCTTAGACAATAATGAAAAAAAATGTATGTTGTGTGCACGCATTAGAATCGCCTTATCGAGGCGATTCTTTTGAGTACACGCAACGTAGCATTATTTTATAGAAGATCGAAAAGACATCCCTAAATTATCTCAATTTGGCCCTGTTCCTGAAGCTATGATTAAACCTTAGTTTCCGCCAACTTTTGTGACTTTCTGTTTTGCAATCTGAAAATGGGTCTTCTTAACTCTTTCACTACCACAGGCGATAATAATGGGTTTTTACAAACAGCATAGATCCAGATGAGACGGCTCATTGAGCCGTCTCATCTAGATCTACGCTGTTTGACATTCAACCTTTCAACTTTACATATAATCTTCTTTCCAAACGATAGTTTGTTTAAAATAAAGAGCAGACGACAAATGTCATCTGAAATTTGGCAGCGGAAGAGATAAAGGATACAGTACACCCAAATGGCGTAAACCATATTTATACCCTTTTTGGCTTTCTCTCAGATACTCTACATTGAAATTACATAATTGGTATTTATCTGAAGTTAGTAAGTAAAAGGTTGTAATCAAAATATACCATTACAACCCTGTCATCATCGTTGTTTCAGTATCAAAGGAAACAAAACCACACAGAGTCCCAGAGTTTGGGATAGACTAACTGTTTTGCTTCCAACATTCTGGAAAGGGGTCTACTTTAACCAAAAGGAGCAGATCCTTTCTTTTTAAAGTAGACCCATTTTCAGAATGGAGAAAGCGGGCAAAACAATTTTGACAATCATCTCATCTGAATGAGTAGACATTCCGCTTACCGCCTTGCTGCATTTGCCTAGACTGGCTCCAGTCTCCAGTTACAAAATACTTATTCTTATAATCCTCTTTGATAATCCACTAAAATAAAACCAAAATGATATCATGGCTATAAAGGCTGGTCACTAGTGACCAGCCTTTATAGTCATGATATTATTTCGTTTTTATTTTAGTGGATTGATTATCAAACAGGATTATGGAGCCAGTCTAGGCCCCAGAATTATGTATTGGGGAATGAGGGTGTGGGGTGAGGGTTAGGTGTCAAAATTACTGTCAGAGATGGGATATAGGGTGTCGAGCACGAATATATCTGCTAAATCATAAGTTAGTGTTCGACAAAACGGGGAAACCCGATTTGCCTCCGTAAATATATAGTCGCCAACTCCTACTTTTTGCCTGAAGTGTTTTAAAAAATAATCCCTTTATAATTGTCATAGATGACTGTTATAGAATTTGAAGGAAATGGCATTTTATTGTATAATTAGACCGGCGAACGCCGAAATGCTAGAATTCTGCAGTTCGGTGTACAGTCAAACCTCAATGACTCAAACAATGACTCGTTCACCACGGCTGATTCGAACTCGTTTTTTGTGTCCCTAGGAAATTCGTCCGAAAGCACAAGAAAACAAATATTTGGGGATATTTCAGGAGATTTTCTTATTTTTCTCATGAAAATGTACGAAATATATATTGTGTGTACGCATTAGAATCGCATCATCGAGGCGATTCTAATGAGTACACTCAATATACCATTATTTTATATTCTAATGCACTCGCGTATGTAACGCGACGTCTGATTGGGTAACGTCAAAAATTTGCGACGGTATATTCTGCGATATACTGTCGGAAATCCGACGTCATCACGTAACGTCGCTTCTCATTGGCTGGCATTTGGTTTTACTGCAGCTCACAGCACTTGTCGCTTCGTGCAAATGGTACAATTTTTCAACAGAAAAATGAATAAATGCATTAGAATGGGGATAACTGCATTCAAATTTGTCATTTGGGGAGGTAAATCGGCGGTTTTACGGTCGCAAATTACGTTTAACGGCTCCACTGACGCGTCGCCGTAAAACGAAATTTCCGACCGTAAAACCGCCGATTTACCTCCCCAAATGACAAATTTGGATGCAGTTATCCCCTAAGTATACCGAAATAGACATCCCTAAATTATCTCCGGTTGCCTCCTGATCTGGCGCTGTGATTAACTCTCAGTGACTCGAAGTACCCATATCTAGAATAAATTTCCATGGTCCAAAAAATGTTCAAGCCGTTGACGGTCGGCTGGTTACAGACTTTGCAAAACAACAAGATTGTATGCATCAACAAATGTAGATATCCAAGAAAAATTTGCGCATGCGTATGCAGACCTCTGATTCTGCCGATTGCATGTGTAATACAGTCAAACCTCAATAACTCGAACACACAATGGCTCTCTTACTATGGCTAATTCGAACTCGTTTTTTGAGTCCCTACGAAAATCTTTCGATAGCACAAGAAAACATATATTTAAGGAAAATTTCTTATTTTATTATGAAATTGTATGTTGTGTGTACTTATTAGAATTGCCTCGATGAGGCGATTCTAATGAGTACACTCAACATATCATTATTGTGTAGTCCATCGAATAAATTTCCATGGTCCCAAAGATGTTCGAGCCATTAAAATTCGACAGTACATGGAAGTTACCTTTTATGCTGACATGCTTCAATTAGATGCTTAAAATGACAGCCGTTTAATGGTTTCTGTTCTAATAAACCAGCATTTCTACGACATCAGCTGTTAGTGGACCGAGGGTAAAGAAATTTTGATGTAATGAAATTTTGCATGTGGGAATATTTTGACGTTTTATTATTCCTGAAATATGTTTTCTTAATCCTGCACTTTGTATGGCTTTGGAAAGCATACGTTTAGATCCAAAGCAATAAAGTCATGGAAAATACAAGAACACAGTGTCTTGTTTGTTGGATCTGGAGTTTTACGACAGTCAACCATTACAAAAACATGCCTATTCAAATACATAGAAAATTTCACCTACAGAAACTGAAAATTTCCAGATAAAAAACTTTTTCAGATAAACATTCTGATATTTTTCATATTTCTGCTCAAAATATTAATTGTGGTACTCGTTTCTAACAGGTACCCACAATCTATGGTTTTGAGCAGAAATAAGAAAAATAATGTATACCCCTGTAAACCTCAGTTTTACTATATAAAAGTGGGGTTTATGGGGGTCAAATTTCTATAGGCATGTTTTCGTGATGACTTTTAAGGTAACATCGAACCGATGTAATTATTTTAATAACCTATTCACACTTTATCTTGGGTAGGCTTAGACCTCTGCCAGTATCTTGTGCACTTTCGTCAGTAATTGTCCTTCTGGAATGAGCGGAAAGTGGAGAACCGACCGCGGTACCGACCGCGCTATGTTACCCGGAACATAGTGCATCTTACAAGACAATACCAATGTAATGACGTCATGACAGGATTGCACGGATGCGTAAATAAAAGTAAATTTCCACTATTAAGACCAATTTTCGGACTGCCTAAAAGTGATGATCTTATAGGGGTAGTCTTAGTATTAAATATTGAATAATCAGAAAGAAACCATTAGAGAGTAGCAAAACGCTGCTCTTAAATAGCGGAGTGGTTTTAAATTTGAGTGGTCCTAATAGCGAAATTTTATTGTACGAACCCCCCTCTGAATCCGCTTCCGATGTAGCAGGCGTTAGCATTACGAAAACATGCCTATTCAAATATATTGAAAATTTTCACCACCAAAAAATGAAAATTTTCAGACAAAAAAAAACCCTGATATTTTTTCATACTTCTGCTCAAAACATAGATTGTGGGTACTCGTTAGAACCGCCTCATAGAGGCGGTTCTAACGAGTACCCGCAATCTATGTCTTTGAGCAGAAATAATAAAAATAATGTATACCACTGTAAAACCCAGGTTTACTATATAAAAGTGGGGTTTAAGGGGGTCAAAATTATAAAGGCATGTTTTCCTGATGGGATTTCCAGCTCGCAATTAGAAAATAAAAAAACTGTGCATTTCCTATTTTAGCCCTCCATTTTCTTGTTTGCTTTATGTCTAATTGCACTAATGTTATTAAAATCTTTTCCGAGCTTTCATAATGTTTTGGGCTTGGCGGTGCACTTGTATTCATATTTTAATAAGCGTTTTGTCGTCACGGAAAGAAATACTTTTCTCGGAAATACACGACAATAGAAAGTAAATAGCCGATTCGTGTGGGCCGAGCCTGTTCGATTATTTTAAAACTACAAAATATTTCACGTCCCTAGCAACATCTGTAGCAGCGGAACTCTAAGGAAAGACAGCAAAAATTAAACAAACCTCCTATCTATAGCTATTCATACTATAAAATAGCCCAATGCTGAAGACGTTGTCTATTAAGTATAATAAGATACATTTATGTAATAATTGGTTGCTTAAAGGTAACCAGTAGGTTGAGAAACTGAAAACCTGAAAATGAACTTAATATTCTTGGCCCCTACATAATCTTGTTTACTCTTTATATTATGGGAAATTATAAATACATGTTTAACTTCAACCAGCTTTACTTAAAAATTGAAATTCAGATTCTGAGCTTGCACACGCTGATGAAACACATTAGGCTCTTTCAATGTCTCCGAGAACCCTTCTGCGTGCTTCTCGGAGACATTGAAAAAGCCTAATGCTTTTCATCATCCAGGGCAAGCTCTAATCCTGAATTTCAATTCTTATGTTTATATTTCATACAGTCGAACCTCAATGGCTCGAACATCTTTGGGACCATGGAAATTCGTTCCAGACATGGGTAGTTCGAGCCATTGAGGGTTAATTATGGCACCAGTTCAGGAAGCAAACAGCGATAATTTAGGGAAATCTTTTCGATTTTCTACACAATGATTGTATGTTGAGTGTACTCATTAGAATCGCCTCGATGAGGCGATTCTAATGAGTACACACAACATACAACTCCATAATAAAATAAGAAAAAATCCCTAAATATTTGTTTTATTGAGCTATTGGAAGGATTTTGTAGGGACTGAAAAAAGAGTTCGAATCATCCAGGGTAAACGAGCCATCCGGGTTCGAGCCATTGAGGTTATACTGTATTATCGATTCATTATTAACCCTAAGCCTACATTGAAATTCGCTTGGTTTTCTAATATTTGGAATTAAATTTCACTATAGCGGAGGTCTTTGAACAGCCCGGCGGCGGATTTCCCGCGCTTAACGTCAAGGAGATACGTGATCAACGTCACGCAAACGTTTGTAAACAAAGAACGTTAGAGACGGATGCTCACGTAGCCCCGCCCTCATGCGCGGCCTTGATCACGTGATAGCTCCATGTTTTCCATGCAACAAGAATGACTGCTTAATCGTAGACGATTACATTAAAACGTTAAATATTATTACACAGATCATCAGGAAGATACACTATGAAATATATATATCCCCAAGCATACGATGCTATTTCACAATTAGCCATTAGCCATTATCACTATCGGCAAATTGTTACAGCTTGCATTCATGTACATGTAATTAATTGTGTTTATGATCATATACACGTTACCATGAGTCAGACTAACAAAAACATATCCCAGCGGACATATGGCGTTTAAACAACGTCGCATTAACGCCGATGCAACGTCTACGCATTGATATAAAGTTGCATTAACGTTGATGTAACGTCATCATAACTCTACATTGACGTTATGCGACATTGTATAAGTGTCATATGCACGTTGGGTATGATAAGTTGCGGCAGGGTGAATCTTCCTTTTTGTCAATGTTTATATCCCCTGCTATGCTTGCAGTGCGTCCCATTGTTGGTTGTTCCAGTTAGTCACTGAGTAGCATGCGCTGCACAATCATGCATTTTACTCGAAGTCTTTGTTTATACATAAATTATATAATACCTCAGGAAAATGCGTCTTCAAGGACACACACACACACACACACACACATACACACACACACACACACACACACACACACGCATACAATGTACGCACATGCCTCGGTGGCTCAGTTGGCTGTGCCGTCCGACTGTAGACCAGGAGGTCGCGGGTTCAACCCACGCCGAGGTCGGCAAAATTCTTTCGTGGAGATTGATCATGAAATATTTTCTACGGTCATTCTCTCCCTTCCGCTGATTCAAGAAGGGCAGTTGTCAGTTTCTGGCGAAAGAATGTGCACAATACTGGTTAACCGCTTAGAGGACTAAGCCTGCCCAGTAAACGTGTGGTTAGGTAAACTGACCGCGCTCGACATGACCCCATTGGATTGACTGGGCCGTAAAACCTCAACACAAACAATGTACGCACACATATACACATACATATAAACACACACAAAACACAAAAAGACACACAATCGCACGCACATATACGCGTATATACAAATGTACACACACGTATACAGAGTGAGAGCGGCAAACAGACAGACAGACAGATCGACAGACAGAGACATAATGTTTTTATTTAATGTATTGATCGACGCTTTGTTTTCTTTTTCTTTTTCATATTATGGTGCCCTTCCCCGTGTTTATATAGGTAAGTCATATTTATATAGTTTTGTTGTATGTGTATAATTTATAAATATAACCTTGTCCGGTGATCTTGGACTTCTGTTTACAATTTTCTTTTTGACGTAATACAGCTTAGAACCAGAAGCCACGGATCACCGGACAGGCTTAAATTTTGATCTATATCCTTATTACTCTCATTCACATTCAGACAAACAGTGTAGACCCAGATCAAACTGCTCCTTAAGGAGCAGTTTGATCTGGGTCTTCACTGTTTGATCTAGCACTGTTTGTCATCCTTTCTCACCGCTTAATCAACAGGATTGTCTGTAATATGGCAAAGAGTGGTAAAGTGTTATGGTGTCCGGACATTTAGGGTAGGGACGGTATGTTGCCGACTAGTGTAAAGTTGTATACGGTGGAATCCGGCTTTTATGACGACGCAAATAGAGTGATTGGCTCCTTCGCGAAGTTAGAGAATGTAGATTGCAATTAGTACCTGGATGGATGTCCGCGGTACATAACTTCGCGGAAGACTTGGCAAACCGGAAGTGGATTTAGAGATGACACCACCATCATCTTCGGAGCCCGGAATTCAGGGCTGTTGTTCCTGGCAGTACAGTTACAGTACATGCACGCCTGCCTCGGGTCTGCAGGTGGGCAATATTGGTTACTTCTGGGCGAAGTTAAGGGAAGAGGGGGCGGGGGATGTGACGGAATAGGTACATGTTGCTAGATCACTTCTAGTCTTTCCGCGGAAGCCATACATTTATCGTGAGTCGGGTAAAGTATTTAGCCTTTCCATGAAGTTAGGCAACGTACATTGCTTGCATGAAGTTAGGCAACGTATACTGCTGTTAATATCAAGATGGTCTGCCGTATAGACAGGCTCCAGTCTCTAGTGACTAACTATTTGTTTCTTATTATCTTGTTTGATAATCCACTAAAATAAACCAAAATAATCTCATGACTATAAAGGCTGGTCACCAGTGACCAGCCTTTAAAGTCATGATATCATTTTGGTATTATTTTAGTGTATTATCAAATAGGATTATAAGAAAAATATTTAGTCACTGGAGCCAGTCTACCAGCCGTGATGCTTGACACGCAGTTGCTAAAATTATATCACCGTAGACCAAAGACACTGATCAGATTTTTGTTTCTGGCAAAAGAATGTGTACATTGTGGTTAACCGCTAATAGGACAGCCTGCCCAGTAAAAATGAGGATAAAAAAACTGACCGTGCTCGAAATGGTCCCATTGGGTTGACTGTGCCGTAAAACCTCAACACAAACAAAATGATCGGATTGTTTGGCTTTGCCGACTGTTCTAGCTCTCCTTCCATACGTACTGTAATTACCCTTATTATTAGGACACTTTAATTCCTTATCATAGTTTCCAAAGATTTTAAAAAATTCCTTTTACTACCTTTTGATGTGTTTATGAATGACAACCAGTGTATACCCTGATCAGACGCCGCATAATGCGGCGACTGATCGGGGTACATACTGTTTGTTCAGTCCTGTTCAGCTCAGTGCGTAGTGTATGTACCAAAGACTCTTCTAAGAAACCATAGAAAATAGTTTATATATAGTTCGCTGCTAATTATCGTCAGTATCTGGGTAAAGTTGTCCTATCGTCGAGCAGCGGGATCCCCGTCGAGCAAGCACCTAAAATCGTCACCACTGTTTTAAAATGTTCTGAAGGAGGGGATACGATGAAAATAATGCAGTCAAAGGGAGGTAAGTAATTTCTATTCTGCTAGAAAACTATCGTACGATTATTGTGCCCTTCATATTGTCTGTAGGATATTTTATTCGAAAAATCGATGTCTTTCTGGAAATGCGTTGGCATCGAACAAATTATGTCTGATGCCACTCTTAAGAGAAGTAAAGCAGTGTGAACTATCTTTTATTGGAAAAGCGCTGTTTATTTCCCTTAGATATAGTCTCTGGTATACGGTCTTTGTATATTGTATTAACTCCTAGCGGGCACATTTCGTTCATAAAACGTCGCATTAATGTCGATTCAACTTCATGACGCTTATAAAACGTCACAATTACGTTGATGCAACGTCATAACAAATGGGCTGTGTGTACCTTTGGGAAACAGGGTACCAATTTAGGTGGTGAGGACTGGAACCAGCAAAAAGTATACGGAATTAAAGGACAATATTTGATGAAAAGCTTGACAAAATATTTGAGACTGTTTGAATTTATGTCAAAACTATATTGCATTAATGGCAGACAAAATTTTAAGTTGTCAATGGTATTTTAGTGTGCTAGTGTTGAAGAAATAGGTTCGGTAAACCTTTTTTTTTTATCCTTGCGTTCATTTTCCTGAGGGTAAATGTGTTTAAGGGCAGAAAAATGCCAAAAGATTCTGATAAACCCCTTGTTTGTGATGTATTTTGTCAGCTTAATGCAAACCTTTAATTTGAGACCAAATTTGGAAGTCAACGAATATTTTGAGGGTCAGATTTTAGCCAAATGCTATAAAGGAAGTTTATGGAAAAGTAAATAGATGTCTGTTCCTTTAAGGGAACTGGACACGCTTGATTGATTTTCTGCCAGTTTGCACAATGGAGAGACTATTTTTCAGTTCCTGTTTGCTTTCCTGCCTTTTAAGGTCCTGCTGAAAAGTGATCAACTCTAAAAGAATTATTTACAGTGAAACCTGTGTAAGACGGCTACTTCTGAGGCAGACTTTAAACAGTGAGGGTTGATGTGGAAAAGTAGCTATCTTATAAAGGTACATGCCCTGTAATTTCGCTAGCAAAATTACATGACATGTACCTTTATAAGATAGCCACCTTTCCACATCAACCTCTAAAGTCAGTCTCACTAAAGTCAGTCTCAAAGGTGACTTTCTTACACAGGTTTCATTGTACGTTTAGAGTTGATCTCTTTTCGGTTGACGTGGATAAACATTGCTGGAAGGGTGGCAAATACCTAGACTCTGATTAGACGCCGCGATCTGGGTCTACACTGTTTACTCATAGCTGTCTGCCAGAATACTTACAGGGTGTCCAGATATCGTAGTCTTTTTTTATAGTCCGCCACACGATAGTGGCGGGGATAGTATGATATAACGTTGGCTGTCCATGTGTCCGTCTCTCTGTCCGACAATCCGTCTGTAGTGGCGGGGTAGTATGATATAACGTTGGCTGTCCATGTGTCCGTCTCTCTGTCCGACAATCCGTCTGTCTTATGTCCGTCCGTATTTTCGTTTCCGGACTTCCGGATAACTTCAATGGATTTTCAGTGTATTTCTACCAAATTTGGTTCGTGCATTGCTATTGTGGAGATCTGGTTTGGTATTGTTAATGGGCAAATTTAGTAAATTTTTGACAGAGTTATCTGCCCGGGACTGGTCCGTCTAGTCATTCTCGTATAATAACTTTAGTAAATGTCAATGAATTTTCACCAAACGTGTGTGATATTGTAGAGATCTGCTTTGGGATTGCTGTTGGGCAAGTTTAGTCAATTTTTGCAAAGATATCTGCCCAGAACACGTACCTATTTTCATTTCTGAACGATAACTTTAGTAAATGTCAGTGGATTTTCATTAAAGTTGGTAAGTGCATTGATATTGTGGGCATCTGCTTTGGGATTGCTAATGGGTGAATTACGTCCATTTTTGACAGTTATCTGCCCGCAATACATCCGTATTTTACTTTCAGGACAATAACATGGATTTTCACCAATTTGATATGTGCATCGATACTGTGGAGATCTGCTTTGGGTTTGCTTATTGGCAAGTTTCGTCATTTTGGCAGAGTTATCTGCCCACGACATGATAATGGCGGGGTATTATCGTTTCACGTTTTATTTATATATATTATGTTCCTTAATTTTTTGTTAAATTTTTGTATAATTCACATTGCGGCTATCTTTGAGCACGTTTATTGAAAAAAATACAAAGCACCTGACATCTTGATATTTATAAATACATGTAACTCTTTCCCTGCTCTCGTAGAATGTCAGCTTAAACTGACATACTGCTAAATTTTTGGAACATTCGAATGCGTTTCACTTTTTAGTATTCAAACCAAATTAATGATTTGAATTTTAGAATTATGCCTGGAAGAGAAATAAAGCATTCTGAACTTGTAATGTTCTGTCACGGTGTGCATATTGTCTTCAAATTTCTGCCAGAAGCGTTACTGTCCAAAACATAATTTTTCGGAAATCCTGTAGAAACAGAAAACTGGCGTCGGCTTCGGTGACTCTGTTGGATGCGCGTCCGACTGGTGATCAGGAGGTTGCGGGATCGACCCTCGCCGGGTCGGCAACATTCTGTCGTAGAGATTGGTCATGAAATATTTTCTACAGTCATTCTGTCCCTTCCGCTGATTCAAAAAGGGCAGTTGTCAGTTTCTGGCGAAAGAATGTGCACAATACTGGTTAACCGCTTAGAGGACTAAACCTGCCCAGTAAAAGTGTGGGTGGGTAAAGTGACCGCGCTCGACATTATCCCATTGGGTTGTCTGGGCCGTAAAACCTTAACACACACAAACACAAAAAATGGGTACATCACGAAAACATGCCTATATAATGTTGACCCCTTAAACTCCACTTTTATATAGCAAAACTACGGTTTACAGGGGTATACATTATTTTTCTTATTTCTGCTCAAACCATAGATTGTGGGTACTCGTTAGAACAGCCTCGCCGAGGCGGTTCTAATGAGTGCCCACAATCTATGCTTTTGAGCCGAAACAAGAAAAATATCAGAATTTTTATCTGAAAATTGTCAGTTTTTGGTGGTAAAATTTTCAATATATTTGAATAGACTTGTTTTCGTAATGATGTGTAGTGATACAAAACAAGGACAATATCTTATGGGTATCAGATAACTAACTGACTATTCCATGTTCTAACATTAAGGTAGTGAGTGGGATACATGCACAATATGAGGGAGTGTTTTATATTTGGCTCCTAGAAATTCAAGGACAAACAATACCAAACAAAAAAGTCCACATTTTTAGACACGTGTGGTAAAAACGGTGTGATGAACATAGTATGCAAAAGTCTACATCACGAAAACATGCCTATATAATTTTGACCCCCTTAAACCTCACTTTTGTATAGTAAAACTTGGGTATACAGGAGTATACATTATTTTTCTTATTTCTGCTCAAAAACATAGATTGTGGGTACGCTTTAGAACCGCCTCGTCGAGGCGGTTCTAACGAGTACCATTTATCTATGTTTTGAGCAGAAATATGAAAAATATCCGAATTTTTATCTGAAAATTTTCATTTTTTTGGTGATAAAATTTTCAGCATATTTGAATAGGCATGTTTTCGTAATGATATGCTCCGCTGTACCTAATTGTCGTGAGATTTAACATGATCCACATAATTCAAGATTGTCAGTTCAAGTTGCGTGATGCTGTCAAACTACGTTATAATCTTCATGTAGAAATAATAAATCAGTATGAATGTTTCTCACCACAGATCAGCATGTGGAAATGAATGCGAATGTCTTTCTCACGCACTCTATTTTCGAAATCTTTCAAAAAGTCATTTTTTTTTTTTTTTTTTTTTTTTTTGGTGGGGTTATTGCATTTTCGCCATCCACACAAACCAACTTTGAGTTGAGCTGCAGAACAAGTTATACATTGTTAACGGAACAGTAACAAAAATTGAGCCGTGACACCAGCATTTCCTACCAGACTGCATATGCGCCCAGCGAAGACTCAGAACAGCCTGTGTATCTGTGCAGTATAATCAGTCATCGCTATTCGCCCGAAGATGCTTTGGATCCTTGGTTATCCATAGGGTGTCCATGCGAAGACTCTGATCAGACTTCGCGGTTTCGCAGGCTGATCCGAGTCTCACTGGGCGCACATGCAGTATTGTAGGAAATGCTGTGCCTCGGCTCAATTTGTTACATAAGTTTATTACCAAACTTTGCCAGTGGTGATACAGACATAACTAATTCAGTTCAGTCTCTCTAGAAATTTGGTTACTTTCCTGACATTCATTGCTTAAGTTAGCACTTTATTCCATTGGTAAAAATAAAAGCTAAATATAGTCATATTACAGTTTGTAGCACGAGCATCAAAAGATGATAGTGTTAAGTGTTAGTATGTTAGTTGGGGGTGGGGCGGGGGCGGGGGCGAGGGCGGAGAAGGGTGAAATAGAAATGATTGCAGGCAGGATAATCAAACACGGACAGCACCGGTAGGTCGATTGTCTCTGAGTGTAGGCTGGGAAATTGGTCCTGAACTAGGACTGAAGACTGTTTCATTTAACCCTCAACTATAATTATGCGGCTTTTGAGATGTGCACTGTTTGTCAATGTCTCAGTCCAGGTTTTACAGATAACCCTCACAGCGACAAGAATAACGCGGCTTTAACTAACCGTTGCCTGGATTTCGTAAAAATGCTTGTTTGATTTCATTGGTCAATGATAATCACGTAGACAACTACCTTAAGGAAATTTTGGTGTACATTGTGTATACTTAGCCTCGATTGTAAGCAATCGACCAAAAACAGGTTTTATCTTCTCATGGCCTGATATGGTTCATCTTGCTTACATGTACATGTACTTCTCGTTCGAATGAGTTAAAAAGCTCTTAGAAGGACAATATTCGCAGGCAGTCTATTCCATTAAACACAACCGCCTTAGGAAAGGAAAGAACATATACCGGTAGTAATTAGCAGTGGCATGTACCTGGCGGCATATGCTGAGTGATTCTCATGGGGCGCTAGAAGTATAATGGCATTGGTATAGGTTTAGCAACGAGGTCATTATTGATTTTGTAAAATATCGCGAGTCGCTTGTCATAACGACGGTTTTCTAGGGTGCGCCAACCGAGGTAACTCAGCATCCTCGTGCGCGTACGAGGAATAACCCTTGTAACTTATCGAGCCACCCTTAAATTACCATTTGAATTTGATGGATTCTTTGCTTGTTAAAGGGCCCCTGGTGGCCCCTAATGTTCAAGACAGTGCTTAATTTGCGGTCCATCGTTTTAGTTGGCTATGGTTTCGAGGGAGTGTTCTTCTGTGTTGTCATTACATGTTATAATACCCATACCAGGTGCCTCGGGGACCTGTGTGTCCTGACTACGGTATTTCCTGAATATCTCTTTGTAATGTTTTAAGAAGCAATGGTCAGTAGTACCAAGAATAGATTTAAAATTCACGATACATGTATGTCAAATCATCAGAAGCTGGAGTGGGATTTCCCAATTTTCAAGAGCATGCGTTTAGTACTGATACATGCCCCCGTGTATCTTCATTACTACATTATAGAAACAAAATGTGCAGAATTCTCAAAACTCACACTGCTGTGGAGTAATCCAATATGATCGGAAAGAAGGTTCACTTAATTGCCTTCAACATATTTATAAGCGCAACGTAAACAAGCATACCTTCTGCCACGTGCGCCCAACGAGCGCATTCGCGCTGTCTGATGACAGTCTTCGTTGTCCGCATGAAGAAACGTTGCATCCTTGTCAATCCAAAATGCGCCCTGTGAAGATTCTGATCAGACTGCGCGACTGCGCAGGCTGATCTGAATCTTCGCTGGGCCCGCCTGTTCGAAGGTACGAGTTCTGACGTTGCGTCTCTTATGGTCTCCAGGTACCACTGTATTCATATTCTTCTCCCGTTATTGTGCGTTTTCCGTCTTGGGATTACGTTCTTCGTGTCACGATAGGTGAAATTATCTTTTGACAAGATAAAACAGAGCAATTCTTGGTGTAATCTAATAAACTGCTATGTAACAGGATTCAACGAGAATGTAATATGACATTAATTCGTCGCTAATAAGAATATGAAATTATCAAAACAGGCTTTGGTATTCATAACACTTTCTCTTCCGCACAAACCATAGCTGCAAAACCGGTTTGGTAATGCCGAACGTTGTTTGCCTCAGTAATGAACCGCAACGGAAGAAACCGTACCAGCTGAAATGTGCGTCCAACGAAGACTCGAATCAGCCTGTGCATCCGCGCAGTATGACCAGTCTTAGTTGTCTGCATGATGACATGCAAAAACTGATCTGAATCTCTGGTGGGCGCACATGTCCAAAGATACGATTTTGGAAAGGACAAAAATAGGCATTGCCTACGTCCAATGCAATGGTACATATACATGTATTTTTTTATATGTATGTATGTATGTAACCCTGAAATTTCTAATAAATAAATAAATACGATTCCTAGCGGCACATATATCATCAGTTGAACCAATTAATATCACGTGGTCTCTTGTACCTCTACCTTTGCACTAGACATTTCATTGACTGCTTCACTGTCTTTATCAGACAACGACAGTAGGAAACCAATATTTACTGTAAGCAAATGCTGAAATAGGATCAACCTGAACATGGGGTTTTCCTTCTGCTTTTGTCTGTTTAATGTCTAAAATTGCTGGATGAGTGGCATCCAGTGTAGACCCTGCGGCGTCTCATCAGGGACTACACTATTTGCTCAGGCCTTTCTGACCAACTACATACAGTAAATATGGTAAATACGGTAAGGAAATATGAACCACGTACGGTAAATATGAAATCTGAGCTTTGGTTTGGAAAGTGAACTTGAATTATGAAACATTTGGAGTCTGACCATGCCAGACAGCAGCTATGTCTCTAGTTGTATAAAAAGAACAGACTATCTGCAGACGCATAAGGTATTTTTCCCATAGACCTTGATAGTAATTCCACATTTGTTGGTGATTTAGAGTTCATTTTAGAGTATTGCTTTGCTTCCAAATTTTATTTTAATTCAAAGACCAGGCCTGGCACAACAAGATAGATAAGGAAAACACCACTGTTTCATGTACCAGCACTCACTTTTTGGACGCTAAATATAGCAACCCCTCAATTGGCAGGTATCCAAAAACTATTTTTTTTTTTTTCAAATTTCTGCTCAAAACATAGATTGTGGGTACTCGTTAGAACCGCCTCGACGAGGCGGTTCTAACGAGTACCCACAATCTATGTTTTTAAGCAGAAATACGAAAAATAATTTATATCCCTGTAAACCCCACTTTTACTTTATACACTGTAAAAGACGGGATTAAGGGGTCAAAGTTATATAGGCATATTTTCATTCGGCATAAAAAATCGGAGATTTGGTTTTTGTTAAGTCTCGTCATAGAGAACTAAAGGATATACAATGTGTATAGTTTTCGAGGCTGTATAAGTCAAATACAGAATATTTTATGAGCTAATAAAATTTTTTATACAACCAAAAATAAGTACTTATCTGCTAAATTATAAAAGTATACGCATGTCAAATTTTGCCAATCTTCTGCGACTGTAGCTGAGTGCCGACTTCTCAAAAACCTGTCTCATAGATGCAATACATCAATGCATCAAAACAATTAAATAATATGAGTGTGTCTGACAGACAAATTGATAACGTTAATTTGATATTTTTGACAAATGTCATCCGGTCCGATGTTGGAAAGGGAACATATTTGCAGATCGCAGACAACATAAAATATGTAGTGTCGTATTGGCATAAAATGGTATTATATAACTCAGTTAAAAGAACCGTAACTTCCGGAAACGTACCTTCGGAAATGTACGCCCAGCAAAGATTCAGATCAGCCTGCGCATTCGCGCAGTCTGATCAGAATCTTCACTTGGCGCATTTTGGATAGCCATGGATGCCAAGTTTCGTAATGCGGATAGCGACGACTCTGATCAGACTGCGCGGAGGAGCAGGGTGATTTGAGTCTTCGTTGCACGCACATGTCGGGAGGTACATTTTCTCACGTTGCGGTTCATAAAAGGAAGTAGAAGTTGAGCATTTATGCCTGGTACGTGTTTCGCCTCGGCCCTAGTTACGCTAGTCCGCGTTATACATTGTAAAAGCATTTGCGCATCCTTCGTTTAAGCTTAGAGTAAAAGTCGCTCGCCCTGACCTGTTTAGCATTAAAAGGCAAGGTTTCTAAGATTGTATCTGAAATACCGAATTACTTGATGGTCAGATTGATCAAAAATAAGTAATTTATTATTACGAAAACATGCCTATTCAAATAAACTGAAAATTTTACCACATAAAAATTTTCTGATAAAAATACTGATATTTTCGTATTTCTGCTCAAAGCATAGATTGTGGGTACTCGTTAGAACCGCCTTGACGAGGCGGTTTTAACGAGTACCCACACTCCATGGTTTTGAGCAGAAATAAGAACAATAATATATACCCACGTAAACCCCAGGTTTACTTTATAAAAGTAGGGTTTAAGGGGGTCAAAATTATATAGGCATGTTTTCGTGATGCTTGGTGGGCTATCTGTTATGATTGAAGATATTCCTGGACATATGTTACGTGTTCCAATTAAATAATTATGTAAACCCTACATACATTATATTTGTGACAATTTTCAACCTCTATATTTGTGTACGTAGCTTTTTTCGTTTAGCATTTATTGAATTTGCTCGACACCCGCACCGTTTTCTGTCAGACAGAAGATTGCATTTAATGTTGTGAAATGTTAAGAAAATCAATGACTATAAAAAAATAGTTGCATCCTGATAATAGTGCTGAAATCTTTAAACGTCTTAAATCTGCCTTAGATTTTATCCGATCTTGTTCAGATACAGTATGTACCTAAGTATGTGGTTTGTCAATATCTTCAATCTGAGATAAAGTCTGTACCATTAGTGTGTTTCTTTAAACCTGCACCACTCTATGAGCATATTTAGTAGACGATAAATCGATGGTATTTCTTTCTTATTTTTCCGCGAAAAAGGGATTTGACATGTCATGCAAATTGTCTCCAATGAAGACAATTTGCATGAAATGTCAAAACCTATTTTCTTGGAAAAATAAGAAAAGTATTTCAAAATATAATTTCCATTTTTTTTATCCAGAGTGCTAAGCTTTAAGACAGAAAATGAGCAGTGTAATACGATCTTACTGTCTGATCGCCTTGTAGTAATTAAAATATATAGTGACGATTTGTTTTTCAGTTATTTGAAGAGAAATGGGTACACTTGGTACATGCTCGTTATTTTTACAAGGGAGACACCTGAATTATCGCTTTTCTGCATTTCTGAAAAGGTGTCTGTTCTACTATGATAAATAGAGATTATTACATATATGGCAATTTTCATATATCCCATATCAACCCGAGATACTCATATCAGCCCGAGGGCCGACGGCTGATATGGGTCGAGGATTGATACTGGGTATGATATGTAAATTGCCATATCATAATCTATTTATTATATATTTTTCTTTTTGACAAGTTTGCTTATTTGATATCGTATGCGAAGTCAAAGGCAAGACCGCCGAGTGCTCCGAATGTGGTGATATAGGTTTTTTGCCCGGGAATAAAAGCTGTATCACCCATGTGACCCATTATCATACATTTTGCGCACCACAAGAGTGATATATGCTTGAAAGCCATGTTAGTATCACATATGCAAAATGAACATATTTTCTAGCAAATGTATGTTAATAGTGAATATTATCCCGAGTTGCGATATCAAGAACACGAGCTTGTGAGTGGCTATGCTATGCCAACGAGGGACACTATTCACCGATATCAATGCAATGATTTTATTATTAGGCTATAAACCTTTTGCGTCATTTTCAGTTGTTTGTAATCTGACGATAGGTATTTTATAATCTACATTTTAGAGCCTGCACGAATGTGTGACCTGTTTTGGCTTGACGCCATTGCCCTAATATGTCATCAGAATCATTTTCACGAATCTGTAACATTTGAAGGCGTCCGAATAAGCGTGCAATATTAGTTAAGCGTGTCGAGTAATGTCTGCCTACTCCTCGGATTATATCTCACATTTTAATCATTCAACATTTATTGCTATATAACAAACACGTATACATGTACCAGTATATGTGGAATGAGTTTCTAATCCTAAAATGTGCAAACATTATTAATTTAATTAAAAAAAACTTGAGCAATACGACCTTTGTTAGTTAGGGGGTGGTCGGGTGGTGCGAAGGTGTCGTGTATCTTACGTCACCGGGGCGTCCAACTGATATTGGCTTACAGTTGGGCAAGGCCTGCTATCCTTGTAGCAGGTAAGGGTAGATGGGGAATATTTTTATTTCTTCTGTTTCTACACTTTCATTCCTGTTCCTTTCTTCCCTGCCCCTCTCTTTAATCTTTCTACTATCTCTTCTATCACTTTTCTCCCTTTCTCTGGGAGACGACACAAAATGACCCACAAGGGTTGACGTGTCGTTAAACCCCAACACAATCAAAAACCTTTGTTAGTTCTGAAACCGCGGAGGTAATCAGTAATTCGCCCTAGAAGAGATTACCCTTTACCACTTTCTGTACAAATTCATCAAACGACAATTTGATGATATTTTCTTATTTTTTTCCGAAAATAGGATCAGCCATTTCATGCAAATTTACAGACAATTTGCATGAAATGTCAAATTCTGTTTCCTGAGAAAAATAAGTAAAAAAAAAAAAAAAAAAAAAAAAAACATTTCAAATTGTCGTCTACGGAAATTTTTTATCCAGAGTGCTAAGCATTTGAAGGAGCAGTGTACGCAGACGGAAGTCAATGATCTCTAGCCGAAGTTTCTGATGTGACTTCACCACAATTTCCTCTACGTAATCGTCTTAAGGCTATGACTTAATTAAATCTTTTCAATGCCATTGTATTATGCGATTCGGATGGGGAATTGGAAAGCCACTCTTAAAAACAGTTGAAACCAGGAACAAAGTCTGGCATCTCCGTGAAGCATTCTGGACAGCTGAATCATTTTCTCTAGGGATGCCTTCTTAAATTAAACATGAGTATAAGAACTGTCATTTATATTAATGTTGTTCAACCAGCGGAGTTCGTTTGCTTCGGGATTATGGCATTTCCTGGGTATCTTCACGTATACAGCAAAATTGCATTATCAAGACCACTCGAAATTAAGATCACTCCGCTATTATGACAAGCTTTTCCCAGTCCCAAATATATTCTTTCCTGACATTCTATGTTCAGTATTACATCACGAAAACATGCCTATATAATTTTGAACTCTTAAACCCCACATTTATATAGTAAAACTGGGGTTCACAGGGGTAGACATTATTTTTCTTATTTCTGCTCAAAAACATAGATTGTGGTACTAGTTAGAACCGCCTCGCCGAGGCGGTTCTAACAAGTACCCACAATCTATGTTTTGAGCAGAAATATGAAAAATATCAGAGTTTTTTATCTGATTTTTTTCAGTTTTCGGAGGTGAAATTTTCTGTTTATTTGAATAGGCATGTTTTCGTAATGAAGACAACACCACTACCACTAATAAGACCACTTTTACGCAATCCCAAAAGTGGTCTTGATTGCGGAATTGTGCATATAGCAATGTGCCATGGGCAAGTTCCAAACATGTCCAAATTCCTCACTGAAGGGAGAGAGAGAGAGAGAGTACGACCAAAGCTCAAAATTTGGTGTGGTGGTACGAATTTTTTGTTGTTTACAATAACAAATTCTCCAAAAGAATGAGCTCAGATTATTTTCCGATCACTTGAACTTGGTCACGTGATGCTGGAGCTAGACTGGTATAAGTTTATTGAATTAAAAAAGGAGGGCATAAAATGCATTAATTGAACATTAAGAATGAAATGAAACTAAACGTTTCTCCTCTAATTTCTCTTCTGATAGTGAAATCAGTATCTAGTGGTCAGCCTTTTATTATCATGCTATTATACTGGTTTTATTTTAGAGGATGATTTAAACAGAATTATAAGTATAAATGATTATTCTCTGGAGACTGGAGCCAGTCTATGTTGGAACAAGCACGTTGTTGAAGTTCTAGCATATTATTTAATAATACAAATGAATTGAACAACTTTCTTACTATTAAATATTCCATTATTTTTTAAACGGGCCCTGTATCATTTTGAGCTGCTTTGCTGCGTAGCTAGCATGGAATTCAAGATTTAAACAATTTTTGAAACTGAAAATGGCACCCCCTACTCACTCCCCCCCCCCCCCCCCCCCTGCCCTTCCCCAACACACTCTCAAAGTGTCAACAAAAGATATCTAAGCTCACATGTTAATACTCATAACGTTCGCATGATTCACACCAGTGCATATACATGTACATGACACCATTACGAAAACACGCCTATTCAAATATACAGAAAATTTCACCTCCAAAAATTGAAAATTTTCAGATAAACAACTTTCATATTTTTCAAATTTCTGCTCAAAACATAGATTGTGGGTACCCGTTAGAACCGCCTCGCCGAGGCGGTTCTAACGAGTACTCACAATCTATGTTTTTGAGCAAAAATAAGAAAAATAATGTATACCCCGGTAAACCCCAGTTTTACCATATAAAAGTGGGGTTTAAGGGGTTCAAAATTATACAGGCATGTTTTCGTGATGATACCCGTGCGAGCGTGTTTAGGAGAAAATATCTTTGTTAAAATTATTTATTGTGAGACAGGAAGATGACACAATGATTTAGCCACTAGCATCGTTAGTCTGAACGTAATTAGGGTTTTTTAGTACATCTGTTGTAACAAAGCACCTATATACGAGCTCATATGTAGGTTATTAAGATATAAAGTGTTGATAATTAACACATCAGTTCTATAGGTGTTACTTCCTGGTACATGTACATGTTGTTTTATAAAAGTTAATAGAAATGGATAGACCAAGGAAGTACGGAGGCTTATGTGTGGCATTGTGTTTTGTGTTTGTACAGGGACGATAGCGTTTTTCTTGTCCGTTTACGCGTTTGGGGTGCGTTTTGAAATCGTTGTATAACGTTTGCGTTTCGACAACGTTTCTAGCGTTTCATATCGTTTCGGCCAATCAAATTACAGAGCAAAGCGTTTCATGCAAACGCTAAATTTGCACATGCGCACTGAAGAGCTACGAACGTTTATCGAAACGCTTTTCACCGTTTCGGCCAATCATATGACCGTTTAGCACCGTTTGTATGTATAGACCAATCGAATAATAAATATCTGTTGGACCGTATTAAATCATGTCTTTACAACTAAAGTAATATGAGTTTACGTATAAAAATTGAATTTATTTTATTGTATTTTCTTTCTCTTTTTTTTTTTTTTTTTTTTTTATAAAATAATTATAATTGAGATAATTTCGTATTTTCAAACGAATTAACGTGATTGATTATTATATTTTGTGAAGTCTAATATTTCACACTACAATCATGATAATCATTTTCTTTTGACAATTAAATGTTTTAGCGCTCGGTATAAAATTTTAAGCAGATGACATTTTGAAGTTTTTTGGGTTTTTCTCTCTCTCATTTATTGAATCATATTAAAACCACATTTTTTTTTACAAATAGATAATATTTATCTACGTTTTTTTTTTTTTTTTGTCATTTTCTGTATTTTTTTTCTTTATTACTTTTTTGCAAAAACATATAAAACATATTTTATTGTTTTATTGAGATAATTTTCTATTTTCAAAAGAATTATTATATTTTGTGAAGCCCAGTATTATTTTCACACCACAATCAACTTGTTTTGACAGATAAATGTTTTAAGGGTTATAAGTACACTGTATAAAATTTTCAGCAGATGACATTTTGAAGTATTTTTCTTCTGTTACCTTGAAAAAGGTGTCGGCATTTCAAACATATTATCTCCACAGGATATGACTTCCTATGCAAATTGTCTTCAGTCGAGATCAGTAATTTGCGTGAAATGTCAAAACTTGTTGTATGGGAGAAAATAAGAAAACAGTTCATGAACTGATCATCTGCTGAGTTAGCCCAGAGAGTGATAAAGGTTCAACTGGACAACGAATCGTTGACATGCTGCATTTTGTTGGCGATATGTGTAGATTCAGAAGATCAGAATGCGCGGAAATGCCGGTTTATCTTGGTCTAAGGTGGTCTCAAATAATATATGGTCGTTTCTCATTTCTTTTTGAAGGGGCTCTAATATATATTCAACCAGATCACATTCGCAGCGTGATCAAGATCAAAGATTTTCGTTCTGCACCAAACTGAACTACGTCAAACCTGTGAATTGCTATTATTGTTTTGAGTAATATTATTTTTTTTTTTTTTAAATGAAATGTGCACTGACGTTTAAACAAATAGTGCTGGAACAGATGACCTGCATTACTGAAATATATTGCTAGAATTAAGTATCATCAATATTAATCTTTTTATTAGATCTTTACCAAGTGAAAATCTCCCTCTGAGCATATGTATTACTCAGATCAGAGTGCGTGGCGCAGTCTAGTGCATAATGGTGTCCACTCAGTTCACTGATTAGGTATTAATAGTATAAAATACTGTGATACATGAATTGCACAGTATCCAACTTATACACAGACTGATCAGATTTATAAAATGTAAAAAGGTTCATTTTTACTTGTTTGGACCATTATTTTTCAAATACGATGCACTGTGCACATCGGAACAATTATGTGGTCAGTCGGCGAATAACTTGCTGGAGGGCTTTCGTGAAAGTGTATATTCCACTATGAAAACATTTTTGGTATGATAATGCAAAGCTGTTAACCCTTTAGCACGCTATATTTAGCAATATTTAAATATTAGAAGACGACGTGCTGGATTAACAGATCCACCAAATGCAACAAATGTGTGGACGAGTAGCATTTACCCAGATCTGAATGCGCGGATGCACATTCTAATCTAGAATTTTGCATACTACAAGCTATACTTAAATGTTAGAAGACAATGCACTGGAGTAACAGCAGATCATATCGAATAAATAAATAAAAAAAAAAAAAAAAAAAAAAAAACAATGTACAGACGAACTGCAACGAATCAGATCAAAATGCATGGTTTGCATACTGCAAGCTATACTTAAATATTAGACTAATTTAGAATTTATCATTTAAAGCACGCTGTATTTAACCCATTATAGTCCAGAAACCCTTAAAACGGTAATTGGCAAACAGTGGAGACCAGATCAGACGCCGCAGAACGCGGCGTCTGATCAGGGTCTCCACTGTTGGCAATTAGTTCAACCATGTGTTTCTCTGAATAATTAAATAATATAGCCTGGCATACCTAAAATCGAAATTAGAATCTTCCAATATATAGTGTGAGTGAATTCATTCAGTCTACAATAAGTTAAATGTTAGAAGATGATATGCCAAACTATTGGCAAATCGTATCGAGTAAGACATTGTACAGATGAGCAGAAACGAACCAGATCAGAATGCGCGGATGCCCTATATCATATAGTGGCCAAACTTCCCAACATCCAGCATAAAATATCTGGGGAAAAGGATGATCTACTTAAAATGTGTTAAATCAGTTTATACTAACACGCTTGTGCATTATCACATCGTACATGCGCAGGAACCATGCTATAACTAATGCTCCGTAACTGTATTTATTTGTAGGTTCACACACACACACACACACACACACACACACACACACACACACACACACACACACACACACACACACACACACACACACAAAAACAAAAAAAAAACAAAAAAAAAAAAAAAAAAACAAATGCGTTGTCTATGTCCCAAATCTTTCAATATGTTGTTAACTTCATTCAACCTTTGTTTATTCCAGTGACTCACATGGCGTCAAGGTTATTTTTCATTTTTACAGTGAAAATTTAAAATTGAACAAAATAATTTAAAATCACCATAGGAATATTTGAGCTTTGCTTTGAATTTTTTCTGTGGACTGCAAAGCTTTTCAGCTATGGATTTCACCGGCCAGTAGATTAAGGATTTAGGTCTGAAATGAAATGAATGACAGGTATTATCAAACGATTGGCACGTCTTATCAGGTGAATGACATGTCATATCAGATACTATAATAGGACTTCACACAATTATATATCACTGAAAATATTAAGAAGTAAGTTTATTTTTTAACACATTTGGAATGTCAGAATGCAATGCAAAATAATCCTTTGCAGTCAATTTATTTCAACGCTTAGCACTCTGGGTAATATTTTCAGCAGACGACATTTTAAACTATCACAAATTTTCGTTTGAAAAATGCTAATAAATGAGATATTGAAGAAACCATTTAAGACACATATGTGTAAAAGACAACATCTATGTAGATATAAAAAGTTTTAAAATGGGATAAATAAAACAAATGCTACTGAAGGTAATGTTACAAACGAAGTTATTCAGATATGTTGTAGTCCAAAACAATTGAATACCTGCTTATCATACTTAATTGTTATTATTATTTTTATTATTATTTACATGAATGACAATGAAAGCTTAAAATCAATCATATTTATAGCTGAAACCTGTGCGATCCACACAGAGTGATAAATATATTCCCTAGCCACTGTCAACTTGATTTAAGCATCAAAATCTCAATACGTGTTTGATTATGGATAAGAAAGAAAGAAAGAAAGAAAGAAAGAAAGAGAGAAAGAAAAAGAATATCTTTGGATATTATATAAATTCTGAATTAAAATTTTTCTGGAAATTAATAAATTAAAATTGATTTTTTTTTTCACAAAAAAAGGTACTTTGAAATTTCATCCCAAATTAAAGAAATTAACAAAGATACACTTATGAAATTTCTATCCAAATATAAATGAAGAATAAAATGACTTCCATTATGTCTGGTGTTGTCTAAATTACAAATAAACAAGCAATAAATCCGTTAATACTTCATGTGTTTTTTCTCATCCAATCAGAAATAAGCCGAAAAAGCCTTGGAGGTGCACCTGCATGTCATTTAAATTCCAATAAAGAGTACATGGAATGAGCATTTCCTGTATCTCATCCTCTTTAAGCAATACATAGGCTAGCTAATATTATGTTACATTTGAAAGATCAAAAGATTCAATTTAGAACAAAAGGAAATGGTATAATAAATAAATAAAACATGTAAATGAAATTGGAAAATATAATGATATCATACACATTAATTACTCCAGATTCATGTAGCATAGAGTATTTGATGATAATTAATATGAGTCTTCATTTCTCCACTAAAATAATTTTGTTATGGATATTTATTAGAATTGTCTCACTGAGGCAAAATATTACGAAAACGCAATCTTGAATCTTGAAAGGGGAACTCCCGTATACGATAATATAGTGAATGTTACATCTGCAAAACCGTGACTTGAATAGTTATTATAATTAAGTGAAACTGAAAAAAAAAAAAAAAAAAAAAAAAAAAAAGATCTTAAATAACTTGAGTCCGCGGGGTTTTGATTGACTAAAGATGCAAACGATGAAACGTTTGCAACCAGATAGGGTTTCCATGACAGCGTTTTCCGAACGCTAATTTGATTGGCTAATATTCGAAACGCTTGAAACGTTTCAGAAACGATGCTCTGATTGGCTAAAACCGTAAACGATCGTTTAAGCGTGGTCCAAACGCTGCGTTTCCAAATCGTTAATAAGCGTTTCGCATGCGTTTCCGTGGACAAGAAAAACGCAATCGCCACTGTAACTTGTGACGTGCTTTAGTTATATATTTTGAGTTTTCGCTTTTGTAGTCTGTGTTACGTCTTTTGACATTTGCGTTTTGCCTTTTAAAGGATACTATAAAGGCCATAAAAAGTGAGGTCAAACAGAAAAAAGGGATAAACCTCAGTCCAAACTATTGTTGGTGCCTTCTGAAAAGGTGTTTATATGTTCTAAGAAAGATGTTCTACTGACCATTCCAAAGCGGCTCCTCTGTCGCAGTTCTTCCTTGTTTGTGCGTTGGTTGTTTCATATGATTGGGCCAGCGTATGACAAAACTTACACTAAAACTTGTGGACCAGTGAAGATTCAGATCAGCCTGCGCATCAGTTTTCGCTGGTCAGCGAAAATTGATGCGCAGCTGATCTGAGTCTGCTAAGGCCTCAGAGCTATCCAAAGAGGAATAAACAAGAACATACTGGATGGATGTACAGGCTGATCTGCGTCTTTGCTGGTCACACAGGTTTTATTGTAGGTTTTGTCGTGCGCTGGCTCATATTGCGTTTAATTTGTTTTTGTTTGTTCCTCAGGTTTTCTTTTTTTTTCTGTGCCTTGGGAAACCTGTGCTTTTTTATAGGAAATACTGTATCCAGACGCATGCATTTTCAAAATATGTAAAAAAAAAAAAAAAACAACAAATAAGGAAAATCATCAATATACCTTGTTTTGTTTTTATTCAAATAACTGAAATCTGAACATTCTATTTAGTGTTTCATATATGGAGAGTGCATCAGCATCTCGCTTCGGTAGCTGAGCCAGTGAATCAAAGTACTGGGAGGACTGATAAGGGCGGTTACCTGAAATTCTACATGTATAGGCCTCTAGAATAAATTGGGATTTACGCTGAAATTTAAAACAATATGTCACCCATAAACAAACGTCTTTTCCACTGCCCGATAGCCCTTATTCGGTCATTCTCGATAGAAAAGGTCGTTTTCGATGTTTAGTAGGACGGGGGCCCAGGTTACACTTTTTTTTGTTCGGGTTACACTTTTAACCCAAAGATGTAGATTTGGACTTGGCGCGTTTTACTAGAGGATTCAGCACTCATAATATTCATCAGCCGATATTGTAATCTATATGATTTAAATCTTTTTTCTTCAAAATTTGATTTTTTTTTTCTATTCCATTTTGTCTATTTATTCGCTGTTTATGAGCATCAGAGAATATAAGGCTAATATGTTTGGATGCAGAACTCTCGAGGCAGAACTTAGCGTTATCAGCGTTAGCAGTGAACTATTTGTTAGGTTGTTATTAGATCGGTATAGTAACAGGGAAACGATTTGTCGAAATAGAGTATATCAAATCTGGTGGCGGTTTGGCAACCGCCCACAATAAAGTGCTGAGGAGGACATGTGTTCTATATAGACCCAAATGTAGTCGCCTTTCGACAAGTGTGGTGACTTTGAAGAGGACTTGATTGCTTTCCAGTATTAAAGCGCCTAACAAACTTGTAGCAGACGGCATTTTACTCCTAATATACTTTTCAGAGAAAAATAAGTCTTGATATTTCATGTGAATCGTCTGCTGAGTAGACGACATGAAGTGTCAAGACTTATTTTCTTTAGGAAAATAAAAAAAAAATACAATGTTTAAAAATGTTGTCTGCTGCAGTTGTGATGGACGCTTTAAGGATTGAAGAACTTTCCAAGTTTTGATTAATTATATATAGACACGTACAGCCTTGTAAACGACGTAGCAGAATAGTTAATAGGTTCTTCCAATCATGGAAAACTCATTTATTTTTGTTTCAAGGTTCGATAGGTTTTTCCCAGCTTTCTAATTACATTATAATAGAGGAGGAATTGTACAAAGGAAAAGCTACAAACCAAACTTATTTAACGAAGAGCTAAGATTTTTGCTGTTAGCCGTTGATTATATGGGCTGCGACATTTGAAAACATCTCTTCCGGCATAGGTTTCCGCGCAGTCTGATCAGGGTCTTCGCTGTCCGCAAACAGAATCATTGGATACTTTAGAATACATGAATATTTCAATGGAGAGCATATTCTCGGATCAGATTTCGCGCATGTGCAGGATTATGTTAATCTGATACATTTTGCGGTAAAGTTTCATACGTTGCGGCTTATATGTTTCTTGCACAGCTATACTTTAGCTTCGATGGCATAAGAATTTCGTATTTGACCAATCTCTTGTACATCAAAGATTAATCAGAATGCGGAGTTTAGGAGACTGATCGAAGTTTTCGCCGAACCTTCACGCCATGCGGTACATTTCACACATTGCGGTTTATTTTTTATATTCGTTGCTATACTCCCAGCAGGCAAGTGACGGTTATACAACGTCGTATCAACGTCGATGCAACATCATTACGCTGCATCGACGTTGATCTGACGTTGTCTCAACATTGCGTGCCCACTGGTTTGTACATGTAGCTTCGTGCTGAACATCCTCGCCATGCGGTACGTTTTGTTCCGTTGTGGCTTATTTGTTTGTAGCGTAGCTTTACTGTAGCTTCGAGATAATAAGAATTTCTTATTTGATCAATCTCTGGAAGATGACCCAGACAAGGTCCCGTTATCAACATACGTCCAGAGAATCGCAGTTGACACGTTAAGTAACAAAGAACCCTTGATTGATTTCTTTCTAGCATCCTCAGACCAAAAGTGTCAACACTTATGTTGATGGGTTAGTTGATGGATAGAAGGAAATGACAGAATTGGAACAAATTGTTGTCGTTGTAGGACAATGCAGACATTGACAGGTTATGACCTGTTCGTCGTTCATGTGTTTGTGTGCGCAGTTTTTTGTACATTTTATTTTCCTTTACACCTTTAACCCATTTATGCCAAGCGGCCCATAAAAGGGACATTGGCAAACAATGTTGTTCCAGATCAGCAGAACGTGGCGTCTGATCAGGGTTATATATTTTTTGCATTAGATACAGGAATTTCTATAAGACATGGTAAGAACAGAAAGAAGATTTCGCCCCTCTATTGAAAATGGACCAGTCCAAAGAGTTAAGATAGAAGAGTCCACTCAGCATAAATGGGTTAATCGCACATTTACCAAATTCATTCAAATATATACAGTATTTGCCGAAGAATTGGGCGAGAGATTTAGATCAGTCGTGTAAGAACGCGGAATGTGCCCGGCCGAGTAATACCAAAGACTTAAAAAAATATACATTTAGAAAGGACATGCATGTTTGTTCATGAACCCGTTCGCACAGGCAATGTATTGCATTTGTATTTAATGTAAATTAGTGTGAAAGCGACCCAGATAGTTTGAATTTTTTTCTCGAATTACAATATACTCTTTACATTTTGATAGCGGTTATAATTTTTCCTCGAAAAGACCAGTTTGTTTTCAGGACAGACTCTTTTCTTTTAAGTTATATAATCACAAAGTAGATTAATTCTAATAAGTATTATGGAACCGTTCGCACAGAAATGATAGCTCTTATAGATAAAACGTTATTGTGAATAAAGTAAAGTTTTCCGTTAACATTTAATGTTTTTTTCTACCTGGTCACTGGCGATGATTAGATTCATTCAATATGGCAGCGTTTAGACGCGAGTCGGTAGTAAATAGACTTTATTTTAATTCTAGCTGCATTGAAAAAGACTTAAATTGTACCAAGTTTAAGGGTAAATAGGCGCCTTGCACTCGGGGTAATATTTACAGCATACAGCCTTTTGAAACAGTTCTCTTATATTTTTTCCATAAAACATGTTGTGACATTTCAAGCAAAATGTATCGTTAGGAAACAATTTGCATGAAATGTCAAAGCCTATTTTATGAGAGAAAAGAAAACAATCATCAGTTTGTCATTTGCGAAATTCGCCCAGAGAGTGACAAAGTTAAAGAAAGTTCAGTGGGCATTCGTGCTTAGAAAATAAATTACGTATTAATAACATTATTGCTGACTAATCGTATTAAACTCATTGCAGAAAACCATCCTTATATAATATGATTTCAATAACGATAATTATTGAACAACACGTGCATCACGAAAACACGCCTATATAACTTTGACCCCCTTAAACCCCACTTTTATATAGTAAAACTGGGTTTAAAGGGGTATATATTTTTTTCTGATTTTGCTAAAATCACAGATTGTGGGTACTCATTAGAACCGCCTCGCCGAGGCGATTCTATCGAGTATCCGCAATCTGTTTTGAGAAAAAAAATATGAAAAATATCAATTTTTCTTTTTGGTTGTAGATTTTTCAATATATTTCAATAAGCGTGTTTCCGTAATGGCAGGAAATGTAACAGATGTGACAGATGCCGTTGTTCTAATTGTTCAACTATTCACGACTACATCATGTTTGAATAAAATAAAGCGGAACCTTTCATGCACTTCTAGTCATGTAATCTGTTTGATTACATGTAAGATATGTAAAGCCAGTATGTTTACCAGACTCATAAGATATGTAAAGCTCAGTATGTTTACCAGACTCATAAGATATTTAAAGCTCAGCATGTTTACCAGACTCATAAGATATGTAAAGCTCAGTATGTTTACCAGACTCATAAGAAATTAAAGCTCAGTATGTTTACCAGATTCACAAGATATGTAAAGCTCAGTATGTTTACCAGACTCATAAAATATTTAAAGCTCAGTATGTTTACCAAACTCATAAGATATGTAAAGCTCAGTATGATTACCAGACTCATAAGATATGTAAAGCTCAGTATGTTTACCAGACTCATAAGATAAGTAAAGCTCCGTATGTTTACCAGACTCACAAGAAAAGTGCAAATCGTATGACTAATCATAAATTTGACATTGTGCATTTCCCTCGTATGTTTACCAATGTTTCAGAACATTTCAATTCTCCAGGGCATACCATTTAGGATTTTATATTTATGCCTAGTCAGTAAGTTTCAAATACAGTAAAACCTGTGTAAGAGAGCCACCTTTGAGATTGACATTAGTGGTTGGTGTGGAAAGGTGGCTGTCTTATAAAGGTACATGTCATGCTAGCAAAATTACATGACATGTACCTTTATAAGTAAGACACCTTTATTCACATCAACCTCAATTTAAAGTTAGTCTCAAAGGTGGCTCTCTTACACAGGTTTCACTGTAACTGGAAAAGCTTTTGAAGGAAACATCTTGGATGCACAGTCTTAGTACGATTGCTTCAAAAGGCATGAATTTCATAGTATTATTTTAATAACTTGTGTCTATGCTATCTTGGAACACTATTTCTATAACCTTTGCCTGAGTGACCAGTTAATACTCAGATCAGCCCGCACACCTGCATTGTCTGCTCTGACCGTACTGCTGTTACTGGGAACCCTTATTTCTTTATGCCACCAACTTGAGGTCCACACAGACTGCATGGTTGCACAGCAGGCTTGGGTTTTCGCTGGCTGTTTATGTGTTTTTTTTTGTAGGCATTGTTGTTCTGTGGCTCAGTTTTTATTTAAGATGACAGTTATTATAGACGTCTTAATATTAAGCTTTAAAATTGCATTTTTTTTCCTGCGATTTTGCATCTTCTAAGATCCTGTTATTGTTTAATGAGCTTAACATTGTTGAATCATCAAGTTTTTACACCAAAGTCATATATTGCCATGTTTTGAAGTCGTAGCCATTGACGTCATGTGGCGTTGATGTTATCATGTTTCATTGTTTGCAATAATTGCCCTTGAAAAAGGTTGTAATAACAGAAACTAGTCGGGAATCAAATTAAAAATATAAATTTAATCTCTTAAAATAAGGAATCAATGTAGAATAAAAATATAAATTTGATCTCTTTTATAAAAAAATAAGGAATTAACGTGGAAGACTAAGGCAGTGATGTCATCGTGCTCCACAACTCTGTAGCTTACAGTTTAACGTTTAAGATCCCTCTGTTGGTCTAAATGTCATGGGTTCGAATTCCGTTTCCAGAGGAGGATTTCCTATGATCATACGCAGTTCAGTGGACCATTCGTTGTTCCGTACCAAAATACATGTTCCTCATAGCCTGGTCTTATGTGCATGTCAAAAACTAATTACATAGACTTGTTGATGTATTCATATGTTATTAAGAATTTTTTTTTTTTTTTTTTGTTTATTATGCAGGCGTATTCAGATTTACTCCACTTGAAACGCGCATGTGCCTCAGTACCACCAAAAAATGAAAATTTTCAGATAAAACAATTCTGATATTTTTCACATTTCTGCTCAAAGCATAAACTGTGGGTACTTGTTAGAACCGCCTCGTCGAGGGGGGGTTCTAACGATTACCCATAATCTATGTTTTGAGCAGAAAGAAAAATAATGTATACCCCTGTAAACCCCAGTTTTACTATATAAAAGTGGGATTTACGGGGGTCAAAATTATATAGGCATATGTTCGTGATTGAAGATTCAGATCAGCCTGCAGTTTCGTGCAGTATGATCAGAACCTTCACTGCACACATTTTGGATAGTTAAAGATGCAAATGTTCTACAAGCGGACAATGAAAACTGATCAGAATGCGCGGATGCCTAAGCTGATTGGGCCTTCATTGGGAGCATAGGTCAGAAGGTACGTTTTTTCACGTTGCGGCTCAAATATTTTAGTAAAATGCATTTTGTTAATGTACATTAAATTCAGCTGTTTGGAATCACCTGAAAATAAGACCATTCTGCTATTAACCCTTGTCCTGCTGAACCCGGATATACCCTGCTTTTGCAAACAGTGTAGATCCGGATCAGTTGGCTATTGGAGCCAGCAGATTGGATCTGCACTGTTTGTCATTCAGTATGTGAATTTATATCAACAGTCTGGATGTAGTTATCTGATTAGCTGACAATTAGAAATGGGTGTGGCATCTTAATTTATTCAGCATGACAAGGGTTAAATTCAGCTTTTGACAGCTCAAAATAAGATTTCGTCTTATCTTTTTATATTCAATATTAACCCTTGTCCTGCTGAACCCGAATATACCCAGGCTTTGCAAACAGTGTAGATCCAGAAGCCAACTGATCTGGATCTACACTGTTTACCATTAGTTATGTGAAATGATGGCAATAATCCGATCAAGTAATCTGATTGGCTGAAAATTAGAAGTAGGAGGCATGGCATTTTAATTTATTCAGCAGGACCGCCAATTTAGTAAGACCACTTTTAGGCAGTCAAAAAGATGGTCTTCACAACGGAATTTTACTCTGAGTCTGTGCTGTTTGTATGTGACAGAAGTCTCCCTTTTCACCGGAGGAAGCCTAATTAATGCTTAAAAGCTGATATGTGAACATAAAAAAAAAATGTCAGAGTCACGTAAGCGGTTAGCACTTCTATGACACCTTCATCCATCGAAGCTATTAGATCAAGCACTAAAGCAATTTGTATCTAGCGTTGGCTTGCAAATGGTATGTTTACAAACACAAAGGCATAATTCCGTAGATGATGTTCATGGCAATGTTCCAATACGTTTTTAATGACAGATTCTATCTGTCATTCTTCGTTGCCACGCACGGTTTTAGAGAAAGTGACTTTGACTACTATTCAATTTCGTATGTATCCGCGCACAAAAGTAGACCCAATGTTTTAATGTGTGTATATTAGTACGCCTTTGAAGAGCTGTCCATACAAAAGTAGTGCAACTTGTGCTTGATCTATGGCGAGAGTCGCTGAGAAAACCCGCCTTTATATATGTGCGAACAACAAAGGTGCAGATCAGCCTGCGCGTCCGCGCAGGCTCATCAGCGCCTTTGTTGTTCGCTGTAGCTCGTTTTTTTTCGACGAAGAAGCGTCTCACAAACTTAAATGGAGAACAGAATGATACGGGGAATTTATTATTTTCTCATAGAATCTGTCATTTAAGGGCTATTCAGCCCTTTTAATTTATCTGCGGCATTGCATGACTGAATTGTGTCCATATTAAGTATGACTTGAAATTTTGATGACCAATTTCCGCAAGTCATGATTTGTACCAAAAGGTAAATGAAATAGTTATATTAGCTTGATGTTTAAAATGCGCCATCGTATGTCTGCAATGCTGGTACAAAATCGTTTGAATAGGCACCGATACGTCCAATAACTTGAATATTATCACTGAATATAAATATATAGAAATTTAATTACCAATATGTAATATAATCATTACCAAAACGCGCCTTTTCAAATATATTGAAAATTTTACAACCAAAATGGGAAAGTTTTCAGATAAAAAATCTGAATTGATAATTTTCCTATTTCTCCTCAAAACATAGATTGTGGGTACTCGTTCGAACTGCCTCAGCGAGGCGGTTCTAACGAGTACCAACAATCTATGTTCCTTAGCAAAATAATAAAATAAAATCCAATTTTACTATATAAAAGTGGGGTTTAAGGGGGTCAAAATTATATAGGCCCGTTTTCGTGGTGAATTTTCCGGATTCCCAATAAACAATTAAAAAAAAAAAGAAACACCGAGGCCATAAAAGACTGTGGGTGCAATTATTTTTGTTTTCTACCTATTTTCCCTTATTTAGGTTTCATATGGCTGTCTTTAATAAACGTCAAAAAGACTGAAACAAAGAACGCACTACAGATTACAAAAAGGAGTCTCGATTTTATTTAGACTCTTCGTTAGCAGTTTGCAACAATGCTTACGCCCTCTAGCGTATACATGTGCAGAACTCCCATTTTCAAAGATACCACAATGGTCCCAATGATCCCAAAGGAAACGAAATGGTGTTCTACGGCCGCCACAAGGCAACAACACCACCTCAGTGTAGTAAAATAAACGTCATTACAATTGCCTCTATTATACTAATTTTTATTTGATGTGGAGAATGCCCAAACAAACCAGGTCTTTCAAAGCAGGACAACGGTTGCCATATCTCGGTTTCATTGTGGTATGCGGCTATGTTCTGTGATTATGGCTTTTCATGAACATCTCATTTTGCATGTCATAGGCGATCGGTTCGTCTTTCGCAGGTATTCGAACACTTGTATACATCAGCCGCAAACTATTTGTATATGTACAATCAACCGTCTTTATACCGACACCCGATACAACTGCAAAATTCATTTTAATGACAAATTGACTGGCACAAACCCTTCGATCAAGCGATGACAATTAATCAGAAATTAGGCAAAATATTGTGTTTACTATTTCAAGAAGCATATGTTTTGGATATTTGTTAGAATCGCCTCAGTGAGGCAATTCTAATAAATGTCTAAAACATAAGGTCTGTGTGCAAGTAAGAATAAAATGAACCCTTTCTTATATATCATTCTGCTGCGTTTGAGGATTCTTTACAACCATTAATTCATTTTAAAAACAACGCCTTTGGGAACAAATGCTATCATTGTAACCAAGGTACACAGAATACGAATGCTAGTTAAATATTGAACTGGCACGAATATACCCTATAAAGGAGCTTGATATATTGTACACATTGTAGATGGTCCATCCTGTTTACAAAGGGAGAAACTTTTGAGATTTTCTGTTTATTTTCCTGAACAACAAGCCCTTCTGAAAAGGGATATATTCAATGCGAGCAAATTCGTTTATTTTTGAATATAGGTAAAACTAACTGACAGAATTACTCACCCCACCCCCACGCCCCACCCCCACCTCCAACGAAAGTGTATCCATTTCCCATAATCGCTAAAACTGAATACATATATTGATACTTCGGCAAAGACTTTCGTATAAACAATACAGGTCAATAATAATGCAAATTTGGGAGTTATCAGTAAGCTCCGCTTTGTCAACTATTTGCCTCCTAAGACGGGGATATCTCAGAAATGAATAAATTGTTTGCATTGTATGTGCAAGTTTGTCTTTCCGCTAAGTATGGCAAATTATGATTTAATTCCAAATGATTTGCCGATATAAATGAGACTTTGCTTTCCCACTGATAACGCAGAAACTGAGGACAACGATACTGCTATACGGAACTCATAAGAATTTGAATTACAAAGTGCGAACACGTTCCTTCTGACATGTTTGTTTGTTTGTGTTGAGGTTTTACGGCCCAGTCAACCCAATGGGGTCATGTCGAGCGCGGTCAGTTTACCTAACCACACGTTTACTGGACAGACTTAGTCCTCTAAGCGGTTCACCAGTATTGTGCACATTCTTTCGCCAGAAACTGACAACTGCCCTTCTTGAATCAGCGGAAGGGAGAGAATGACCTTAGAAAATATTTCATGATCAATCTCCACGAAAGAATGTTGCCGACCTCGGCGGGGGTTGAACCCGCGACCTCCTGGTCTCCAGTCGGACGGCGCATCCAACTGAGCCACCGAGGCCGTGCTCCTTCTGACATGTGCGTCCAACGAAGACTCAATTCAGCCTGCGCATCCGCGCAGTCTGATTAGAGTCTTCGTTGTCCGCATGAAGAAGCTTTGCATTTTTGGCTGTCCAAAAATGCGCCCAATGAAGATTTTGATCAGACTGCGCAAATCATTTGCTCAGTCTGATCAAAATCTTTTCTGAGCGTACGTTTTCAAGGTACGTTTCCTGACGTTTCGGCGCATGTGTCTGTCTTTACATTTTAACAGTCCTGATGCGTAAAGTTTAGATAATAAGTGAAGGACATTTTGTGTTTTGTATAGAAAATAGGTTTAGTAAATGCATTCAAATCCTCCTTGTAGACATATTAAATGTACGTGCAGATTCTAGCGGTTGAGTTCTAATGTTGTTGTAAAGACATAAAGATTATGTGTCTCGGTCATTAGTCTTATCACTGATGAGAGACTAGGCAAAATTGCCTAGTAAATTGTCAAAGATAAAAAAAAAACAAAAAAAAAGCAAAAAAAAACGTATAGACAAGTAGAGACCCAATAGGGTGTTTTATTACATTTTTAGCTGTGAATAACTGAGATTTGTCAGTGAATTATAATTCACCGAGTGAATGATTTCATTTCGAACGTTTTGACGTCATAATTGCAAGGCAAAGTTGCTGACGTTGTTGGTAACAACAAAAACAATAGTTGACGTTCTGCGGAAAATTTGATAAAATCATGGAAATCAGACTGCAAGTTGCATGTTCAGTTGGCGTTTTTGAGGAAAGACCTGCAACAAAAAATATACAGTTTGATTTTCTTGGTAATCCAGTCCTGCTTTCGAGACGTTGTTGTGTCTGTATTTTAAGCAAATGATGATTTTTGTATGAAAGTGAAAACAAGATGGCGACTGATTTTCAAACTAAACCACGCCTCCTGAAATTCATGCACTGACTGGAACTATTTTGGTAGGAAAATCATAACGGCTGAATGTGAAAACTGAAAGGTAAAATATGACTGAAAGATAATGAACAGTATATTTTGTTGTTTTGACCAATTACGAAAAAATAATTCTCTCGTGTTCTAAGGTATGCTTGTAAAAAAATGTCATTCGCTTCGCTCACTGTTTCTTCACGCGCAAGCCTTAGAACTCTAGTGAATCATTTCTCCTTAATCCATCAAAACAACCATAAACTCTATTTGATATAAGCTTACGAGCGTACTGTCTGTTCCATAGGTAATATCACATATGCCGGACACAGCGATAGTATTACAAAATGTATAAGCCTTCAGAATGCCTCTTTACAACTACCTGTTGGAATCTCATAATCACCTCTTTAACCCGTGTCCTGCTGAATAAATTAAGAGGCCACACCCACTTTTTCAGCCAATCAGACTACTTGATCCAAATTGTTGATGTAAATTCACATACTTAATGGCAAACAGTGCAGCTCCAGATCAGTTGGCTTCTTCAGAAGCCAACTGATCTGGATCTACACTGTTTGCAAAGGCAGGGTATATCCGGGTTCAGAAGGACAAGGGTTAAAGAATATCTAGCGATCTGCAAATACCTAAGCGAAAGCGGAGTCTCTTCATGACCTCTGATGTCCTAATATGACATTATAAGTCTTTCTGAAGCTGGCATTAATTTTATCAGTGATGTTGACTCTTTGATTAATCGGAAGCACATCGAACAATTTAGTCGTTTACGGTCTGCCTGTAACATCCGGACTCTGACAATTGGTTGTCGCTTAAGTAAAATCAAAGGAAAATATACATCGCATTATATTCGAACAGTATATAACTCAGATATCTTTTCTAGTCTTGCATGTTTCCACTAAGAGTTTCTTTAGGCATTCTTTTGCATATCAGCCCGCGACGCGTGCACAAATGATAGGAATGGTTGAAAAGAATCACCGAATTCGTATGCTCTGTCTTGCTTGGCACAGTGAAAAGCGTGCAAACTATGTTTTCATTCGACACGGTATATTTTTCATCACAATATTTGACCAGCGTGCAATTATATTAGCTGAAGAATTGAGTGATTGTTATTCCTTGCTTTACTCAGGAAATAGTATTTGCTTATACAGGAATAGATTGTCCAATCAAACCCACGATGTACAGTAAACTTCAATGGCTCGAATACCGATGGTTAGTTAGACTGGCTCCAGTCTCCTGTGATAAATATGTTTTCTTATAATCTTTTATACATCCACTAATGTAAAATCAATATAATATCATGATTATAAAGGCTAATATTGATTTCACTGTCAGAAAACAAAATAGAAGAGAAAAGTTTGTTTCATTTGATTCTATCTGTACAGATAATGCATTTTTATGCAGTCATCGATTACTTCAGTAGACTAATGACAGTCTAATGGTTCACTTACCGTGCCTGATTCGAATTCGTTTTTGAGTCCCTAAGAAATTCTGCTTAGTAAAAATTTCTTATTTTATCATGAAAGTGTGTATTGTGTGTATAAATGTATGTTGAGTGTACTCAGTAGAATAGTTCACACAACATATCATTATTTAAGAATTTTAGAAGCTCAAAAACTTTAAAGATATCTAGCAGTGTTCCATTACGAAAACACGACTATTAAAATATATAGAAAATTTCACCACCAAAAACTGAAAATTTTCAGATAAAAATTCCTGTAATTATTCATATTTCTGCTGAAAACATAGATTGGGGGTACTCGTTAGAACAGCCTCAGCGAGGCGGGCCTAACGAGTACCCACAATCTAAGTTTTAGAGCAGAAATATGAAAAATAATGTATACCCCTGTAAACCCCAGATTTACTGTATAAAAGTGTGGTTTAAGGGGGTCAAAATTATATAGGAATGTTTTCGTGATGGCCCCGTGATTTTTTGGTCCTATGATGAACCCTTAGTGGCTTTGACTAACCACATCTACAACAAACTTCCATGGTCCCAAAGATGTTCGAGCCATTGAAGTTCCACTGGACCGGTTGCCTGTAAATACATGTATTTGAATACATTCATGTATAGAACAGGTACTTGTAGTTGCATTCTACGTACTGAGCATTTGAATAATTTTGTATGCATTTAAATTTAATTTATCTTAAATATGAACCGATTTACACACTCCCCACGCCCCTCCCCTCCGTGGTATTCTTTACCATGTTACTGTTCTGTCTTCGTTGGGCGTTAAAGCTGCTCGCTGCTGGGTTTTAATGGCTTCCGAAGGTACGATCATATTGAAAGGTGCGTGCATGTAGCCGTGCATTAACAGCGCGTGAATTGCATTGTTAATACACGGCATTTTGCCGGTTAATGCACAGCTGTTAATAACGTGCGACACTGCTTTTTATGCAATAATTTTCGGATAATGTTTTAACTGACTGAGCTGAGGCATTCAGTCTGGACACTCTCCGGATAGCCAAAGATCGAAAGGTGATCAAATGCGCAAGCTGATCTGAACCTTCGCTTGGCACAAATGCAGTCTTGTAGGAATGCTATGACACGGTTCAATTATAATAAAATGTTGTACAAATTGACCCTGTTGCAATTTATTTTCAAAGATACTGATCAGGATGTGAATATATATATTTTGAGATGTTTAAAGACATAAAAATAAGATGTGTCTCGGTCAATAGTCTTATCACTGTTAAGAGACTGGGCATAACAAAACCTTATATGCGGTCAATAAATGACAGACAGGTTGAGGCTTAAAAGGGGAATTCAGTACTGACTTATTTATCTGATGCTTAGGTAATATCCCCTGTAAAATATTCATTACCCCACAGACGGCGTCTTTACGTCTTTATCACCTCCTGCAGGGACGGGGTGGGCGGGGGGGGGTCAGATGTGGCGAAGGTGTCGTGTATCTTACGTCACCGGGACGTCCAACTGATGTTGGCTTACAGTTGGGCAAGACTTACTATCCTTGTAGCAGGTAAAGGTAGAGGGGGGAATGTTTTTATTTCTTCTGTTTCTTCATTTTCATTTCTGTTTCTTCTTTCTTCCCTGTCCTTTTCTTTCATCTCTTGTACTATCTGTTCTATCTCTTTTCTCCCTTTGTCTGGGAGACGACACAAAATGACACACAAGGATTGAAGTGTCGTTAAACCCAAACACAATCGATCAAACCAGCCTCCAGCAGGGATCTCCTAATCACCTCTCTAGTGATGACACGCCTTTGATAATTCTTGCAAAACTTCTAGTTAAGTACAATAAAATCGTTTGTAAATGGTATTTCCTTGGGTCTCTTAAAGCACTGCGTTGGCCATCTTCTATACAGGTAGTCTAAAAACATGAAAATATACTTCTTTCAAAGATAAAGGGCTTTAAGTTTCATTCGAAGAGGGCGATTTAAATCAAGTGGCAGGATTTTTTTTTCTTTGTAAAAACAAGAAAAATTCCCAAACATTCATCATTATTGTTTCATTTTAATTGTTTCAAACTGTCTTCTACATTTGAATGGTATGTCAAACCTTATTTTCTTGGATAAATAAGGATTGTGCTTTAAAATGTCGGTTGCTGTTTTGGTCATGCCATGTCTTAAAAGCATGTGCGGTCAGCTAAGGCCCAGATCAGCCTGCGCATCCACGCAGTTTGATCAGGGCCTTCGCTGTCCGTTAACAGAATCAATGTATGATGGAGAGCAAGCCCGAGAGATGCTCTGTGCATGGGTGCAGGATGATCTGAATCTGCGCATTTTGCGCGTGTTCGATTTCACTCTTTAGCTTAAATGGCCCACATATAGTCCTAGAGTGCCGTAGGCTGCCTTCAGCTTCAGCACTATCAGAGAATTAAAACGCAACAACAATTAAATTTCTTTTATTTATTCATGATTATGATAGAAGAGAATATCCCTATTCATTAGTATTTATCAGCGCGGACTTAGACGAGGTTCAAAGGGTTCAATCGAACTCCACTTTGACTCAAAATATCATTTTCATGGAAAAATTTTAGATACATTAGGGATAATCTATTTGCCCTTGATATTCACATCCCTCACTTCAAACAAGTCCATTGTATTACCTTTGCATATGTGTAAAATTGCTGGATGAGGGGTGAACAGTGTGAACCCTGTTCCATACTGTTTGCTCAGGTCTGTCTGGCCGAATACGTAGAGTAAATAAGGCAATTTGATCGAATCGACCCCTACAGAAATCATCTGGATCCGCCCCTGAAAAGTGAGAAATAGCGGGTGAGCATGAGAAATTTTCATCACGAAAACATGCCTATATAATTTTGAGCCCCTTAAACCCCACTTTTATATAGTAAAACTGGGGTTTACAGGGGTATACATTTTTTCTTATTTTTGCTCAGAAACATAGATTGTGGGTACTCTTTAGAACCGCCTCGGCGAGGCGGTTCTAACGAGTACCTACAATCTATGTTTAGAGCAGAAATATGAAAACTGTCAGAATTTTTATCTGAAAATTTTCATTTTTGGTGGTGAAATTTTCAGTATATTTGAATAGGCATGTTTTCCTAATGCATGCAGGCCATGTAATAAGGATACAATATAATCGAGATGCACAGACCGTAGTTTGGCATTAATCTATGGAATTAACTGTTAATTGCATAAAATTCATTATCTGTACCTACAGAATCAAATGAAACTAAACTTTTCTCTTCTAATTTCTCTTTTGATAGTGACATCAATATCTAGTGGACAGCCTTGATAATCCTGAGATTTGTTTTATTTTAGTGGATTCAGCAAGCAGGTGTATGCGAATAAATATTTAGTCATTGGTGACTGGAGCCAGACTAGGTCTGTTCGGATACAACAACCTGCTAAATATGACATGCAGTACCATTTCCTTCCTTCAGCGTATTTCCCGTACTTCAAGACAAATCTGTCAACATTTAATCCTCCTTTGAAAAGCCACGTGTACTAAAACGCTTATTTAGGCCAAATAAAAAAAATATGTGTTGTCACGGTTACCTGTTAAAAATAGATAGGGTAGGAATATAATTTGTTTGTTTTGTTGTTTTACATTTTTATATAGAGGTATACCATAATTACCAAATAAATTTGGACTGTATACCATATTTCCTATACAATTTTACCAAGACTGATTGACTACCATTTGATGAGTCTAAAAGGTACTGATAGAATGGCAAACAGTGTAGACCCTGATCAAACTGCTTTTGCACGAGCAGTTTGATCTGGTTCTACACTGTTTGCACAAGTGACAGTGACGTCACGGCAGCTACCACACTATCTGGGTAAAGTAGGTTTTGCATGAATTATCGGGAAACATTACAAATAATTTTATGTAGTATACAATCATATATCTTTAAGGATCATTACAAAAACATGTCTATTCAAATATACTGAAAATTTTACCACCCAAAAATGAAAATTTTCAGATAAAAATTCTAACATTTTTTTTCATATTTCTGCTCAAAACATAGATTGTGGGTACTCGTTAGAACCGCCTCGGCGAGGCGGTTCTAACGAGTACCCACAATCTATGTTTTTGAGCAGAAATAAGAAAAATAATGTATACCCATGTAAACCCCAGTTTTACTATATAAAAGTGTGGTTTAAGGGGGTCAAAGTTATATAGGCGTGTTTTTTGTGATGTAATGGTCAGACATTACTGCAAACTTTGTGAAATATGGAGAAGGCTAGAAACATTGTGAATATTCGAAAAGCATTTACGACTGTGAGAAAACATGTTATTCCGTCACAAAACACATAAAATATAGTCCAAGAATGTATTGTCAAACACGAAATTAAATGACACGAAAACTATTAAATTTTCCCCTGAAAATCACCTATTTCATTTTGCGGATAACTCGAATTCTATTTGCGAAAATTGCAAAAGAATTATAACATAGTAATGCATACAAGATGCTGCAGGGAAAAGGTAGGTCAACAATTCAAGATGTTTAATAATACGCCCGTTAGAGGTAAAAGTGTGAGGAAAAAAATCAAAATAATTCAAGAATTTACCACAAAACGCCTGTTTTATTTTGCGGATTACTCCATTTCTATTACACAAGCCATAAGTTCTTTCCATCAACGTAAACTGTAACCTCTTCTTGAGCGAAAATGTTTCTCAAAACACATGAAATCGATATTTTTCATTCCAAAAACATCTTATAAAAGTTTATATGTCAATATTAATTTTCTACATATACAAAACACTTGTTGGCTACAATCTTGAAGAAGTGCAATCTTTGTTCAAAAGTGTTCCTTGGCATTCAGGTTCCCTTTGATGATTGCGCTCGTTTGCCCATAATGCATACAGCTGCTGACGTAGCATTATTCGCGCAAAAGAGGAGTTTATACATGTATGTCAGTTAATTATTCACTTGTTAAGAAAGATTTCCAAATTTACGTTGAAATATGTGACAAAGACATCAAATTTTGTTTCCACCTGTTATACCCATTGAAAACGTGTCATCAAGAGCACTAATACAACAAATTGGGGCGGATATAGCATGCAGATTTATTGAGCGCTGCCTGTTAATGAACAGGGTCATCAAGTTCTATGTGTGCTTTCAAGTCGCACGAAATAATGCTTTGGGTCTCAAAGTTTTATTTACATTCAAAGAATGACAAATAACTTCGCCAACTAGTGGAACAGCACATGCTTCTGACACTAGAAAAATGACCATTGGCTTTTGTTCAGCTAGATCCGTGATTGTCAATTTCATACTGATAATCATAAACTGAACAGTGAAGATGTGGCCAGATCCCCCTTAAGTGCGTTTCAGTTTAGTATGTTGCAATTGCGCATTTGGCGGACAGTTAGATAATTGTTTTGTGCACGAGTCCTAGCAGTGTAGTACCTCAGCTTTTATTTAATTACTTTACTTCGCTTATGGTCCTCCTGCGTTACATATATCATTTTAAATATATATTATTGGACATTATTATTGCAGTGTTGACATTTTTACAAAGCTTCCAGCGTTCTTGTCTCCAAATATACGTGCATGGATTGTCAGCTCGTGGAAATCATTCAAACTAAAATTTAAACTAGACTTACGTCTTGTCATTTTTTAATATTTTAAATCTGTTCCATAATCGATAATTGCAAAATACATTTTCTTTCGTAACATATTTTTCTTTTATATTTATCTCTAAAAGAGTGTGAAATAAAAAAAAGGAAACATTAAGATTCAAACCAAAAATGACCAGATTTGTAGTTTAGGAAAACTACCACTGGGCTGTTGCAGATTTACGGTTATCGCTGCTTATATTATTTATTTAAGGTAGCTATTCGGATGGCGTTTACCTATTTATTAAAATAGACTCGGTCTAACATTATAAACAATCAGTGACGTCACTGTCATATTATCCTCCGAGGATAGAAGGTTTAACCAGGAAAATTATATACTGTAGGATTACCTAACCCCCCCCCCCCTCCCCCCCCCCCCCCAACACACACACACACACACACACACCGATTTTTTTGTTTGGCCTTAGTTAGTGCCTAATGTGTTTATTGCGTCATCTTTAATTAATCCGTTTCCACTTTAATGAGATATTGCTGTCTGTAGAGCGATTAAAATTACGCGGATCACCGGATTTAAAGTTGTTAGAATGAACACACTGTCAGAGAAGACAACTCTGTCAAACTATTTTTCGTTCCTTCTGAAAAAGGGGCTGTTCTGAAAATGATAGAATTTGCTCCCTGTGGGAGCAAATTCTTTCCTTTAAGAGTAGACCTCTTTTCAAAAGGCGTCTTGGTGTGCAGTGATGTAATAATGAAGTCAAAGAAAAAGTTGTTCCCCTTGTGGATGAAAGCAGGACGCCTATCTAGTTATCAAGTCCTCTTATGCAGGTTGATTTAGTGCGCAAGAAGACCTAAAATGTTCCATTGGACCACAACCATTACGAAAACACGCCTATTTCAAATATATTGAAAATTTACAACCGAAAAAGGATAATTTTCAGATCAAAATTTCTGATATTTTTTCATAAACCTGCTCAAAACATAGATTGTGGGTACTCGTTAGAACTGCCTCTAACGAGTACCCACTATCTATGTTTTTGGGTAGAAATAAGAAAATAATGTATACCCCTGTAAACCCTAGTTTTACTATATAAAAGTGGGGTTTGAGGGGGTCAAAATTATATAGGTATGTTTTTTTTATGGATCTAGTGCGCAGGAAAACCTGAAATGCTTCGTGGGACCACAACAACACCATACCTTCCATCACGAAAACATACCTATAAAGTTTTGACCCCCTTAAACCCACTTTTATATAGTAAAACTGGGGTTTACAGGGATATACATTATTTTTCTTATTTCTGCTCAAAAACATAGATTGTGAGTATTCGTTAGAACCGCCTCGCCGAGGCGGTTCTAACGAGTACCAACAATCTATATTTTGAGCAGAAATTTGAAAAATATCAGAGTTTTTTATCTGAAACTTTTCAGTTTTTGGAGGTGAAATTTTCTGTATATTTGAATAGGCGTGTATTCGTAATGCTACGCAAACAGCCCAATAACTTCTATGCAAGCGTCAAGTGTATCCTTACCATAGACTGACAGTTTCTGATATTCATTACGAAAACATGCCCTATTCAAATATACCGAAAATTTTACCACCAAAACATGGAAAATTTTCAGATAAAAAAATCTTACATTTTTCACATTTCTGCTCAAAGCATCGACGACGCGGTTCTAACGAGTACCCACAATCTATGTTTTTTAGTAGAAATAACAAAATAATGTATACCCCTGTAAACTCCAGTTTTACTATTAAAAGCGGGGTTTAAGGGGGTCAAAATCATATAGGCATGTTTTCGTGATGTATCATTATAAGCTTATTATTTGATAGTTTTATTCCACAAAAATCCACAAAATTCAATTGTTTTGCTACAATATCAATAACCTAACTTTCTACTAGAACCACATTTGTGTGTGTGCGGGTTGGGTAGGAGTTATGTTAGGTTCAGGGGCCGATGGGATTGGCGACTTGAAACAAGTATCAAAAAGTGTCGCGACTTGTGTTTAAATGTTCGTGTTTCCCAAAACATTGCATTGACTCTATCAAATCAGACCGAATCAGATACCTTTTGAATACAGTGTAGATCCGGACGCACTACATTTAGAAACATTTTTTACTACATATACATAATGGATGCGTCCATATCCATTGACAGAAGATTCCAATTCAGAAACTCACGGTTGAGAGAGTTAAGGAATGTTTAATGACCTGTTGATGTGTTTTAAAATGTGTTGAATGAGTGCAAAGGGTGTAGACTCTGAATAGACGCCTCATTCTGTGGCGTCTGATCTGGGTCTACAGTGTTTGTTCAGGCCAGTCAGCCCGAATTATATGAGCAAAAATGGTATGTATTTAGCAGAAATGGTTTTTAGCAGAAACGGTTGATCAAAAATAGCACCGTGTAGACAGCAATTGTACACTTTATTGTTTGATAAAACTGTAGATAAAGCAGTAGTTTGTCTTATTGTAGGAGAATCTCATGCAGTCTCTGATCCTTTACCCATTACAAAAACACGCCTATTCAAATATACTGAAAATTTTACCACCAAAACATGAAAATTCTCAGATAAAAACTTCTGATATTTTTCATATTTCTGCTCAAAACATAGATTGTGGGTACTTGTTAGAACCGCCTCGTCGAGGCGGTTCTAATGAGTATCCACAATCTATGTTTTTGAGCAGAAATAAGAAAAATAATGTATACCCCTGTAAACCCCAGTTTTACTGTATAAAAGTGTGGTTTAAAGGGGTCAAAAATATAGGTATGTTTTCGTGATGCATTGTAGCCCTGCAGATCAGAACAGCTACCTATGCAAACAGTGATGATCCAGATGAGACGGCTCGTAATGAGCCTTGCCATTGTCTACACTGTTTGTCATATTGTTGTTGATTTTGGAACAGAAACCCATTTTTGCAACAGTGGACATGACCAAATTCACGTATGGTAGAGTCCACTTCAAAAATGCAGGAATAAAAGGGTTAAATAAGCGATATGTGTTCTTGTATTATGACAAAATCACAGCAGATTTCGAATGTGTCGCCTTAGAATCTGTCTCCAATATTCAACTCGAAGCAATTAATGAGTTTGCTGCGCCGGCATTTGAAGCTCTTATTCTTTAGCCAATTTACCGTCATGTTTCTTGAAGTGATGAAAACGACACAGTTAATCTCAAAGTGCTCTGTGCAAATTGTGCTAATGTCGGAATAATACAGTCTTTCCGTTTGGATTATTGTAGTTTGGTGATTTCATGTTAAAAAACAAATAGGATTGTGGCTACAGAGTTGTGCATTAAACGATTATGTTAAAGTGGTCGCAGATTTGTGCGTTAAACGATTATCTTAAGTGACTTGAAATGATAATCTTAAAATGCGGATAACATAATATTCATATCCTTTCGAAAAAAAAAAAAAATACATATTTATGTAGCCATGGCTTGAATATAAAAGATTATTCAAAGATCGTACGCATGGGTATTTTTGGCCGTTTTCTAAATGCACAATAAAAATTAGAAAAAACAAAACAACAAAAAAACACAAAGTTCGACTTGTATCTTCACTTAGTGAAGATACAAGTCGAATTTTGTGTTGTTTTGTAATTATTGGGCATCTAGTTAGCTACTGTATTCTTAGATTAATTTCTTTGATGCGTTTACTAAAGTTATACCGTACGTATAAGATTTTGTGTGTTAATACTTACATATGTACAGACTAAATACAAAATAATTATTTATTTATTATTAGATAATATTTAGTAAATGAAATAATTTATTTATTTATTTATTTATTTATTTATGTATTTATTTTTGCGAAATATTTAATAGATTATTATCTTAATTGTCAGGATAGTCCTTGGACCGAACCAAGAATCATTTAAATTTTCTTTGCTCATGCTTAGTGCACTAAAATGCAACACAGTAGGGTTAGCCTCAACACACACAAACACACATTTTTGTTTGGCCTAATCTGCGAATGTAATTGAAATTAGTACACATTCTATTTTACTTTTGGGCGATTCTATTTACTTTTTATGTTTGGCTGATTCTATTTTACTTTCGGGCGATCGGGTGGTACGAAGGTGCCGTACAGCATCGTTGCCAGTAGGGATGTCAGCCGAAATTAAAACAGAATTGCAAACAATGTAAATCCTGATGAGACGGCTCATGATGAGCCGTCTCATCAGGATCTACACTGTTTTCACAGATATCCGGCTCGGTCTTTAGACTCTGTGTAGACTCAGCAAAAAACAGACTGGTTATACGGTCACCTACTTTGCTTTGAAAACAAAGGTTAAAATTTTCATTAATTTTATTCAGTCATTCATCTTGCCGTTAGACGAAATGTGGAACAAATAATGACAAAACAAAAACACAAGGCGGCTATGTCACGTGGTGTTTTGGAAGGGTGCACACTTTTTTGAACGCTTTATTCAAGGTAAGGAAATTGACTTTTCTCAGGTTATATCCGACCGATCTTCATAAAACAAAGTGCATTGCATATGCGAATATGGGCACTTTTCATGAACATGCAGCTTATTTAAATCCTGTGTGCAGTATTTGCAAACTTTTTTCGCAGCAAATGTAAGTGTGAACACTTCCAACATTTCCTTCACGAAAATTACATTTTCTTCGAATGTTTGCAAATATTGCAAGCAGAATATGAATACGCTGTATGTTTATAAATAGTGCTCATATTCGAATATGCGATGTACTTTGTTTTATGTATGTTATAGATATAACCTGAGAAAACAGCAATCTCCTAACCTTGAATCGAGTGATTTTAACGTAAAAAAGTGTACACCCTTCCAAAAAACCACGGTATATAGCCAACTTGAAACAGTACATGAGCACGAACAGATACTCTAACAACAATATTGCAAAGTCTGAAATGCCTTGGAAATGTCATTAGCCAAAATTACTTGGGAAACATGAATTAGGAGAAGTTTTACAAGCATGAATGCTCGTCCTTATCCCTAGTTCTGCTTAACCCGGATATGCCCTGCCTTGATTCAGATCAGTTTACTTCCGAAGAAGCCAACTGATGGTGATCTTCACTGTTTGTCATTATGTATGTGAATTGGTATCAAAACGTGGATCAAGTAATCTAATTGGCTGAAAGTAATAAGTGGACGTGGCATCTTAATTTATTCAGCCTTACAAGGGTTAGTCCTAATGAGATGTTCGGTAATTGTAAGGGTCCTCAGACTCGTCAGTGAAGTAAGGTGACAACAAACGGGAACCATCCGGTCTGAAATCCAGTTTTCACTAAAAATTAATGTAATTAAAGTACAGTCGACTCTCGTTATCTCGAAGTCCAAGGGACTCTCTGGAATACTTCGAGATATCCGTACCTCGACATATCATATTTGCGGAATTGAGGAAAACAATAAATCGAACACCCACATTTAATAAATGAATATGTAGACTCGTGAAGTTAAGAGATATATTGAAAATATTGTGGAAACGAGGAGAAATTGCTCCTTAGGAGCAATTTCTACTCTTGTCCACAATATTTGATACCTGTTGTTAGATTTCCATGTTAGAACAGGGACCAGATTTTCACTGCGAGATAAGTGGTTATTCGAGATAAGTGATGTCGAGATAACGAGAGTCGACTATATAATTATACAGTAATATGATTGAATCAAAAGTAATAAACAATGAGGCCGTTTAATAACTTGATTATAGTTATGAGTACATGTACAATCGTTGCTACTCATTTTGAAATACAAAGTCAAAATCGTCAAAATGTTACGTTAGCAAGCCGGTGCAATATGGAACCCCTCCCGTGTTCCCCCATAATAAACAGCGAAAATAGTGGTTAGTAGACGTCTGCATTATTAGGCGGATTATAACCAGGTTATGAGTTTTAGACCAGGTTTTCAATTTGTTTAAATTACTTCTAGCATTTTTTTTTATAAAGCACAAACTTGTCTTGATGTGGTACATGACCAAAAAAACTTCCATTACGAAAACACGCCTATTCAAATATATTGAAAACTTTACAACCAAAGAAAAGGAAAATTTTCAGATAAAAAAAAATCTGATATTTTTCATAATTCTGTTCAAAACATAGATTGTGGGTACTCGCTAGAACCGCCTCGCTGAGGCGGTTCTAACGAGTACCCACAATCTATGTTTTTGAGCAGAAATAAGAAAAACAATGTATGCCCCTGTAAACCCCAGTTTGACTATAATAAAATTGTAGGGTTGAAGGGGGTCAAAATTATATAGGCGTATTTTCGTAATGCGTGTACAAAGATGATGTGCAAAGTTATTCATTGTGGTATGCTTCGATTTTTGTATGCAACTGCTTTCAAATTTCTTTATGAGCCTGTCTTAGGCTGTATTCAGATTCAACAAGCTAGACAAAACTAGATCTATATGCATTAATACGAAAAACAGGGGCGGATCCAGGGTGATTTCTGTTGGGGTTCGTTTTTGTCAAATTACAGTACACCTACATAACCAAATTATTCGGTCAGAAAGCCTGAGAAAACAGTGTAGATCCTGATGCGACGCCTCGTTTTGCGGCATCTGATCTAGGTCTGTACTGTTTGCTTAGGCGTGTAAACTCAACCAAAAGCATACAGCTATTGTATAAACATTCACTATACGGTATGCAAAAGTTATCCAAAATTTCCGATGACAATGGAAGTTTGAGTCAAACGGTGGAACTAGGAGCAAGTACAAGATAAAGAATAAATATTTGGGGCAAATACGGTGTCCAAAATCTATCTTTTTTGTTTTCCATAAAAATGAAACTTTTACTTAAGAAGGTGGGGACAGCGGGGCTCGACTGAACACCTCTTGTGTCTTCTGAATCCGCCCCTGCAAGCGGAATCGTAATTATTGTAAGATGTGATAACGTCAATGCGCATACATCTGCTTATTTCGACATCTTTCAGAAAGTCGTTTTTTTTTTTTCTTTTTTTTTTTTTTTTTTTGTTTGGCGCTTTAGACAGAAGAAGTAAATTTGTAAACCTTCGTCATGATTTAATGCAAAACCGTTTGTTGTAACTACCTTTGCACTAAATAAGTTTAATTCTAGTCATTGGTTTAAAAAATCAATCATTTTCACTTTTTCCCACAGGTAAGAAGAATGCATATTGTGCAGAGATCTGTAGGGTAGGTAAATTCGAGAAAGATTTTAAACAAGTTCTTCTGAAATTTTCTCAGTATTGTTGTGAAACATCAATAATTCAAATTCAGCAAAGAAAAGTAAAACCAGTATTTTCTTAGACAAACAAAATCAAAAAATATATCACTGTACTGGAGAAATTGCATAGATCAGACCAATGCATGTTTGGTCGTAAATTCAATTTAACTGTAAATATTTAAGAACAAAACGCAGAAACAGAAAAGACAAATGGTTTCTGATAAGATATGGTCAATCAGAACAAAATATTTTCATGTAGAATAAAACGACAAACAAAAAACCGTCTTTCCGAGAGATGTCGCAAGGACAGTTGACGCAGTGAGGTATTCACCAGCGCTTGTCCGACTATGCAATTTAAACATTTTCTACTGCTAATACATATAGCATTATATGCAGAACATAATCAGGTGGTATGCATGTATATGCTAATATATAGAGCTGTCTTATTCTTGATTCTGATAAGCTCTGTTATCACTAGAGACAGCTCATTTAAAATTGGTTTGTAGCTCAAATCGTATCTGCGGAAGAGAAATTGAAATGGTTTGCGAAATTAAGCTGTTCTATGGATGAAACCTGCTTTCTTGCTTCAACGAGCCTTATAAATGATTAAATTAGAGAGTCGTTGTATAGTTTGAGAAACGAAAGATGTCAGAAGATTGTCTCAAATGGGAGCTAACCGCGGGAAGACTGACATTTTCCATGGGCGAACGGTGAAAAGTCGGAGTAGTTTTGATGAAATGTGTTGAGGATCTGTGTTATGTTTCCTACACAAACGGTTTAGTCCCGTTCTATTTTGACTGACAGGGATTACCCAGGTCGGTCTGTATGCAGGGACAACCCGAGTTCGAGTTCTTTTGGACCTTTGCATCTGGGATCTGTTTAGTGTTTCTACAGCTTTCCTCAAATGGGCCGCGTCATGCAAAAACGTCTCTTCGGGCACATGAGGACAGCGAAGGCCCAGATCAGCCTGCACAGAATCATTGGCTGCTATAGAAAGTAATAATGGAGAGCAAAGGCTCGAATGAAACCTTGCGCATGCGCAGGATGATGTGAAACCGCACATTTTGCGCATGCTCGAAGGTACTCTTTTGCTTGATTCGGCCCCATGTAATTCACTATCAGCTTTTTATATGGCTTGCTCCGTGAACTAGATCTAATTATAGAAATCGATCTATCGCAGACATTTTTATAATGATGGTATTGTGTTAGAATGTTTTGGAGCAAAAGTATTTGTTGGGTATGCCTGAGAATTATGGTAGCATTAGACAGAGAGCAAAGATTTTGTGTGAACTGTTGTATATTTTATTTTGTTTTTTATGTCTTTGGATCCGTTTTCTTTTTCGGGTGATAAATTTCATGGTAAAGTACCACTGACGTATGATCTGACAAGTGAAGTCGTAACACTGAGTACATTTATGCTCTTGTCAATCTCGGTTGTAGCCTTTTTTCTATATTAGAGCAATTTTACGTTTTTTCTTGTTTTTGAAACCATTTTGTATTTATTTAATAGGTAAATAGGTGTATCTAAATATAATTGTATCCTAAGCGTTTTGAAATCCTCAATTATATGTTTCCCTCGCCGCCTCTGTCCTCGAACTCCACCTACCACAGAAACTATATACAAACATAAAAACGTCAACACAGCTGCGTATCATTACAGAAGACTCAAGGGCCTACTTTGGGCAATAAAACCTTTATGCCATTCTCGAGTCCAAGAAACGAATAGTAAAGTCACTATCCAGTCTGCGTACATGCGCAGGCGGCCGATTGTTTTATCAGTCGCTTATGAAAACATGCCCATAACATTTTGACCCCCCTCAAACCCCACTTTTATACAGTAAAACTGGGGTTTACAGGGGTATACATTATTTTTCTTGTTTCTGATCAAAAACATAGATTGTGGGTACTCGTTAGAACCGCCTCGACGAGGCGGTACTTACGAGTACCTACAATCTATGTTTTGAGAAGAAATATGAAAAATGTCAGAATTTTTAATCTGAAAAGTTTCCTTTATTGTTTGTAAAATTTTTAATATATTTGAATTGACGTGTTTCCGTAATGTATACGGGTATTTTTTATAATGCTGCTTGTGCAGTATATAAAAAGCGGACAAATCACAAACACTTTTTTCTCTATCACCCCACTTCCTTTTATGTCCTTTATCGCGTCCTCACATGACAAAAGACGTAACACAGAATACAAAAGCGAAAACTCAAAACATAAAGTTCAAAAGTTAGAACTTGAAAGTCACAACTAACAAAAACAGAACCCTAAACATCATCACACAAATCACAGTGTCACATATAGGCTCCCGTAGTCTGCCGCTCTGCCATATGTAGGACAGGTTTTTAGAGTTGTCTATATTTTAAAACTATTCGCGTAAAAATGCAAATGCTGTTTCGCAATGGGCCCGAATCCTTTCTATAACAAGCCGCCTGAGACGGTAACAATTTGTATGTTAATTCAGTCCTTGCATAATCAGTGTACATGTGGAAAACCTAGCCTAAAACGGCGCGTATCTTTAAGCTGCGGCTGCTTATATAAGCATACAGAAATCTTGTCTTTTAGAATTTTAAGACTGGCTTCCGACACTTGTGGCAAAACAAGCACTGGTAAACATATGTCAAACTTCATGTGGATCTGATTGCATCAGCTCCTGAGTTCTCTTTTATTTTTCAATGACTCGAACACCGATGGCTTGTTTACCGTGTCTCTTTTTTGAGTCCCGAGAAAAGTCTTCCGATAGCTCAAAAAAAAGTTTAGGATTACTTAGGGATATTTTATTAATTTATCATGAAACTGTATGTAATGTTTACTCATTAGAATCGCCTCACTGAGGCGATTATAATGCTCACACTCAACATACCATTATTTTATGGAAGATTGAAAAGATGTCCCTAAATTATTGCCATTTGCCTCTTACAACCCTCGGTAGCTAGAACAAATTTCCATGGTCCCAAAATACTCCAGTCATTAAGGTTTAATTGTACAGTCAAACCTGTGTTAGTGGTCACCTCTATTAAGCAGCCAACCTGTATTAAGCAGCCAGAGGAAAGTTGCCCCAAAATTCATAGACTTATATATTTGAACTTTATTAAGCAGCCACCTGCCTTCAGCAGCCACATTTTAAGCTTCCCATGGGTGGCTGCTTAAGACAGGTTTGACTGTATTTATATTAGCTGTACTTTCTGGCAACATTATTGCACAATACTGGTTAACTGCTTAGAGGACTATGTCTGCCAAGTAAAAGTGTGGTTAGGTAAATTGACCGCGCCCGATATGACCCCATTTGATTGGCTGGGCCGTTACACCTAAACACAAACAATTTGCTGTGAAGGACAGAACTGGCCATTGAGCAAACTTGGACATCGCTTGCTCAGAATTTACTCAGTATTCGGACACTTATCTCTTTACCTTGCTTGACTTTAACCCTTCTCTTGCTGAGCACGACATGCCCTGTCTTAGCAAACAGTACAGATCCAGATCAGTTGGCTTCTGAAGAAGCCAACTGATCTGGATCTGCACTGTTTGTCATTAAGTATGTGAATTTCTATCAAAACACCGGATCAAATAATCTGATTGACTGGAAATTAGAGGTGGGCGTGGCATCTTAATTTATTCAGCATGATAAGGATTAAATTGGAACCAGTCCATTTTATTACATATGTTGGCATGTCTCATAATTGTTGGAGATGTGGCAAATAGTGTAAATACCTATCATACGTTTCCTTACAATACTCGTCCTACAATTTAAACACAAAGTCTAGGTGACTATGCATGCTCTGATAAAGATACGAGGTTTTGTTATACTGCTAAGAAATTTGCAGGCTTTTGATTTGATAGCGCAAGGAAAATCATTTTCCATGTACGCCATGAGCAAAATGTTGCCCTCTCGCGCCTGCCTTCGCTGAAAAGCCATCTTAATGTCCGCCAACTTGGATTTGCTGCACAGTTGATGAGAAATAAAAGCAAACTAATTCCTTAAACCACAATGATTTTCAACTAATAAATACCTAAAAACAAAACTTTTTATTAATTTAATCCATTCGGTACTTTATTTTATTGTTTTTTAATTATTAAGCTCTCATTCTAACATGACGTAAACGTAGGCTCGGGTAAATATCGCTCTCAGGCGGGGCATGTGATCTCATATTCCCCGATAGGTCCGGGCAAATATCGCTCTCAGGCGGGCCATGTGATCCCATGTTTCCCGTCAAAAATCAAAACAACTAATAATGTACATATGCAGTTTGCAGTTTTGTCATGACAAGGGCTGGCCAGATATTTTCGGTGAATACTATATGATCCAGTGCGTGACAAAACCTTTCCATTACAAAAACACGCCTATTCAAATATACTGAAAATTTCATCACCAAAAACTGAAAGTTTTCAGATAAAAATTCTAATATTTCTTTCTTATTTCTGCTCAAAACATAGATTGTGGGTACTCGTTAGAACCGCTTCGGCGAGGCGGTTATAAGGAGTACCACAATCTATGTTTTTGAGCAGAAATAAGAAAAATAATGTATACCCCTGTAAACCCCAGTTTTACTACATAAAAGTGGGGTTTAAGAGGGTCAAAATTATATAGGTATGTTTTCGTGATGCTCATGCGGACAGACTGGGTGGATGCCTAGGCTGATCTTAGTCTTCGCTGAGCGCACATGTCAGTTTGCAGGTTTTGTCATGTGCTGGCTCATTTTTCATTGATTCGTGATTAAGAGCATAAACAATTGTTACAAGGTACATGTAACCTAGATTAAAAGCGGTTGAAAATTTGCGAAACGCCGAGTATGAATTATAACTTCACGTTGTCTCCTTTAATATTTGATGAAGGCGTAGAGAATCATCATGCACTGACAATTGAAATTAATCTATGCGCAATTGTGTGCAGATACTGTGCTATTTTTTTTAAAAAAAATGTAGGATGATAAACTGGTGCAAGAGACAAACATGCTTTAGGCTGACAATTTTTAGACAGACACATCATTACATGCTACAACTCTGTGATCATCTAGAATCGGAGTCAAACATTTCGTATCTTGACTACAAAGCTACGTTAACCTTATAACTGTTAAAACCATGAGTCTTAGATCTGCTTCAACTCATCGATTGTGACTCTCTGTAAGTGATTCAGTTTTGGTAATCCATCTTTTTTCCTAAGTGCGTATAGAAGCGGCGTACTTGAAGGCGTTTATTGCGAGGTTACTGCTCATTCTATCAATCTTACTTCTTGAGTAATCTTTGAAAGGTATAAACCCGACAAAATTATACGAACAGCAGCGTAAAAATATGTTACTTATGATATGCGAGCCCTGCGAAGTCTTAGATCAGCGCGCGCATACATATTTGGTGGCGACCCGACCTGATCTATGCTGAAGTGTCCCAGCATAAGAGAAAAGCTTGTACAGTGAACCCTCGTTAAACGACAGCGTTTGTTCCAAAAAACATTGCCATCAAAATGAATTTGCTATTGTACAGAATACTTAATGAGCAGATTGAGATGTAAAAAAGGTCTTGTTTTGTTCTTATTTCTTCATAGAACATATGTTTTGGATAGTTGTTAGAATCGCCTCACTGAGGCGATTCTAACAAATATCCAAAACATGTGGTTCTTTGAAGTATTTTAAAATACAATATTGGCATAATTTGTGACTAATTGGTACCCCACAAGAGAAGGTTTCGTGTCAGTCAAATTGTCATTATAACGAATTTTGTCGTTGTATCGAGTGCCGGTATAAAGCGGGTTCCCTGTATTGCATTTGGAAGGAATGTTGATTTGCAATTTCACGGCCTAGTCAACACTATTAAGGTCATGTCGAGCCGTCCAGTTCACATAGACATGCTTAGTCCTCTTAGCTGCTAACCAGTGTTTGTGCACATTCTTTCCCCAGGAACCGACAACTGCCCAACTTCAGCCGTCGAGTTCACATAGACATGCTTAGTCCTCTTAGCGGCTAACCAGTGTTTGTGCACATTCTTTCTTTAGGAACCGACAACTGCCCAACTTCATCACGAAAACATGCCTATATAATTCTGACCCCCTTAAACCCCACTTTTATACAGTAAAACTGGGGTTTACAGGGGTATACATTATTTTTTCTTATTTCTGCTCGAAAACATAGGTTGTGGGTACTCGTTAGAACCGCCTCGCCGAGGCGGTTCTAATGAGTACCCACAATTTATGTTTTGAGCAGAAATATGAAAAATATCAGAATTTTTATCTGAAAATTTTTCATTTTTCGGTTGTGAAATTTTCAGTATATTTGTATAGGCTTGTTTTCGTAATTTTAAATCAACGGAAGGGAGAAAATGACTGTAGAAAATATTTCATGATTAATCTCCACGAAAGGATGTTTATCAAACCCGCGACCTCTTGACCACCAGTCGGACGCGCATTCATTTGACTGAGCCATCGAGACCGACTCCACTGTAGGGAAAACGTTTTTACTGTATTTGGCACGAATGTCTCGGAATAAATCAGGAATTGCATATCGACTTCTTTAACGCACAATTCAAGCAAATGAAAACAAACAAGGGAATAATAGCCATTAGTTTCAAGAAACTATAGAATAAAGTTTCCTCATGAGAGAGACTCAAACAGATCTTGCATTCTTGCGAGTTCCTTTGTTAGTAAAATAAGCCCAGACAAGAAATAATGTACTTTATCATGGCTGTGTACACGAAAGACCCAGATCGCCTGCCAAATTCGCACAGTCCTGTCAAAACCTTACTTCATCCATTTTAAAGCTCGTATTACTCCCACATATTGAGCATGTAAAATGTACGGGTTTAAACCAACTTGCGCGGTTAGCGCAAGCTTTTTCAGTTACTGTATAAGGTATTTTCCTGTTTTTCGCCAGATAAAATTGCGCTCTACATTAGCACAATAATTGATGGATGTAGGCTAATGTAAAAAAATACAAAAAGAAGGAATAAAGGATCGGCTTACTTTCAACATTTTTTGGCATTACCGCCAGCTGTGCTGGCAATCGTTTTTGTGCCATCAATTAGGTGTTAAACGCGGTCTTAATGTAAGCCGAACCAAGCGCTGGAAATGAGCGAAACTAGGACATTGTCATTGGCGTAGCTGCAGACCTTAGTCTTTCAACTCTGTACCTTTCCCTGCCATTTAGCTCAATTGTGTTTATACTGCTGACCGGTAGTTTGTACGGGTGACCGTTCTGCTGCGGTGCTCCCGGTGCTAGTCTTCCTCTGTGTAGCTTTGTGGTTAATTCTAGGAGGTGATTTATCGTCTTGCCCTGAGTTTTGTTCTCATCACGAAAACATACCTAGATATAATTTTGACTCCCTTAAACCCCACTTTTATACAGTAAAACTGGGGTTAACATGGGGTATAAATTATTTTTCTTATTTCTGCTCAAAAACATAGATTGTGGGTACTCGTTAGAACCGCCTTGTGCTAGTCTGTGCGAGTTCTTCTCAAGAAATTACCTTATGATGCACGACTTGGGAAATGGGCTCTTTCGTCATATGCGAACAGCGAAAGGCCACATCTGCATACGCATCGTGTAATCTGATCTGGACATTCTCTATTCGTCGACATGTACTACGGTAACCATTGATTCTGTAAGCGGACTTCGAAGACCCAGATCAAACTGCGCAAATGCGCATGCTGATCTGGACCTGCGTTGTCCGCATATTGCATCAGGGCCCTTGCGCATCATATTGTTTGACTAATATTTCAAAGCACGAAAGAAAAGCGCAGGCTAATCTGGGTCTGCATTGTCCGCCAATTTCACAAGAGCATCATGGCCCTTTTCGTGCGTTTGTGTTGCATCAGGGCCCTTTTCGTGCATTTGTGTTGCATCAGGGCCCTTTGCGTGCATTTGTGTTGCATCAGGGCCCTTTGCGTGCATTTGTGTTGCATCAGGGCCCTTTTCGTGCGTTTGTGTTGCATCATTGCCCTTTTAGTGCGTTTGTGTTGCATCGTTGCCCTTTTAGTGCGTTTGTGTTGCATCATTGCCCTTTTCGTGCAGTTGTGTTGCATCAGGACTCTTTTCGTGCGTTTGTGTTGCTCAGGACCCTTTTCGTGCGTTTGCGTTGCATCATGGCCCTTTTCGTGCATTTGTGTTGCATCAGGGCCCTTTTCGTTCGTTGCGCATCATATTGGTTGACTAATATTTCTAAGCACGAAAGAAAGGCTTGGCTGAGCAAAGTGATAAATCAGGTACGGAGCCTTGTTTATGTGAATTTGACATTTCCATTTCTTCCTTCTATATACTTTTCACCAAACCAAAGCGGAAATGTGCTGTCTCTATTTTTTTTGTTTATTTGAAATTCATCCAAATTAAATGGAATGTGTTTTCTATGCACACCTAGACATGCCCAGTGGAAATATTGCCATTTTAATAACAAGAAAAAGTAGTTTGTTATTTTCGAGGTTTTTATTTGAACAACATTTTAAAGAATTGAGAATTTTTAATGCCAAAATGAAGTCTACTTATATATACATACAGTATAACCTCAATGGCTCGAACACGGATGGCTCGTTTACCATGGATGATTCGAACTCTTTTTTCAGTCCCGACAAAAGTCTTCCAATAGCGCAAGAAAACAAATATTTAGGGATTTTTTCTTATTATATCATGGAATTGTATGTTGTGTGTACTCATTAGAATCGCCTCATCGAGGCGATTCTAATGAGTACACTCAACATACAATCGTTGTGTAGAAAATCGAAAAGATTTCCCAAAATTATCGCGATTTGCTTCCTGAACTGGTGCCATCATTAACCCTCAGTGGCTCGAACTACCCATGTCTCGAACGAATTTCCATGGTCCCAAAGATGTTCGAGCCATTGAGGTTCGACTGTATATATATTCCCATGTCTATGACACCTGTTTTGATGGTGCGGTTTAAATTTATTATTTGTTTACCGTTTCGTTAACCTACTCATTTGCAGTTTATTATCCATTTGCAAGAAAATCTTAGACGTTGACTTTGACTTGTCAATATGATAAAGGGTCTGTGTATGTCAAAATAATTTTGTCTCGAGAAATAAAACGGGAGGCTAAGTGATAAATCAGGAAATTACGAAGCTATGATATTTCATTTCATTTCACTTGGAGAGTGAAACTTACTGCGTATCCGTTATGTATGCAGATGACTCCGAGTCATTTATTATTATCATAATTATTATTATTTTTATTACTATTATCCTCACGCTTTAGCGATTGGGATATTGTGAGCGCTTCCGTCCGTCACGCTTCGATATTTTTTTATTTATTTATTTTTATATTATTATTATTTTCTAAAATCTGAAGTATTCCATCTTATGAGTGAGCTTGAAACCTCAGCATAGTTAAGAGAATATTTTATGTAGGCAACATTAATTCAAAGATAAGAAAAAATCGTTTAATTTTTGATCCAGTTCAAGAACGAGAATAACTGAAATTTTACAGCCTGTCAGTTGCCACATTTTATGATCGCAGTAATAACATATATCAATTTATTAAACCTTTCTTGTTTTTGAGGAATATGGAGCCGTTAAGGGATGTGAATATTTAGGGTAAAAACGGTATCTTTAATTTATCAACTATATCCAAAATTTCTCTTGAAATTGAAATTTTGAGTCAAAGGGGGTTCGACCGAATCCCCCGCTTAATACGCCCCTGGTTATGTTTGTTTGGATCCACATATCCATCTCTGACGTCTGCATTTTAGTAGTGACGCATAATGACTGTTGCGTGAAAGTCTAGAGGTGTAGCCAAATTTTGCATAGAAACAGTAACTGTTGTATTTTGTCACTGTATAGTATCTGTAGGTTTTGATCGGCCCTGATTCACATGTACCATGATGTGTTCAATCGTAGCCTCAAGATCACGTGTACATGAAAGTATCTTTCTTTTCCAGCATACATTGTGGATATCATTAAACTGGCCCCACAGAGGCAATTTTAAACTAAAATATACGTTTAGTTGATACAGGTACCTTACGTACTGATTCGTAGATATTTTAACCTTGTCCTGCTGAATAAATTAAGATGCCACACCCATTTCTAATTTTCAGCCAATCAGATTGCTTGATCCAGATTGTTGATATAAATTCACATACTTAATGGCAAACAGTGCAGATCCAGATCAGTTGGCTTCTTCAGAAGCCAACTGATCTGGATCTACACTGTTTGCAAAGACAGGACATATCCGGGTTCAGCAGGACTAGGGTTAAGCAAACTAGACAAAGGGTCTAAGGAACTTGTGTGGATTCGGATCACAAGGTCCTAGGTTCGAATCCCTCTGGATGCGAAAGTCAGTTCATGCCCGTACGACGCTTCATGTCACAGAGCCTTTAACTACAACTCTTGCATTATCTCGATATTGCTTTAATAATGTTGAAAGGTACGTAAAACACCAAATCATGGTCATCATTGTCATCATAAGAGCTTTGCGGAATTTTCTTTCACTCAAACGCTTACAGTAGTATATTCTTCTCAGATGAATGTTGTTTACTTTACTGAGTTTCTAATTAAGCATAATTCAGAAATGTTCTTGAGAAGCAGCTCTGTCAAATTGTTAACCTCACTTCTGAAAAGGGTTTACTCTAAAAGGAAGGAACTTCTCCGCTTGGGACAAATTCCTTACCTTTAGAGTAAATCCTTCTTATAAAGGAGATTGGCGTGAAGGAAAGCAGACAGGAAGCAAACAAAGTTGTTTCTCTTGCACAATGAATGGTACGAAACGTACCAAAGGCATCCATCCCCCTTAATGAAATAACTGATTTACAGAAGTGTTCTGCAATATGCAAGTATTGCAGCTGCATAATTGATTGAAGGATCGATTCAATCTTCACCTTAAATCTGGCATTCTAATTAAACGATTTATCAAAGTTAATGAAGAGAAAATTTATTTCTTCTCCATTTTCGGATTGTCAATAGGCCTATCCGTTTTTAGAAATACGTCGTTTTTGGCATTGAATTCTCGTTTTCATGTACACGGTTTAATGATTTTATCAAGACGGGTTTATTTTTAATAGGACATTCGTGGTTTTAGTGATATGTAAAAGATCTGGTCTATGCCCTGTTTTATAGACAACGAAGCCTGTATGTCAGATACGAACACGGTTTGATACACAACGGTGGGTCAGTACTCAGACTAAATGACGGCTCCCCTCCCCCTACCCCTACCCCTCCCCCCCCACCACACACACACACTCAATCTGATTCAGATCGTTTGCACCTGACTATCAATGTTTATGGTCCTGTTTGCAATTATCTTGTGTTCTGGCTTCAGTTTTTGCTTTGCCATTACGAAAACACGCCTATTCAAATATATAGAAATATTTACCTCCAAAACTGAAAATTTTCAGATAAAAAACTCTGATATTTTTTCATATTTCTGCTCAAATCATAGATTGTGAGTACTCGTTAGAACCGCCTCGGCGAGGCGGTTCTAACGAGTACACACAATCTATGTTTTGAGCAGAAATGAGAAAAAATAATGTATACCCTGTAAACCTCACTTTTATATACGTGTAAACCCCAGTTTTACTTTATAAAAATGGGGTTTAATGGGTCAAAATTATATAGGCGTTTTTTCGTAATGTTTGATTCATCACAGTGTTTTTTTATTAAATGGGTTTTACCCGTACAGTTTCATTTAAGAGGTAGAGGACCCCTATGTGAACCGAATGTATATTTGTAATTTTAGCTGCATCAGAATTAAGGGTGATGTTTCGCTCGAGTTAAAGTAAAAAAGATTGATTTACATGTAAGCCCCAGTCACCTCCTCCCCAACCCAGCCCCAAGTAGTTTATTTTAATGAATATTCCCAGGCGGTGGCTTCAGTCAAACCGAGACTCCCATTTTCTGACCCGAAATACGTTGTTTTGTTTCCAAAGGCAATCTCTTTAGACGTTTATTATTCATATGCGTCTCTCTCTATCTCTCTCTCTCTCTCTCTCTCTCTCTCTCTCTCTCTCTCTCTGCTCAATGTTAAAGGGAAAGCAAGGCTGGTAAAGAATGTATCTGAGATCAAAGCTCATGATAAAAAGAAGCGTTTTGATGTACATTGTAAATTTGATCAAAATCGGATAAAAAATAAAGAACTTGAAGAGGCTTAATATTTCAAAACCATTATCAAGAGTATTGCGATTTTGAATATTTGAATTTCTAAACATTTCAAAATTGTAAATAAAATTCCAGCAGAAGTCAATGCGGTGTTCCTGCAAAATCAATAAATGCCTAGAGAATAAGCTATACATACAAACATAGGTTGTATACTATTGCAAATCGCACTTACAGTATAATTTCATTGGCTCGAACCCGGATGGCTCGTTTACCGTGGATGATTCGAACTCTTTTTTCAGACCCTACAAAATCTTTCAAATAGCTCAAGAAAAAAAAAATATTTAGGGATTTTTCTGATTTTATCATGGAATTGTATGGTGTGTGTACTCATTAGAATCGCCTCCTCGAGGCGATTCTAATGAGTACACTCAACATACAATCATTGTGTAGAAACTCGAAAAGATTTCCCTAAATCATCGCTATTTGCTTCATGAACTGGTGCCATGATTAACCCTCAGTGGCTCGAACTACCCATGTCTCGAACGAATTTCCATGGTCCCAAAGATGTTCGAGCAATTGAAGTTCGACTGTATTTCGGTTTTGCATATTTAATTCGGCAGGCTTTATAATATCATGATCTTTATTAAATAGTCAATATGGCAGCGCACATAAAACAAGTTCCGACATTTCCAGACTGTGATATCTTATTTATTTTTTCGTCCGATTTTGATATTATTTGCATCGCAATGCATGGTTTGTCAAGATCTTACATCTCAGATACATACTTTACCAACATTGTTTTTCCTTTTAGTGGAGCTATTACAATTGATAGATTTTCCCCCAGTTTGTACATTGTAGACAATTCCATTACGAAAACATGTCTATTCAAATACACTGAAACTTTTACCACCAAAAAATGAAAATTTTCAGATAAAAACAAATACTCTGGTATATTTTTTTTATATTTCTGTTCAAAACATAGATTGTGACGAGGCGGTTCTAAGGAGTACCCACAATCTATGTTTTGAGCAGAAATAAAAACAAATAATGTATACCCCTGTAAACCCCAATTTTTACTATATAAAAGTAGAGTTTAAGGGGGTCAAAATTATATAGGCATGTTTTCTTGATGCCTGTATTCATTTTTTTTTTAAATGACGTCCCTTCCGAGAAGAGAGTCTGTCGTAGAAAAGGAGCAAATTCTTTCCCTTAAGAGTAGATCCGTTTTGAGAACAAATTTGAAGAGAATTCCCTCTCTTCATATTTTATCAAGAAACACCTTGCACAACAATTCAATTTCACCTACAGGTACAAATGTATATAGATGATGTATTGTCTGAAAAACACAACATTTGCAGAGTATTTGGAATTCATCTATCCACATGAACTTGAAATGAAGGAAAAGACGGAGACTGCAGCCTCCTCCTCATATATGTACTTGGATTGTTCTCTACATTGACAATGGAAAGCTTATTACTAGACTTTACGACAAACGGGATGATTTCAATTTTCCCATTGTTAACTTTAACCATTCCTGAGCAGTATTATCCCTTCTGCACCAGCATACGGCGTTTACGTTTCACAGTTAATTCGCTATGCCAGAGCATGTTCAAATTATCAGGACTTCATGGAGCGTGGGAAAATGCTCACTACAAAGTTGTTGAGCCAGGGGTATCAAAAACCAAACTGGTAGCAACACTTAAGAACTTCTATGGGAGACATCATGATCTGGTCAATGCCTACAAAGTCCAGCATTGTTTCTGATGTTTTTGCCAATGACGAGCCCAAGTAGACATACGCTTCTACCTACATTTCTTTCGTTCAGGCCTGTGGGCATGGTGGGCGAAGCTTGCTTACCAAGTAATGCTTACTACCCGCGAACGCCTGATTACACCCTTTATTCTGGGGTTCATGTCTGTTGGTCTAAACAGTCTGATTCGTCATTCGTTTACGGATTTATGATTTTGGATTACGGCTTGGGTACCATGACCACTACTACTTTATCAGTTCAATCTCCTTAGAAAGCAAATCCGTGGAAGTTAACTCTGTGCTGAACAGACTAGATGGCGATCTGTTAAATTGTCCTGGTCTTCCTAAACTCAATTAATACCAATCAAACTATTGGACAGGTTCGTGCCAGACATTGGGAGGTGGTATTATTTTATTATTAGGAAAACTAAGCAAAACAAATTGTATAATTAATCGGAAAAATAGTTTTCTTATTTCCTCGCGAAAACCTATATTATTTAATTCGCCGCACGCAGGAAGTCGCCAGTTTCAATAATGACCAGACCGAAATTCTAATAATTTAGCAAGTACATGAGAAAAAGGATATTTATGGCATTGGCGACCAACAAAGGCTCAGGCGAGCCTGCTCATAAGCGCAGTCTCGCCAGAGACTTTGCTGTTCGCAGACATGTAGTAGAGAACAAGGAAGCATCAGGTAAAAACAAAACAAAACGTGTCTATAACCCAAATAGGGGACTGCGCATGAGCATTTGAAGGACCACAAACCGAAAAACAGTAAGGTTCCTTTTTCCGTGTTCAGGCTTATACCAATTCTTACTCTCAGGCATGGAATACAATACGTCAGACAGCTATATTTTTGCCGAGTCCTTATTCACATTCACAAATTATTGGACGTCGGCAAGATCTGTGATATGAGCTTCCATATAAAAGGGGCCGCTCCAGGCGAAAATGTGCCTTCGAACATGCGCAAACTGCACAGATTCATATCATTCTGAGCATGCGCAATGTATCAACCGACCTTTGCTTCCCATTCATAAATTATGTAGTATCGAATGATTTTGTTATCGGACAGTGAAATCCCTATCGTACTGCGCGGATGCGCAGGCTGATCTGGGCATTCGCTGTCCGCATAAGCCCGAAGACACGTTATTGCGTGGCACGGCCTAAACAAAATACCTTCGGACTTCTCCATCCAGCGAAGACTCGATCAGACTCTGCATCTCTGCAGTGTGATCAATGCCTCTAATTGGTGTTCTGCGGATAGGTAGAGATCAGATGCTCCTCCCTGTGTATATCAAAGACGCTGATCAGATTGTGCGGACGCCATCACGAAAACATACCTATATAATTTTGGCCCCATTAAACCCCACTTTTATATAGTAAAACTGGGGTTTACAGGGGGTACATTATTTGTCTTATTTCTGCTCAAAAACATAGATTGTGGGTACTCGTTAGAACCGCCTCGCCGAGGCGGTTCGAACGAGTACCCACAATCCATGTTTTGAGCATAAATATGAAAAAATATCAGAGTTTTTAATCTGAAAACTTTCAGGTTTTGAAGGTGGATTTTTCGATATGTTTGAGTAGGCGTGCTTTCGTAATGCCTTCGAGCCTTCGTTGGACGGACGCGTCAGTAAGTACACTACCTCAAGTTGCAGGTGAAGGTTAATGGTATTTTTTTACGGGAGGCAACTCCTCCGTTAGAATTAATTTCGTCTCAGTTCTGAAAAGGGTTCTGTTCAAAAAGAAAAGAAATTGCTTTCCCTCGCTGATGTTAAGAAAAACAAACTCAATGGTTATGATTAAAGGTCTTCATCATAACTGTAATGCCTTCTTTTACAGCTTTTTCCGTCATACAGCGAAAACTGCGCAGACTCGATGGTTGATATGTGTTACCCTAATCAATGTTCTATAATGTCAGTTTTCCACGTTTTTTTTCATGGTTTTGTCATGTTATTGTTGTGTTTAGTGGATCTGTCTAGCATTTTTATCGCTTTATTTGGTTGCTTTGCATTTCTTCGGTCTGTGGCATGTGTACTGTCTGCCATAGTTCGTTCTCTCTCTTCCTCTTGATAACACAGGCAGGCTACGAGCTGTGATTGTTGCTATTCCTAGACCTCTTCCACACTAGTTTCCCCGGTTTGCCTGAAATTTGTAATTATGCTTATGTTTGATTGCCTAGCACCAGGAGCATTGCGAATAAAAAGTCTCTTGCTAGCTTCTAATAACCTTTTAGGCATTACGAAAACACGCCTATTCAAATATACTGAAAATTTCACCACCAAAATCTTAAAGTTTTCATATAAAAATTGTGATATTTTCATATTTATGCCGAGGCGGTTCTAACGAGTACCCACAATCTATGTTTTTAAGAAGAAATAAGAAAAAATAATGTATACTCCTGTAAACCCCAATCTTACTATATAAAAGTGGGGTTTAAGGGGGTCAAAATTATATAGGCGTGTTTTCGTATGTCATTGCGGCTATTTCTGGACCTCATTCTTACTAGTTTCCACGGTTTGCATGAAATCTCTAAAGAGCCTTATGTTTGATTGCCTTGTACCAGGAGCATAAGGAAAATAAAGTCTCTTGCTAGTTTCTAATAACCTTTTAGGGAACCTTAATGTGTTGATAGTGACTCTCTTATAGCAGGTTAATATGACATTTGTGTCGCCGTAATTTGATTACACGATAATGCGATTTTGTCTGTTTCCTGCAAGTAGTGCTAGACGTTGTAATACCGTATTTACCCTAAGCGATGGGATACCTTATCTCTCACAAGCACTGATTAACAGCTTAGATAACTAAGCCTGTCCAGGAAAGTATGGCTACATAAATTGACCGCACTCGATATGACCCTAATGGGTTGACTGGGTCTTTAAACCTCATCTCAATCAATCTACATTGTACTTGCCACTCTTATTCTAAAATTTGAAATAGTCCATTCTACTACCTGTTGATATTTCTAAACTGTTCCTGTATGTACGGCAAACAATGAAAACCTTGATCAGACGCCGCATTCTGTGGCGTTTGATCTGCACCTAAACTGTTTGCAAAGGCCTATCTGTCCCAATACATTACGAAAACACGCCTATTCAAATACACTGAAAATTTTACCATCAAAAAATGGCAATTTTTCAGATAAAAAATTCTGATATTTTTCATATTTCTGCTCAAAACATCTATGTTTTTGAGCAGAAATAACAAAAATAATGTATACCCCTGTAAACCCCAGTTTTACTATATAAAAATGGGGTTTAAGGGGGTCAAAATTACGTATATAGGTATGTTTTCGTGATGATATAGGGATATTACGGAACAACAAATGTCATTAATTAACTTCCAGTGCACATAGAAGGTTAGATGTCTCACCGATTCACATAGTGTATACAACAGTCATCTATAGGCGAAACGCACATTTTGATATATGCTCCCAGCGATGACTCAAATCAGCCTGCGCATCCTCGCAGTCTGATCAGAGTATTCGTTATCCGCATTAAGAAACTTTGCATCCTTGGCTATCCAAAGCGCGCCCAGTAAGGATTCTTATCAGACTGTGCGAATGCAGGCTGATCTGAATCTTCCCTTGGCGCACATGTCCTAAGGTACGTTTTCCGACGTTTTGGCTCATAAACAGTCAAACGTTTAGAGGTGAGCCTGCAGTTTTGGCTCATAAACAGTCAAACGTTTGTAGGTGAGCCTGCTGTTCCATGCATAACGATGTAAACTGATGAGTAGGTTGGACATCTCTTAGAGGGCATAGAACGTGTCACATAGCTGGAAGTGAGATCGCTCTCTGATCTCTCTCCGGTGCGTACACATATCCCACTCCGATGCGTACACACGTTAACAGTAGGTGAAAGGCTGCTTGTAAAGGCCTGTTGCACCTACAACAGGCAGGGGAATGGGACAGTCATTGTTGTTGTTTTTTCTGTTACGACAAAGTCATGTGCTTTTTTGGGATGAATTCCAAACCACCACCAGAATTACCATAGCACATTTCGACTATCCGTTTTCCTGTTACGAGCAACCTAAGGATTTTGTAGGGACTGAAAAAAGAGTTCGAATCATCCATGGTAAACGAGCCATCCGGGTTCGAGCAATTGTGGTTATACTGTAGTTCTCCTGCTAATGCTGATAACGCTAAATTCTCCATTCAAACATATTAGGCCCATACACTCTGATGCTTATAAATAGTAAATGACTAAGCAAAACCAAAGAAAAGTTCAAACTAAAGAAATAAGATTTTAATCATATTGAGTACAATATGTATAGTAAAACGCGCCAAATCTACGGCATTGGGTAAAAAATATAACCCAAATCGCGGTCTTTCTAAACACCTAAAAGGACCTTTTCCAACGAAAAGGACCGAAAGGGGGTTATCGGGTACCGAACAGTTTTCAGTGTATTTCCTAAAAGGTTCTAAGAGGCCTATAGAATTTCAGGAAATTTCAGGCAACTGCCCCATCAGCACTCTCAGTGCTTTGATGCTTTATCCTTTTTTTTTATTTTTCTCTATCCTTTCATTTACTAAATATTTTGCCGTCCAGTCAGACAAGTGCTTTCCATGTTTGGTTTAAGATTCTTTAAAGTTAAAGTACTGTTCACAGCGAATGCCACAATTAGCCATGCGCGGATACGTAGGTTGATCTTGACATTTTATTTCAGTATAGGGTGTAAGGTATTATTTCCTGCTACACGGCCACAATTCAAATGTTTATAGACGAAATGCAACGCTCCCGAATATGGCAGCTCTTGGAAAACGCAATCTCTGAAATTACTGAAAAACAACTCCCATGTGAGTGATTTACTTTTACCTTAAACGATTATGCAGAAGAAACAAAGCAGTACTTTAAGCAATTGAGTTGCAGCATGAGGCAACGTACCTTCAGACATATGCGCCCAGCGTAGACTTAGATCAGCCTGCGCAGCTGTGCAGGCTGATCTGAGTCTTCGCTGGGCGTTTTGTGGATAGTCAATCATACTCAGCCAGAGGAGAGCAAAAATTGATCAGATAGCGCGCATGCGCAGGCTGATTGAAGTATTTTCTGGGCACACATTCTTCCTATCACCGTTCAATTGAAGATACATTAAAAAGATTCCAATCATTCTATGGGCAATGTCGAGTGAAATAGTACAGTAAACTTTAATGACTCGAACACCGAAGGCTCGTTTATCCCAAATGATTCTCGTTTTTACATTACGGAAACCCGCCTATTCAAATACATTGAAAATTTTACCACCAAAAAATGGCAGATAAAAATATGTTATTTTTCATATTTCTGCTCAAAACATAGATTGTGGGTACTCGTTAGAACTGCCTCGTTGAGGCGGCTCTAACGAGTACCCACAATCTATGTTTTTGAGCAGAAATAACAGAAACAATGTATACCCCTGTAAACCCCAGTTTTACTATATAAAAGTGGGGTTTAAGGGGGTCAAAATTATATAGGTATGTTTTCGTGATGAAGTCCCTAGGAATTTCTTCTGATAGCTCAAGAAAACAAATATTTAAGGTTATTTGAGGGCAATTTACTTATTTTAGCTTGAAAATGCATGTTGTGTGTACCGTTTAGAATCGCCTTATCAATATATAATATCAATATATAAGTGAAGATACAAGACGATTCATGATTCTAATGAGTTCGCTCAGATAACCATTATTTATAGAAGACGTCCCGAAATTATTTGCCTTCTGACCTGGCGCTATGGTTACATGTAACCCGTCAGAGGCTCGAACTCCCCGTGTCTAGAACAAATTTCCATGGTCCAAAAGATGTTCCATTCACTGTACGTGTCCATTTAGACATCACTGATAAACGTGTTTGTTTTGCTTGGCGTTTTATTCAAATGAAACTATTTTGTTCCGATTGGCATTTTATTAGAAATCATTTGTCTTTACTGTTTTTGTATTTTCTTCTCAAATATTTAACCGAAATTTAAATTTATGTCCGCAATATGGTCTGACCTTTGCGATTATAATAATTCATTTGCAGCCATCACGAAAACATGCCTATATAATGCTGACCCCCTTAAACCCCACTTTCATATAGTAAAAGTGGGGTTTACAGGGGTATATATTATTTTTCTTATTTCTGCTCAAAACATAGATTGTGGGTACTCGTTAGAACCGCCTCGGCGAGGCGGTTCTAACGAGTACACACAATCTGTGTTTTTGAGCAGAAATAAGAAAAATATCAGATTTTGTATCTGAAAATTTTCATTTTTTTGGTGGTAAAACTTTCAGTATATTTGAATAGGCGTGTTTTCGTAATGATATATGTATGAAGAGAGTCGGTACAACCGCAGCTTAGTATTTCACATTCGGACTGCTTCTTGTTTTTTGACTACTGTATATGATCGGCGGCATATATTTCGTGGAGATAAACCAGGAATTTTCAAATAACATCTTCGGCCATTCTCCCCTTTCGTTGATTCAAGAAGGGCAGTTGTTAAGTATCGGTGAAAGTATATGTGCATAAACAACTGATTACATGTAACCGCTTAAAGAATTAACCCTGTCCAGGAAAAGTGTGAGGAGGTTAAGTGACCGGATCGACATGATTTTAACAGTGTGACTGGAACGTAAAATGGGTTTCGTATTCCATATTTTTTATGGATAAACGTTTTCCACACCTTCAAACAGCCGCACATACCTGGGGTTTCAGATTAAAATTCTAAAGCAATGTTCTGTACTGGAATCTGTTTCTGAAGACTAATATACCCCAAAGTTGAAATATATCGTCAGTGTTTTATGATAGCAAGCTGTCAGACACTCACATTAAGCATTGCTAGTAGCGATTCTGTTTATTAACAAACTCGTTCAAAGATGATTAGCTTGTATGCTTCTGTCAGTCGTGCTAGAGGTCATGCGTCAACATGACGAGTCTTCCAAGTCAAAAACGACCTTATGACAGACCCATATTAAGCAGCATATCCACGCAATCTATCACGAAAACACGCCTATATAATTTTGTCCCCCTTAAACCCCACTTTTATATAGTAAAACTGGGGTTTACAGGGGTATACATTATTTTTCTTATTTCTGCTCAAAAACATAGATTGTGGTACTCGTTAGAACCGCCTCAGCGAGGCGGTTCTAACGAGTACCCACAATCTATGTTTTGAGCAGAAATATGAAAAATATCAAAACTTTTTATCTGAAAATTTTCATTTTTTGGGTGGTAAAATTTTCAATATATTTGAATAGGCATGTTTTCGTAATGTAAGACTATAGATGAGTAGGTTGATATGGATATGAGATGGTCGTATGTGTCATAAAATCAATTCCAATTTGGAGGGGCTTTTGTTTCTGTGAGTACTTGGTCACGACCATTAAACCATTTTAGTCTGGAGACCCCTAAAAGGGTAGTTGGCAAATAGTGCAGACCCAGATCAGAATCGCCACTGTTTGCAAATAGTTTAGGTTTTTTCTCTAGGAATATCTAAATTCAACTCCTCGAGTATATAGTGTGGGGGAGTTTATTCAGTCTAAAATTGGTTAATAATAATCTAGAAAAAAAACTTTGAAGACATTCATTATCATCATCAAAGCTCTACTGTAACGTTTAAATGCATGTGTTTTTTCGGCGTGTTTCTTGTTTTCGTACATAGTTCAAAAACATGTTTTATGTTTGTTGCATTCAAATTTCATAATCGTTCAGCGCGTAATTTCTTTTACGCGGGGGTTGTGGTGTTGGGAGAGGGGGGTAGACTTATTATTATTATTATTATTATTATTATTATTATTATTATTATTATTATTATTATCCCTCGTGACCAGATACAGTCAAAGTTATTCTGCTTTTTTTTTTTTTTTTTTTTTTTTTTGCCATGTTATATTTTCTTTTCATACGGTGAACCCTCGTTACAATGAGTCAAAATCAGTCATGGTAATCAAGACATCGGTAATCAAGTTACAGTGAACCCTCGTTACAATGACAGCATTTGTTCCCAAAGATGTTGCCATTAAAATGAATTTGCTGTTGTAATGAATCCTTAATGGACAGAATGATATGCAAAAAAAAGACATTGTTTTGTTCATATTTCCTCATAGAATATGTTTTGGATATTTGTTAGAATCGCATCAATGAGGCGATTCTAACATATATCCAAAACATATGTTTCTTTAAAGGATTAAATACAATATCTTGTATAATTTGTGACTAATCGTTACCTCTTAAGCGAAGGTTTTCGTGCCAGTCAAATTGTCGTTAAAACGAATTTTGTCGTTGTATCGAGTGTCGATATAAAGAGGGTTGTCTGTAATGAAGTTTATATGCAATTCCTGACAAATATGACGACGACTTTCTCTTATTAAACACATTTCAGATGCCATTTTATCTTAAATTTCTATTGTAAGCAATAGTTTTGAGGGTTGATTCCAGACCTCAGTCTTCCCCCAAATTTAAGTGCATCCATGGCGTATCTAGTACTCTTAACCTCTCTTAAGATTTGTTTATTTTAGATCTCGAATTTCATCAAGTGCTAGGTCGTCAGTTTATACAAAGCCAACTTATAAACAGGACAATAGTATAGTAATGAACATCTTCTAGGTGTGTTCCTGAACAAACTTGTAAATAATTACAAATTAATACCGGGGCGTCCAACTGATATTGGCTTACAGTTGGACAAGGCCTGCTATCCTAGTAGCATGTAAGGGTAGAGAAGGAATGTTTTTATTTCTTCTGTTTCTTCACTTTTATTCCTGTTCCTCTTTCTTCCCTGTCCCTCTCTTTTATCTCTTCTACTGTCTATATCTCTATTCTCCCTTTCTCTGGGAAACGACGCAAAACATCACGAAAACATGCCTATATAATTTTGACCCCCTTAAACCCCACTTTTATATAGTAAAACTGGGGTTTACGGGGGTATACATTTTCTTATTTCTGCTCAAAACATAGATTGTGGGTACTCCTTAGAACCGCCTCGCCGAGGCGGTTCTAACGAGTACCCACAATCAATGTTTTGAGCAGAATTATGAAAAATATAATAGTTTTTTATCTGATTTTTTTCAGTTTTTGGAGGTGAAATTTTCTATATATCTGAATAGGCGTGTTTTCGTAATGATAGCCCACAAGGGTTGACATGTCGTTAAACCCCAATACAATCAATCAGTCAAACCTAATACACTTTCCAGCTTTCACAAAATTGAGCTAAACTGGCACGGAAAGATATATTGTGTATTTAGACTTTCTGAGACATTTTGTTGCAAGCCACAGTCGACAGTTTAATGTTACCTCAGAGATAGGGTCCGTATTTCGTGTATACTTTATTAAGGCAAATACTTCTTGATTCATAATGGTCAGGGTTCTGAGAAATTACACCAGTGAAATTAGAGAGCCGTCATCTATCGTATGCGAAAGTAAATTCTCTCCTAATATTTTCATACTGACGTTTCTCTAACTAACTGAATTGTTTGCAGGTCAAGGTCTAGGTCGAGATAGATATGAACAGCAGTGTGAGAAACCGTACATTCTGACATGTGCGCCTAACGTCGACTCTAATCAGCCTGTGCATCATCGCAGTCTGATTAGAGTCGTCGTTGTCAGCATAAAGAAACTTTGCATCCTTGGCTATCCAAAAAGCGCCCAGTATAGATTCTGATCAGACTGCGCGGATGCACAGTCTGATCAGAATCTTCACTGGGCACAAATATCAGGTACGTTTTCTGACATTGTGGTTCGCGTGTTCGTGTGGGGACATGAGGAATATGTCAATATATTTGGTTTAATATCTGGCTTATCTATAGCTCTGGCTAAAAATATATATTTTACATAGGTGTGTTAACGTAATGAAGAGACAAAAAATCATCCGAATATTCGGCTTTTTCAACCATTTCAAACTGCTTGTCTAAAGGTACGTTTTCGGACGTTGCGGCTCATATATCAATAATGTCACGTGACAACTGACAGGCCAGACGAACCAATCACCTGGCTGAGCTCTATTACGGTCCTTCTAAAATGCCAGACAGTTTCTGTCAACTGAAGCCTGTAATTGATATATTGCTTTCACGTTTTAAATCTCATTTCAATTCTGTATTACATTTCTTAATATATCAATTTAATAAAGACATTGTTTTTGTTCATTTAGAGCTTCAGTTCTGAGAGTACGTTCATTGCTCTCAAGGGCCATTCTTTTGAATCTCTTTATTCTGAAGTCATTTATGCTAGCTTCTCATAAATGGGACTTTTGCAAACAGTATAGACCAAGACCAGCCGCCGCGTTCTATACTGCTTGCATGAAATGTATGCCTTGGAATTCTATAAACGATGGTTATACTAAAACTGATCAGATATCCTTCCAGTTGGAAATGGATCTGTCCAGTGAATTGAGGCAGACGAGTTCTCCCGATGTAAATGTGTTAAAATGATGTGTATACCCAGCGGGGTCAAGAAAGAGGCCTCTAGAGCTTAGATGACAGACTTGCCCTTTTCCTCCAGACTGTCCTGTGGAAACGAAGTTACAGTCGACCCTCGTTATCTCGACCTCGCTTATCTCGAATAACTGCTTTTATCGAAGTGAAATTCTGGTCCCTGTTTTTACAGGGAATTCTAAGAACAGGTAACAAAATATTGTGGAAAAGAGGGGAAATTGCTCCTGAGGAGCAATTTCTCCTCTTTTGCACAATATTTTTAAGGAGCAATTTCTCCTGTTTTCCACAATATTTTCAATATAATCTAACTTCAGGAGTCAAATTACATATTCATTTGTTAAATGTGGTTGTTGGATTTATTTTTTCCCTCACTTGCGCAACACTGATATGTCGAGGTACGGATACCTCGAAGTGTTTCAGATTGTCCCTTGGAATTCTAGATAACGAAAGACGACTGTACTTTCAAAGGAAAATAAATCCTTTATCCAAGGGACTACCATTAACCCATTTATGCTTAGCGGACCATTCAACCTCTCTCTTTTTTCTCATTGGCACAGTCGCTCAGTGGTAGAGCGTCCGCTTTGTGACCGGGAGGTTGCGGGTTCGGGTCATACCAAAGAAAATGGTACAAGCTGCTCTTTCGCTTGGCGCTCACCACTAAGAATGTAGAGATAGAACTGGTCAGCTCAGTGTCAGTATAATGTGACTGGGTGGAATATCATGTCAAAGTGTCTGGGACGTGATATTTTAGTGAGGCAGCACTCTAAAAGTGAGCATTGAGCTCCCCGCTACATCCAGATACCGGCGTGATATGACTGAAAGATTGTTGAAAGCGGCGTTCATCCCCAATCAAACAAACAAACAAAACAACCTCTCTCTTTGGCAATGTTCATTTCTAATTAAATGATGCTTTTTTTTTGTTCTTGTTGTTGTTGTTTTGTTGTTGTTTTGTGGGGTTTTTTTTATTATGGTTTGTTTCAGTACTTAATGCAAACACGGTAGATCCTGGTCAGACGTGTGGCGTCTGATCTGGGTCTATACTGTTTCCCATCATCCTTTAATGGGACGCTAGGTATAAATGGGTTAATATAAGAACTTGCTCTCAGTGGGGAGACGTAGTGATAATGAATTATTCAATACCTACATGATGCAATCTTACTCGTATCAAAATGTCCGATTTTATTCAATGTCTCCTGATGTTATCTTATTCTTATTAAAATGCCCTAGTTGGTCTGGTCTGTCTGTTTCTGCAACATTCTTGCGTGGAGATTGATCATGAAATATTTTCTACGGTCATTCTCTCCCTTCCGCTGATTCAAGAAGGGCAGTTGTCAGTTTCTGGCGAAAGAATGTGCACAATACTGGTTAACCGCTTAGAGGACTAAGCGAACCCAGTAAACGTGTGGTTAAGTCAACTGACCGCGCTCGACATGACCCCACTGGGTTGACTGGGCCGTAAAACCTCAACACAAACAAACAAACAAACTGTCTGTTTCTGTGGGCCGTTTCATGGCGGTTCTTCTGTTGCAGTTCCTACAGTTGACTATCGCTATCTCGACCTCGCTTATCTCGAATAACCGCTTATCTCGAAGTGAAAATCTGGTTAAACATGAAAATCTAACAACATGTAAAATATTGTGGAAAAGAGGAGAAATTGCTCCTAAGGAGGAGCAATTTCTTCTCTTTTCCACAATATTTTCAATATATCTCTAACTTCAAGAGTCGAGTTACACATATATTTGTTAAATGTGGTTAATCGAATTAGTTTTTCCTCAATTCAGCAAATCTGATATGTCGAAGTATCGAAGTACGGATATCTCAAAGTATTTCAGAGAATCCCTTGGAATACGAGATAACGAGAGTCGACTTATTTATTTTGTGTTTGTTTGTATGTTAGTTATTGGAACTATGCCATTATGTCTTGTCATAGTTTGTTCCTCGTCTCGTCCTCATTCGGTGCCTCGGGAAGGCCATGCATCGGGAAGACCGTGCCTCGGGAGAAGGCCGTGCCTCGGGAGTAGGCCGTGCTTCTTTATTCAACTTCATGTGAATGTGATAGACGGTTTCTATCGGGTCGCCTTGCATGCACAAATTACTGTGTTGATAAGCAATTTGTCTTTGTTATTTAAGACGCTCCTCTCTTGGCTTCTGAACTATTTGGTATTATCGAAATAATTAACAAAATGACATAAGCAATATGTCATCATTAATAGTGTATTCACTCTATTGATGTGATTATGTAGTTTTTTCACATTTATAACTACCTAGCGCTTTTAAAAAGCACATGATGTGTCAGTCCTTTCATTGTTCTGTATGCACGGAAAAAAAAACATAAAAAAAAAACAAAAAAAAAAACAGGGAAACACCCAAGCAAGAGCACATCTCGGAACACAGCCTTACCGAGGCACCAATCAAGGTGTTTTCTTTACAATAATGGCCACCCTATAGATGGTGTGACTAAACTACACATTACGAAAACACTCCTATTCAAATGTATTGAAAATTTTACGACCAAAAATGGAAAATTTTCAGATAAAAAAATTCTAATATTTTTCATATTTCTGCTCAGACCATAGATTGTAGGTACTCGTTAGAACCGCCCGGCGAGGCGGTTCTAACGAATACCCACAATCTATGTTTTGAGCAGAAATTAGAAAAATAATGTATACCCCTGTAAACCCCAGTTTTACTATATAAAAGTGGGGTTTAAGGGGGTCAAAATTATATAGGCATGTTTTCGTGAAGAGAGAGTGCAGATGATCGTGAAATTTTTTTGAGGCTATAGGCGAAGAGTAATGTTGATTCGGAAAAGCGAAGAATAATGCTGATTCTGAGACTGACCTCGGCGGTCATCAAGTTAACACATCTTTGTAGAATGTACACCTTTGGTCACATCTTTAAATAAGGCAATATCTAACCGAAATAGGGATATGTTTCACGAAAACATGCCTATATAATTTTGACCCCCTTAAACCCCACTTTTTTATAGTAAAACTAGGGTTTACAGGGGTATACATTTTTTTTCCTTATTTTTGCTCGAAAACATGGATTGTGGGTACTCGTTAGAACCGCCTCGCCGTGGCGGTTCTAATGAGTACCCACAATCTATGTTTTCGAGCAGAGATATGAAAATATCTGAGTTTTTTTCTGAAAAAATTTCTGTTGTTGGAGGTGAAATTTTCTATATATTTGAATAGGCGTGTTTTCATGATGAAGACTGAGTTCTCAGAAAAAAATACATGATATTGGTAATAATTAGAAGCGCCATTGCGTGGCGCTTCTAATGAGTACCCATAACATATTTTAGTTGCGGTTGTTTGCGGAGATGTCGGAAAAAAATATTCCTGATACCTATTTTATCTAGAGAATGTAAGCCATGGTATTTAAACCTAATTATACGGGAAATGAGAAGTGTTTTGGGGGTAAAAGGAAACAAGAACGACACACTACATTGAAAAGTTGGTTTGAAACCTGTGAAATTCTGAAAAACCTGCCTAATATTATAAACTCCTACATACCCGCTGTTTTCACTACATATATATAAATATATATACATGTATATTGGGCCAAGGACGTACATATTACATAGATTTATTAACGCACAGGTAATGTGTAGACCAGTATGTAATATTCGGTTCATTTATTAAAGAACCATCCCAAGGATTTCTCGTATCGTCTATAAATTTCCTAAACTTTCCTATTTAAGATCTGCCTAAAGTTCCTAAAAGTAGATCAAATCCCCAATTCTCAATCTTTCTCATTTCTTTATTTTTCTCATTTTCTCATAGTCTTTAGATACTAAAACTGGAAAAATGCATTGGCATTATCAACTCAGTGTATTCCAACTTCCAACTATGAACGTAGCTACACTCGTTTCGTAAAATAAAATGCTCTATTTACAAGTATTCACGAGATTTATGTAGATGCCCGAAAGAGCAGATGCACGATGTGAATGTGCTAATATTCGTAACAAAATAATAAACTTCTATTTCTGGCTGCGGAATATGGTGCTAAGAGTCCAAATCCTTAGTTAAAACAGCCCTAGGATTCCATTACTTTATAGAAAAGCGAAAATATATCCCCCAAAGTATTCCCATTTCCCTCTTGGCCTGCTGCTATGAGTAACCCTCAGAGGTTCAAACTACAAATGTCTAGAACAAACTTCCATGGTACCAAAACCGTTCGAGCCATTTAAATTTGACTGTACATAATAAAAACGATTAAATCGTTTGTATAATAGCTCTTTTCTTGTTTTCCTATGAGACACAGTTGCCTGGAGGAGGTCATTGCATGACAAGAAAATATCATGGTGTAGTCTTCTGAAAGTGATAAATGATCAGAAATAATTTTCAGAAGAATTTGGAGGAGGTTATGGTATAAATCGTGACACACTAAAAAGGTCAGTGTCATGCTAATACCAAGGAATACCAAGGTCAAACCCCCACAGTTGCGCAGCAGATTAGCCCTTGTCCTGCTGAATAAATTAAGATGCCACGCCCATTTCTAATTTTTAGCCAGTCAGATTACTTGATCCAGATTGTTGATATAAATCCACATACTTAATGACAAACAGTGTAGATCCAGATCAGTTGGCTTCTGAAGAAGCCAACTGATCTGGATCTACACTGTTTGCAAATGCAGGACATATCCGGGTTCAGCAGGACAAGGGTTAAATGCATTTGTGCATTACAATGGCGAAACCAGAACGGATTTGTTTTACGCACACTTAGAAGAAATCTTGAAAAAATTCTCCCTAGTATAGCTTCCGAAATAGGGACTAGTCGTATTTGAAAGAATTCGTTCCCAGAGAGAGCAAATTCTTTTTTTAAGTGTAGCCCCTGTTTTGGAAGCGGACAATTATTTCCTTTAAGAGCATACCCTATGATTAAGAAGCAAACTTTTTCATGCTAGTTGATGTCTCATTATTGCAAATGTTTTTTCTTGTGAATGTTACATATGTTACGCACACGCGTCCTGTGCGTAATGAACACTACGCATCTGTATTATGTTAACATGCCTATGTGCGTTACGTTAACAAACCTATGTGTATTACGTTAAGATAGCTACGTGCTTTCATATTTAGTTTATTGCTATAAAGTGCTTGTGCCATGACAAACAGCGCAATTCCTAGTCAAATGTCGCACATTACAGCGCTATCACGGGAAAGAGCCCAGCCAGATCACAAAATAAGGTTTAAGTGCCACTAACTGACATTACAATGCAGCTCTCAAAGAAACCAGATCGAGCAAAATTTAGAAGAACAGCAACAGAAATACAGCTTGTCTTGCTAGGAACGGTCTACTATAAAACTGTTGCGGTAAAAACCAGGGCCCAGTTGTTCAAAGCGTCGTTAGCTTAACGAGCTCGTTAGTGGTCAAAATGTTAACTGTTCTAGTAAATATAATATCTAATTCACAGTATTTCTGCTGAAAAAATGTGGGTAGCTTTTGCAAATGCATGCAAAAGCTACCAACATTTTTTCAGCAAAAATATTAGCGTATATGCTATAGTTAATGATCAAAGTTTTAACGATACGTTAACTAACGACATCGTTAGTTTTGAACAACTAGGCCCTCGTTTTAGAAGCGCACGACCCTCGCCATTAATCTTAATACAGTTCCAGTTTTACATCATTGTTTGATCCACTCATGGTTCACTTTTACTAGCATTATTTTTCTGCTATTGAATGAGATGATGACTGCATACAAATGCATTACATGTACCTATAGAATCCAATGAAACTAAGGTTTTCTCTCTGATAGTGCAATCAATAGACTGGTGAGTTCCACAGAATCCTTATGTATTGTGTAAAATAGGCTAATGTGCTTTACGGTTTACCCGCATAAACATGTATACCGAACCCTAGCAGCAAACTTAATGACCAGCATTTATAATGCCGATATTAGATGGACTTGGTTTTAGTGCGTGTATCAAATAGGATAATGAGAATAAATATTTTGTCACTGGAGACTGGAGCAAGTCTAGGGTTCCCAACCTCATCGAATAATATATCGAGCTCAATATAGAGTACTGAAGTTTTTCAATCCCAAATCAGTCTCGCTTGGGGAAGGAAAATTAATGCATTTCGTAACGTATCGATTACTGTCTAAAAGTTGTTATTAAACTCCGGAGACTTTTGATAAATGGAACAAATATACGCTCTAGAAATCAAAGTCTTTAAGATGTCATCTGACAGGCCTATTTCTATGCTTAAATGTAAATTTTATAATATAAATCGGTCAGAAGATCGGATAATGCCCTCTTACAAACGTACTTCAACATGTTGCTTTTTGCTTGACACCAACAGGAATATTTGCTGATAGATCTGGGAAGTTTTTACTTACTTACTTACTCAAAACTTACGTTTTGGTACAAATAAGAAGATTTTAGGCGCTTCTCATAGGTTCCCTCAAACGACATTTTTTTGAGAATTGAACAAAAATTATCCTAGAGTAAACACTAAATACTTCTGTTGACATGTATTGGTAAATTACTTGTAGTGACACTGCCATACTGTGACGGGGTTCACTAATGAGGAAGAGCACGCCTACGCGGATCGAACACATATTCAAAATTTGGAGGTGGCTTAAAATCAATAACGGTTTTTCGCGCGATTAAAACTTACTTCAACCTCTCTGTAGTTTAATGTCTATAAAGTTCGCAAGTCCCTAATACGTACATCACGAATTCCCCCATTATATATAGCAAAAAAAGGGGTATGTAGTGGTCTACAGTTCTAGGTGGATTTAGAGAATTTTGCATTTTTTAAACAGGTTTCTAATTTGTTGCTTACGTTTTAGCCATCTGTGTTCCGCATAGTCGCGCCTTTATGAGCTTAACTAAAATTTCACTTATTCCACAGGTTCATGCCACATATTATATGGCTAAAAGCCATGGTTTACATAGCTCTATGTAAGATGATTTCATAATATAGGGATCAAACATGGTTTTTTATGCATTCACATTCGCCAGGTCCCGTGGGAGATGTTGAAAACCGAGGCCGGAGGCCGCGGTTTTCAACACCTCCCAAGGGATCTGGCGACTGTTAATGCATTGAAAAACCATGTTCGATCGCTATTGTTGCATAAAAACTGAAAACATTTACTACATTTTGCGTTATTTCTTGCACTATTTTGTTTCGCCTTTTCACCGATGTCTCACAAACGCAATTTCCACGGACTATGCTCGTTCTAGGACCGGGCAGTACATGTACACATCTCGTAATGGCAGCAAATCTGTGGCCCCGGTACTATCATATTAAAAGTGGCGTAGCCGTGCATTAACAGCGCGTGGATTGCCTTGTTAATACACGGCTTTTCGCCGGTTAATGCACGGCTGTTAATAACGTTCGACACTGCATTTTATGCAATAATACATAATAATTATTTTGTTCTTATGTCTCAAAAACACATGTTATGCGTACTCATTAGAATTTCCGGCTTCCAGCAGAAACAACATTAAGTGCTTGCGTCTGTTATAAGTGCTTGATAATACAATTCTTGTAGATTCAGACATTTTAACGTCAACGTCGAGTTTTAAAATTGCTTCTAAATGTACATATATAAATCGATTTACCGTTCCATCAGTGGCTTTGACATTCTACAATCTGAATGTAACAATTCTCTCTGAAACCAGGCTCTGTTGTTATAAATTAAACATTTTTCACGCCCATTTAAACTGAGCATGAACTTTGTACTGATAATAAATCTCAAATTACTAACACTTGCAAAATTTTTCATGCTAAACATAGCTGATCATGAAACTTACACTGTCAATGAATATGAAACATGCCAAATCTTGTTGAGATTTTCATATTTATTAGCAAAGAAACTTTCATGCTCAGCTGAGTTGGGCATGAAAAACGTTTTGTAACCTTTAACCTTGGGGCCAGAAAGCTGTAATATGTTATGTAGTTTTGGTAGCATATAACACATATCGTTCGGGACAAGAGAGAGAGAGAGAGAGAGAGAGAGAGAGAGAGAGAGAGAGAGAGAGAGGCCTGAAAAATCTGCGCATCACAATCATTAAGTGCACAGAATGCGATGTATTTGGACATCCTTAAACCGACAATAAGCATCTTTAACGCAAAAGTAATAATACATATTATAAGTCATAGTGGAGTCTTAAATCTGTATGCTTCAGGCACAAAAGTAAAAACATATCCAAAAGACATCAGTTCCGAACTTTCATTTCTACGGCGTGCAATGTTCTCATCATAAAGTTGCTAGACTATAAGATAATGATCGGTTATATAATTCCACTCAATAGGCTTACATGAATTTATCGCAGTTTGATTGGTCAAGAGCAAATTCAAAAGGGCCTTTACACTTCGATATCTTCCCCGAGTAGGAATTTAGGAACTACTTTCTTTGCGTAGACTCCCAAAATAAGCAGTCTGATCGGTGGCTTCACTGGAGGCACGTAGCCGAAGGTACGGGTTCCCACATTACTGTCCATCTGAAGTAAACGTAAATTGGTTCTGGTGAACAGTTGTAGGTGCTTTGTGATAATTGCTGCAGCAAATAATACTGGATAAGTGTGTGATCGTCAGCAAATTAACGCCTTAAGTGATACGTTGTTATGATTATAATAGTTGATGATTTCAACGGTAACTAATTTTTCGGAAATTTGCTATAATACAGTATTTTTCATATTGACATATTGACCCTAAATATTACTGCTTGTTGATTTGTCTGTAAAACAGCCGAATGAGTGGCAAATAGCGTAGACCCTAATTTTACGACGTCTGATCTGGGCGTACATTGTTTGCTCAGAGCTGTCTGCCCCAGTACTTAGATGTATTAAAGTAACCTTTAATTCCCACACTGTGTCAGAAACTGACTATCATATGGACTGATTACTTTAGGCAATGTTGGCGCTCTGTACATGCAACATAGTATTTGTTTAGACTCTTCGACAATCTATGTTTAACACTTTAACACATTACGAAAACACGCCTATTCAAATACATTGAAAATTTTATCACCAAAAAATGACAAATTTTCAAATGAAATATTCTGATATTTTTCATATATCTGCTAAAAACATAGATTGTGGATACTCATTAGAACCGCCTCGTCGAGGCGGTTCTAACGAGTACCCACAATCTATGTTTTTGAGCAGAATTACATAAATAATGTATACGTTATTTTATTATATAAAAGTGGGGTTTAAGGGGGTCTTAATTATATAGGTATGTTTTCGTGATGAAAATTCTGGAATGGTCTCACTGATCGCAAAGAACTAGAAAATATAAATTACACTATAGTGAAATATGTTTTCTCTTGTTTTTTTTGTTTTTTTTTTTTTTCATATATATATCCAAATATATCTCTTCTTAGGAATACAACATACATGTACTTTGTTAACAGGCAATAATAATGTGTACACGTTTGATTTGTTTTGCTGCGTTCTGCACTATTTTAGATTTTGGCATAATTCCACACAACTGCTACAATTGCAGCATGAAAGCTAATTATAAATTGACGTTTCCGTATCTTACTCTATCTGTCATCATTTCTATGGCTAACAATAAATCGATCTACCGACAGAAAACGTACCTTATTAGATCTGCGCCCAGCGAAGATTCTGATTAGCCTGTGCATTCGCGCAGTCTCATCAGAATCATCACTGGATGCATTTTGGACAGCCAAGGATGCAGTTCCTTCATGCGGACAACTCAGGCTCCGGTCAGATTGCAAGCTGATTAGAGTCTTCGTTTGGAGCACATGTCCAAAGGTACGATTTCTGACGTTGCGGTCCAAATAAAGCTATATCATAAGATGTAATATGACGCACAGTTCAGGCTAGTTCAGATGTACTAGAACTGAAATATAATAGATGCATATTGGGAGATTACAAAAGAGTCGTTGTTCTTTCCGCTTACTTTTTCTGAGCACGATTTTGCGATTTTCTTGTAGGAAAAACATTAAACAACAGGATTTTGGTCTTGGGTGTCTGTTTTGGCGTCGATCGTTATTACAGTTTATTGAACCGCAAGTGAGAAAACGTACCTTCTAGAATTAACGCCCAACGAAGACTCAAATCAGACTGCGCATTGCGCAGTCTGATTAGAGTCTTCGTTGTCCGTATGAAGAAACCTTGCACCCTTGTCTATCTTAAATGGGCCAATGAAGATTTTGATTAGACTGCGCAAAAGCGCAGGCTGATCTAAATCTTCAATAGCGGACGTGTCCGATAGAACGTTTGTATTTTTGTTGTTGTTTTTTGTTGTTGTTGTTGTTGTTGTTGTTGTTTTGATTTTTTTTGTTATGTTGCGGCTCATGGACAAGATATCTGCTTCTTGCTGCCATCACAAATGATGCTACAAAAATATGCAACCGTTTAAATATGTTAAAAACTTGCCCCTGCACGTTGTCGACACATTGAAATAGTATAAAAATGTCTAGGAGAAGAAACAGTTACAGAACATAACCTGTCATGACACCACCGGCAGAGTGGCTCAGTTTGTAGAGCGTGCGATTTGTGACCGCGTGGAGGGCGGGGGGGGGGGGGGTGGAGGTGATAGTGCGGGTTCGCTTTCCGGCCTAGTCATACCAAAGACTTAAAAATGGTACTAGCTGCTCTTTCGCTTGGCACTCAGCAGTAAGAAAAAAGAGCTAGGAATCAGAACTGGTGAGCTCAGTGTCAGTGTAATATGACTGGGTGAAATATCATGTCAAGTATCTTGGGCGTGATATTTCAGTGAGGCGGCACTCTAAAATGAGCTTTGTGTTCCCTGTCACATCAAGACGACGTCGCAATATGACTGAAAGATTGTTGAAAGCGTAGTAAAGCCCGAATAAAACAAACAAGCATACAAAACCAATGACACCAAGAGGAAGAGCAAACACACGTAGACAGACAGTACACACGCCACAAATCAAAGAAAAACAAAGCAACCGGCTCCCTCTTTTCCAACAAGGCAATCACATCGCTAGACAGACAGGATCCAGCAAACATAATCAACAATAAGACAACAAACAGAACAAAACACAAAAAGCCCGGCAGCGAGAAGCCACGAGACCACCAAAAAGAACACATCACGAAAACATACCTATATAATTTTGACCCCCTTAAACCCCACTTTTATAAAGTAAAACTGGAGTTTACAGGGGTATACATTATTTTTCTTATTTCTCCTCAAAAACATAGATTGTGGGTACTCGTTGGAACCGCCTCGGTGAGGCGGTTCTAACGTGTGCCCACAATCTATGTTTTAAGCAGAAATATAAAAAATATCAGAATTTTTATCTGAAAACAGTTTTTGGTAGTGAAATTTTCAATATATTTGAATAGGCGTGTTTTCGTAATGGTTGACACCAAAACCATCGGCTAAACACAGTCAACAGTAAAATTACCAAGATGTTTAAATCGACTTAACTGGTACCAAATCTTTACCCTAAAAATAAAAATAAACATAAAACTGGAAATGTGTCCAAAGGACACAGATGCCCCCGTCTGAAAAAATTAAACGCAAATTGCTTACGCCTGAGAAACTTAAACGCAAATTGCTAACGCCATCTCGGACGGAAGCGGACAGACGGACAGACAGGGGTAAAACTGTATGCCCTGTTCACCATTCTTTGAATGGCGGAGCATGAATAGCTGTGCTGGCATAGAGGCAAAGCACATACAAAGACACAGAAAGCTAAGTGGACAGCTATTGAAGTGAGGTTTGTGTTGAGATTTTACGGCCCAGTCAACCCAATGGGGTCATGTCGAGCGCGGTCAGTTTACCTAACCACACGTTTACTGGGTAGGCTTAGTCCTCTAAGCGGTTAACCAGTATCGTGCACATTCTTTCGCCAGAAACTGACAACTGCCCTTCTTGAATCAGCGGAAGGGAGAGAATGACCGTAGAAAATATTTCATGATCAATCTCCACGAAAGAATGTTGCCTACCTCGGCGGGGGTTGAACCCGCGACCTCCTGGTCTCCAGTCGGACGTCGCATCCAACTGAGCCACCGAGGCCGGCATGAGGTGCCCGCATTGCTAGCACCATAACAAGAAAACATGTTTTATGAAAAACAAAACAGAAAACACAGTGGGCAGCAGTACAATGGGTAACCACACTGCTAGAGTACAAACAGAACTTTATATATACAGAGGGGCCAAAACTTCTTACAAAGAGCTATCAAAAATTGAAACATCGCCATAAAATGGTCGATTTTACTGGTTTCCAAAATTTTCACCCTAGATTCAAATATTGTAAATGGTAAAAACGGTTGTAGATTATGTCAATACAAGTGTCCTTGACATTGCCGTCTTTTCTGTTATTCTTTTTATTGTAAGGACTAAAATGCCAGTGTTTATGAGATCACAAACTTTTATGCCATGGTTAGGACTAATTATATTTCTTTAATTAGGCGGACCAAGTTAGCTGTCAAACCATGTCATATGTGAATACCACGTATAAAAAGACCGACTATTCATCGGCAGCTGAAATGTATGTTTCTACAATAAGACGTTGTGTAAAAGACATCCCAATCAATCAGGTTAGACAAGCTCCTTGCCTCCAAATCATCACAGGGATTCTCAATTCTTCAATAAATGATGGCTGTCTTTTCAAGTCCTTCGGAACCCAGACTGATAGCGTTAGACGGTCAATGATAAGAGCCGTAACGTCCGAAATCGTACTGACGGACATATTTGCCCAGACTGCACATTATTAGAATCTTCACTGGGCGCATTTTGGATAACAAAGATTGCAAAGTGTATTAATACGGACAACGAAGATGCTGATCAGACTGCACGGATTCACTGGCTTTTTTTAGTCTTCGGTGGACGGACATGTCTGAAGGTACGTTGTCACCCGTTGCGGGTCATAAGCCCCCGGCGTTCAATTAGTATAGGCAATCTTAGGATTTCTTTGAAACAAAGTTTGTACATACTATTCAATTTATCTCACGTTTTAATATCAACAATTCAGTTATCATGTCGCGTTTCCCAGTCTTGCTAACGCATAGCACCTTGGGTAAAATTTTCAGACCTTTTGAAATATTTTTTTCTTATTTTTCGTAGTTACGTAGAGGAAATTGTAGTGAAGTCACCAGATGCTTCCGTTGGAGATCATTGTATTTCATCTGTGAACAAATCTCCTTTTAACGCTTAGCATTTTGAGTAAAATGTCAGCAAATTACTGCATATGAAGAAACTTAAAGGCTAAATAGTCCACAAAATAGACATTTGTTGATCCAAGAAAGGTTAAATAAATTGATATGTGGTATTAACACTATGTGGCTTCTGACAGACTGTAAAATTCCATTTAGTCTCTCGTTTTTTGACATGAATGGCTATTTTTATCATTTCCCTGAATTAATGTTGACAATATTAATTCAGAGATACAATAACAAATCATTTCAGTTCGGATCCAGTTAAAAATGAGAGACTAACTGAAATTTTACAGGCTGTCAGATGCCACATTTTATACTATATATCAATTTATTAAACCTTTCTTGGATTAAAAAATGCCTAGTTTTTAGGAATTTGGAGCCTTTAATAAAACCCAGTCTCCGATTTAGTTCTTTTAGTGTGTTCTATATTTCCAAAGGAAACTTTTTCATTTCCATTTCGAAAACACGCCTATTCAAACACATTGAAAATTTTACAACCAAAACAGGAAAATTTTCAGATAAAAAATTCTGATGTTTTTCATATTCCTGCTCAAAACATAGATTGTGGGTCCTCGTTAAAATCGCCTTGGTGAGGCGGTTCTAACGAGTGCCCTCAATCTATGTTTTGTAGCAAAATAAGAAAACTAATGTATACCCCTGTAAACCCAGTATAAATGTTGTTTAAAGGGGTCAAGATTATATAGGCGCGTCTTCGTGAAGATATGTTTTATTTCACATAAATTGTTTCATTGGGAGGCGATGTGTATGAAATTTTAAATCATTTTTTTCCTGAGAAAAATAAGAAGACTGTTTCAAAATGTCTTCTGTTGAAATTTGTAACCAGCAAGCGTTAACTATACGGTTCTAATGTTTGTATCGTTTTATTCATGCCTGTAACGCAACGCGTGCTTCAACATGGTCGATACAGATAAAGGGCTCTTCTTGACTAGCACAAAATCTTAGACCTGAGTGACATTGTTTTCTATTTCTGTTCCAATTTCTACGACAAATGGATTACTGTAGCATTTCGTTTCATTTTATAGCTTTTATTGCGATCTAAACCACAAGGATTGATACCACTATTACCCTAAATATTCGAACACCTTATCTCCTAACTAATCTTGTCCTGAAATTTGAACAATCTTTTTTTATTAGCTGTTGATGTGCCTAAATACGCCTGTATGAGAAACAAACAGTGTAAACCCTGATCAGACGCCGCATGATGCGGCGTCTGATCTGGGTTTACACGGTTTAGTGGGGCATGTCCGTCCGAATACTTGGGGTAAATACGAATCTTGGATTGCATTAAGTAAGAGCTGATATCTAAGACTCTGCGTGCAGCATTAGAATAAAACAGGTTTTTCGCAGTCGGCACGCAAGAAGAATTTGGTACTTTGGATTTCTTGCTTCTAAATGAGTATAAATATGAATTATGAAGTGGCTTTAAACCCATTACCAACGCAGACGGTAAGACAGTAGCTTGAAATTAACATACTCTGAGAATGCTGTTTTGTGCTGAGCCGGAAGTTGCCATCTGTTAGATTTGATCTTTGGTATTTAACAACCCAGCAACACACTTCAGTCATTTCCGGATGGAATCTCATGATCACGTTGGCCGCGCCATGCGAATGGGATTTTGGGCATATGCAGACAGCGACGGCACTGATCAGCCTGCATATCCGTGCAGTCTGATCTGGGCCTATACTATCCGCTATCAGAATCATTGTATACTACAGAATGTATGAATGGAGAGCGAAGGCTAGATTGATACTTTGCGCTTGCGCAGGATGACTGTATTTGCGTATTTTGCGCATGTTCGATGGATTTTTTTGACTTGGCGCGGCCCAAATGTAAAGGTCCTAAATAAATGAACACAATATAGACTGGACAGAAATTCTTTCCGCAGCAGAATTCGGACTCTTCACCGATAGATTAGTAGATTACATGTATCGGCTGAGCTCTTAGATGGTTTCAGTCCGTTAACTCTTTTAACCGTTTGGTGCCAAAGCATATCTCGTAGTCCAGAAAGAAACTTAGCTAAATCCAGTATCTGGCTAGGCCAAATAGGAGTTCTTATTTATCTTCAAATAATTTCTTCACTACTGACGAGCAAAGCAGCTATAAGACTTTGTACTCTTTCCCTATAATTATATGCATATGCCATTTCCTCTATAATATATGTTTTATTATGTTTTACAGAGGAAAACAGAGATCATTCCTAGAATGCACATTGCATGGCATTGTTAACGGAATGTAAGTTTGAACACGTTTCAAGTGTTTATTTATTAGATACCGCGATAATGAATGTACTGTCAGATATGGTCACTCGTTTTACATGTGTTTATATTCGAGAATATTGTTCGAGCAAACGTATATTTGCGTTCGATAGAGAATAGAGAAAATTTGCTTTTTGTCATTATATCAAATACATGTACTTCGTAACATGTGGTAAATGTTCGAAACAGTAAAATATAAATCTAAAATGGTTGCCGTTGAAACAGAAGAGAACACAAAATAACCAAAAACAACGATTTTCCCTTCAGATTTATTTTAGATGGATTTCCCTTTAGTGTATGACTTGGTACGTCTTTTTATTGACGGATTTCCCCTTTAGTATTTTACCTATTTTTTTTTTTTTTTTTTTTTTTTTTTTGACGGATTTCACCTTTAGTGTATGACTTTGATACGTTTCTTGTTTTGACATATAATCCCTTTAGTGTATGACCTGATATGTTTCTTTTTTTTTTTCTTTTTTTTTGTCGGATTCCCCTTTAGTGTATGACCTGATATGTTTATTTTTTTTTGTCGGATTCCCCTTTAGTGTATGACTTGATACGTTTCTTTTTGTACCCCCCTTTGTATTTCCCCTGTATTACATTCCACGATGTGATTCTTTTTGTCGGATTCCCCTTTTGGTGTATGACACGATATGTTCCTATTTTGACGCATTTCCACTTTAATGTAAATCTATGATATATTTCGATTTTACGGATGTCCCCTTTAGTGTATGACACGCTACGTTTCTTTTTTGACGGATTACGTCGTTAGGGTACATGTATGGCACGATACGTTCTTTCTTTCTTTCTTTCTTTCTTTCTTTCTTTTTTTTTTCACGAATTTCCTCTTTAATGTTTAACAAGATACAGTCGAACCTCGATAGCTCGAACACCGATGGCTCGTTTACCCTTTAAATTTGAACTCGTTTTTGAGTCCCTACGAAGTTCTTCCGATAGCTCAAGAAAGCAAATATTTAGGGTAATTTTCTTATTTTATCATAAAATTGTATGTTGTGTGTACACATTAGAATCGCCTCATCGAGGCGATTCTAATGAGTACACTCAACATACAATTATTGTGTAGAAAATTGAAAAAAAATCCCTAAATTATCGCCATTTGCTTCCTGACTCGGCACCATAATTAACCCTCAGTGGCTCGAACCGCCCATGTCTCGAACAATTTTCTATGGTCCCAAAGATGTTCGAGCCATCGAAGTTCGACTGTACGTTTCTTTGCTGTTCATAAGACTTGGCCAAGCTGTCCTATGCCTTTATTGATGCCTTACTTGACTTCCCGATTCCAATGTTTTCCTCTTTCATTATCAAATGTATGTCTTAACAGAGTAGTGGACAGCAGTTGCGTGCTTTGTGTTGCAAGATAATTGAGACGCTATTTTAGGAAAACGTGTTTAAAACAATTTGCAAACCGGAAAGCTCAGGGCTTATCTGTGCATGCGCATCCGCAGGTTGGCCCTGGTCTTTCCGGTTTGCAAATGTATTTTCGATTAACTTATATAAGATCAGGATATCTAGAAAAATATATTAAGACAATTGAAGAGTAGGCAACGGCTGGTCAGTGTTTTCGGTGTTCGCATATTATGGGATATGGAATATGAAGTATTTTCTCAGTGCGCACAATATCAGTATTTATTTCTGCTAGCGGGTTATTGTTTGGGATCTAGCATTGTGTCATGGGATACTTCGCTCAGTTTGGAATACAAGAACTTTCTTTGATAAAGGATGTTTTCAGTTGCATCGTCGATGGCTTTGATATAAACTAAATTTGAGTTATTTGTTATGTTCGAAATGGATAGACTCAAATTTATAATGAAAGAGATTTGTTTTTAAACAGTGTTACAGATAATATGATTTTAAAGCCCTTAACTTTATTGTTATTATTATTTTTTTATTATTATCATTGTTCGTATTACTTGCCATTTATAACAGCTATATGTTTAGATATACGTCAGTAAATTACCTCCGTAACGGTAAATTATTATTATTATTATTATTATTATTATTATTATTATTATTATTATTATTATTATTATTACGTACCTTTTATAACAACTATTTGTTATTTAGATGTGTATCATTACATGTAGATTACTACTGTAACGGTAAAAAGAAACTCGTTATTTTATCTTAAAGTTTATGACGCTCAGCACTAATAACAGACCACCGTTTTAGTATATCTGACATATATTAATATTATATTTTAACATATACTGCAGACAAACTAACTTATGTACAAAGTTTTGTTGGTATTTTGTTTTAATGTAAAACGCACCAAAACATTTTTTGTTTCAATCAAAGGACATTAATCTACATTAATTTTGTACATGTAACGATGTTAAAATCAATTTTTTACTCAGTTCGAGAGCTTTAAAACACCGTGCCAAGCAATGCATAATCGAGGTTGTGGTTCGTGATTTTGGCATTTCCTGGGAATCTTCTGTTATATCTTTTAATTATAGTAGTTTCACTTGATAGGAGCATATCCAGAAATCAACTAATTTAAATAGATTTTAAATGTTATTAATCTCTTGTCCTATGTGTTGAGTGTGTCCTGTTTGGCACAATGATAACATTTATGGGGATGAGGGAGCCTGTTGCTTTGTTTTAGTTGGTTTGTTACGTATCGCTGTCCGTCGGACTTTGTTTACTTTTCATCTTCTTGTCATTGGTAGGCTTTTATAATTCATTACTGATCGTTCAACGGCGGTACTTTCATTGTGGTACTGTTTGTTAATTATTATGTCGTGTTTCAATGTCTAATGATTTTCTTTTAACAATTATGTAAGTTGATTATATGTTCAGTTAAGTTTGGGTAACATAATTCCCACCTTTTTTGCGGGCTATGCTTGCAATCTGTTCTTACTGCGCGGCTGCTTTATTGTATTTGTCTGTCTTTCTATTTGGTGTTGGGAACTAGATGTGGATCTGATTGTATCAGTTCCTGAGTTCTATTATTAACTTTACTTTTCCTCATATCGTCATTGGTAGACTTTACTCTTCCTCTTATCGTCATTGGAATGCTTTACTCTTCCTCTTATTGTCATTGGTAGGCTTTATTCTTCCTCTTATCGTCATTGGTAGGCTTTATTCTTCCTCTTATCGTCATTGGTAGGCTTTACTCTTCCTCTTGTTGTCATTGGTAGGCTTTACTCTTCCTCTTGTTGTCATTGGTAGGCTTTACTCTTCCTCTTGTTGTCATTGGTAGGCTTTACTCTTCCTCTTGTTGTCATTGGTAGGCTTTACTCTTCCTCTTGTTGTCATTAGTAGGCTGTACTCTTTCTTTTGCCGTCATTGGTAGGCTTTACTCTTCCTCTTGTTGTCATTGGTAGGCGTTACTCTTCCTCTTGTTGTCATTGGTAGGCTTTACTCTTCCTCTTGTTGTCATTAGTAGGCTGTACTCTTTCTTTTGCCGTCATTGGTAGGCTTTACTCTTCCTCTTGTTGTCATTGGTAGGCTTTACTCTTCCTCTTGTTGTCATTGGTAGGCTTTACTCTTCCTCTTGTTGTCATTGGTAGGCTTGGCTCTTTCTTTTGTCGTCATTGGTAGGCTTTACTCTTCATCTTGTCGTCATTAGTAGGCTTTACACTTCCTCTTATCGTCTTTGGTAGGCTTTACTCTTCCTCTTGTCGCCTTTGATGGTCTTTAGTATTCCTCTTGTCGTCATTGTTAGGCTTTACATTTCCTCTTATCGTCTTTGGTAGGCTTCACTCTCCCTCATATCGGCATTAGTGGTCTTTTCACTTCCTCTTATTGTCTTTGATAGGCGTTACTCTTTCTCTTGTCATCATTGGTAGGCTCAACTCTTCCTCCTATCGTCAGGTGTAGGCTTTTCACTTTCTCTTATCGTCATAGGTGGTCTTTTTTGTCCTCTTATCGTCTTTGAAAATGCTTACGATAGTTAAAAAAAAATATTTAGGGATAGTTTAGGACAATAGTTTTTTTTACATGTTTGTTGTGAGTACCCATTGGATACGCCTTATTCTAATGATTCAAATGAATACACTCGATATACCATTTTAAACTATCCCACTTTGCCTCCTGATATGGCGTTATGATTAACCCTCAGTGGCTCGAACTAACCATGTCTAGAACAAATGTTCATGATCCCAAAGATGATTGAAGAATTGAAGTTCGACTGTTAATGTCTAAATCGCGAGGCTTTCCAGATTTTTTTTTCTGATTTCTCCATGAATATTTATGCTTTGGGCACTTTAATTAATATCCAAAATATATGTGTTCATGCAGAAATAAAAATAATAAGAACAAAAATATAAGTACATTCGAACTTTAATGGCTCATCTTTCGGACCATAGAAATTTGTTCTAGACACGGGTTGTTCGAGCAAATGAAGTTAATCACCGCGCCAGGTCAGGAGGCAAATGGGGATAATATAGGGATGTTGTTTCGACCTTCTATAAAATAATGATTTGTTCATTGCACTCATTGGAATCTCCTCAACAAGGCGATTCTAATGCATTCACGCGACATAGAATTTTATGTTAAAATTAGAAAAAAAAAATCCTAAAATATCCCCAAATACATTATCTATTTATTTATTTTATTTTATTTTTGATTTATTTGAGTGATCGGAAGAATTCTTTAGGGGCTCAAAATTGCGAATCAGCCATGTAAACCTGCCGTCGATTATCTATAGTTACTGAAGTTTTACTGTAATTTTGGTTGAAACGCCACCTTTTACACTGATATGGCTTAGTTTGTTAACACAATTTCAGTACCTCATAATATAAACTGCCTTTTTAATTGGATACTATATTATAACTTACCCATGTTGATTAACCTTGTCTAAGTCCAGATTATTCCCAAATGCCATTATGTCTCTATAAATAGCGTTGGCTTCTATTACTCTTTCAACGCGCTCATTGATACGTTAATTAGTTTTCACCCACGCGTGACGTAACCGCCATTGATTGATTTCCGAACTGTTATTATCTCAACGAACTTCCCCAATGTATTTAGTAGACGCTCAAATTGAAGGCGAACCTTTGTATCTCGAAGGGTCATGTTTTTGTTTGTTTCGTTTCTTAAAGATGCGAGATAGTTCCGGGGAAGGTTAAGGCAAAATATGTCCTGCAAGAGAAGTTCTGGTACTTTTATAACATTTTCGTATGTCGGAGAATCATACCCATTTATTCTAGAGATGTGTCCTGTTCAAGTGATAACTCTCTGTCTCGATGAAAACATTCCTATATAATTTTGATCCCGTTATACCCCACTTTTATACAGTAAAACTGGGTTTTACAGGGTATACATTATTTTTCTTATTTTGTTAAAAGCACAGATTGTGGGTACTCGTTAGAACCGCCTCGGCGAGTTTTATGTATTTCTGTATTACGAGTAGCGTCGGAACCCAGGGTTGGCTGGCCGTAAAAGTGCTTTAAACCCCATGGTGGTTTATTCTACTAACCTTTCTAAGGCGGTGGTCTCGGTGTTAGTCTTACTCTGTTGCTTTGTGATTTATTCTACGAGGCGATTTCTTTTAAGTCTTGCCTTGTGTTATTTTTTTTATTGTATTTTTCAGCCCTTTTAGCATTGCGATTACCTCGCTTGGGGAAGAGAGAGCTAATCTTAGTGCTTCTCGTACGATTGTTCGATTTGCGCTTGCTTGGTTTTGTCTGTTTCCTCTTTCTCTTGGAGTCTGGGATGGGCTGCGGCTTGTGATTGTGGCACTCAATGGACTTTTTCTCTTACCGTATTTTGGTTTTATTATCAAACCTTATTGAATCGATATCCATATACACTATGAAACATCATGAGTGTTCTAAAACGGTGTAGTTCATATTTTCTGGTTCTTTGTAATAGCTTTGCCTATTCCGGGATTTTCTGGAATAAATATGAGGGTCACTGACTGGCGTAATTGTCCGAAAGTAGTTAGTCTGGCCAGAAAAAAATTGTATGTAAGGTGTGTTTAGTTGTATTCATTGCTCTTAGAGGCAATTCCCGTTAGAATATAATTAACTTCGTATTAGTTGTAGTAGCACGAAGAAATATAATACTGAATTGAAGTTTCAGTGATAAGTACATCTGTACATTATTAGGAATATAATAAAAAGAAATCATGACATTTAGCCATAGAAACAACTTTCATGTAAGTCCAGGTCTTTTAAGTGCTCTAATGTAATGCTGAACTTCTGTAATGCAGTGCACTAAGGATCGCTGGGTACAAAGAAATCAGTCATGCCTTATTGAATTAAGGTGTTCATTGATACTTTAAACATCAATTTTGTTTTATTATTGCACGCGGTTTGAGCCAGTTTAGTTGAATGTTTGATCTTTTAAAAGATCCATTACGATAAAATTAAAGGAAGGTATATTGTAGAACACTGGCAATGACGATAATCGTTACCATTATAAAGTCTCGCAAAATTGGTTCGATGATGAACTTACATGTAATTGGTTCGAGAATGAATTTACATGTAAATTGGTTCGGCAGTACGACAGTTAGTCTCTAATCTGTTTTAAACAGGGAAATACAGAGCTTATATCTGTACATACGCCAAAAATAGGCATTACGAAAACACGCCTATTGAAATATATAGAACATTTCACCTTGAAAAAAATTCAAAATTTTCAGATTAAAAACTCAGTTTTTGTGTAATATTTCTGCTCAAAACATAGATTGTGGGTACTCGTTAGAACCGTTAGAACCGCCTCGCCGAGGCGGTTCTAACGAGTACCCACAATCTATGTTTTGAGTAGAAATAAGAAAAATAATTTATAAATAATTTATACCCCTGTAAATCCCAGTTTTACTAAAAAAAGTGGGGTTTAAGGGGGTCAAAATTATATAGGCATGTTTTCGTGATGGCATTACTATAGTCGTATAATTATCATACAGTAAGTAGCCGTTCTAATGAGGGGTTTCGTATTGCGGTTCCACATTGTTTGTGCGTTCTGTCGGCGATGATGTGTTTTTTTGTATTGTGCCATCATTCTCGCACTGTAAAACTTCAACCGATGGCTCGTTAATCTAGGCTTATTTGAACTCGTTTTATAGCAATCCCTCCGATACATCAATAAAACAAATATTTAGTGATATTTTAAGGACATTTTCTTATTTCGTCATGAAAATGTATGTTGTTTTGTAAGTTTTTAATTATATGTTGTTTTGTAAGTTTTTAATTATATATATATGATACGAATGTATCGTAATTTGCAAGCTACGTATCAATTATATATTGTAGACCTTTATATGTGCGGAACTTTCGTAATTGTTATCGTCACCATGAAAACATGACTATATAATTTTTGACCCTCTGAAACCCCACTTGTATGGAAAAAAATGGGTTTTACAGGGGTATACATTATATTTTTCTTAGTTCTGCTCAAAAACATAGATTGTGGGTAGTTAGAACCGCCTTGCTGAGGCGGTTCTAACGAGTACCCACAAACTATGTTTTGAGTAGAAATATGAAAAATGTCAGAGTGTTTTATCTGAATTTTTTCAGTTTTTGGAGGTGAAATTTTCTATATATTTGAATAGGCGTGTTTTCGTAGTGGTTGTCGTAATGTGCGAATTATTACCCTGTTCACTGTATGTCGCAAAATTATACATACTTTGATGACGGTTTAATAAACTTGTTGAAAGCTGTAATATATGCAAAACATCATACTTGCACATTTAAAAATCGGATTAGTTTGCTCAAATTTAAACGTATTTTGTAAAGTTTACTCCTTTGGAAATGGCTTAGTATTCAAATGATGCGCTATAATGTTTCACAGCGTGTGATTCATATGCAAATTAAATGTCACTTCGCTGAAAACGCTGAATGCGGGGGTTATATAATTGAGCCGTTATGTGACAAAATGTACCTTCGGAACGTACACCCAGTGATGGTTCACATTAAAGCCTTCGCTGGTCTCTCTATGTTGAGCCAGGAAACCAAAACTTGGCACAACAAGTAAACACAAGTGGGTGGCGAAGACTAATCTAACTGCGCAGCTTCGAAGGCTGATCTAAATCTTCACTAGGCGCACAGATCCGAAGGCACATTTATCACGTGGTGGCACGTTTAATACGAAAAAGACATTTATTATAAAAGATAGCTAGGTATTTCGCTCACGATTACGAAACCGGTATCCCTTTCAATACATATTTTAAGCCAAACAGTTATTGCATTTATACAACAAAGTTGTGTGACTTTGTCCTTTTCAGTATGTTATTTTCAATATTAATTCATTTCTTTTTAATTTTGCAATATACTTGTGATAATGTCGTGTGCTGTCGGAATAATGTCAAACCTCATTTATTAACCCATTAATGCCTGGAACGCTGGAACCTGGCAGAACGCGGCGTCCGATCAGAGTCTGCACTGTTTGCATCAAATATTTGATTTTTTTTTATAAAACATGGTAACAGAACCAAATACCCGGCCACCCCTTCTATTCGACCTATCCAAAAGCTGACATTACGAAAACACCCCTTTTCAAATATATTGAAAATTTTACAACCCAAAAAAGGAAAATTTTCAGATAAAAATTCTGATATTTTTTCAAATTTCTGCTCAAAACATAGATCGTGGGTACTCGTTAGAACCGCCTCGGCGAGGCGGTTCTAACGAGTACCCACAATCTGTGTTTTTGAGCAGAAATAAGAAAAATAATGTATACCCCTGTTAACCCCAGTTTTACTATATAAAAGTGATGTTTAAGGGGGTCAAAATTATATAGGCGTGTTTCCGTGATGGGTGGAAGAATCAGCTCAGCATAAATGGGTTAACATCAGGAAAACATACCTATATAATTTTGACCCCCTTAAACCCCACTTTTTTATAGTAAAAGTGGGGTTTACATGGGGTATACATTATCTTTTTTTTAATTTCTGCAAAAAACATAGATTGTTGGTACTCGTTAGAACCGCCTCGCCATTGCTTATAACGAACGCAGAAAAAAATGAAACCATTGGAGAAAATTTCCGATTCTTGTCTGATCATCTATTTCGGACAACCTATCACTTTATAGCACCTGATCCAAGAAGGGCAGTTATCAGTTTCTGGCAAAACAATATACACGAATACTGATTAACCGCTTTGAGGACTAAGCTTGCCTATGAAAAGTGTAGTTTGGTAAACTTGCTGGCTAGATATGACCCTACTGGGTTGACTGGGCCGTAAAACCTCAACTCAATCAATCACTTTATAATACCTACGTGCAAATTCCATTTTACTACCTTTTGATGTGACTAAACTACCGAAGGAGTGACAAACAATGAAGATGTTGATCAGACGCTGCGTTATGTTTTATTTGATCTTGGTCTACACTGCTTATTCAGCTGTATTTGACTAAATACATAGATTGCTAGCATATATAGATAACGTATATGGGAACCTTATACAGCAAGTTACTTAAATAGTGCCTGGATATCTTTATATCTTCATATTTTTTGTGGGTTTGTTGTTAGATGTAAAAGTCATTTCACCCATTGAAGACTGGAGACCCCTAAATGGGTAACTAACAAACAGTGCAGACCTAGATCAGACACCGGATACCTAAAATCGAAAATGGACTCTTCCAATATATAGTGCGGGAGAGTTTATTCAGTTTTAAATGGGTTAAGGCCCTCGATAGCTTTGACTTTTTACCGTTGGAAAGCGATGGCTCTTGCGATGCTAGTTCTTTACGGGGCTTTGTAGCTGTTCGCAGACTGCTTTTACATTACGAAAACACACCTATTCAAATATAGTGAAAATTTTACAACCCCGCAAAAAAATCAGATAAAAAAATTCTGATATTTTTCATATTCCTACTCAAAACATAGAGTGTGTGTACTTGTTAGAACCGCCTCGCCGAGGCGGTTCTAACGAGTATCAACAATCTATGTTTTATGCAAAATAAGAAAAATAATGTATACCCCTGTAAATCCCAGTTTTACTATATTAAAGTGGGGTTTAAGGGGGTCAGAATTATATACGTATGTTTTCGTGATGTTTGTTTTTGGTCATGTTTAATGTCTTGTTGTTGCATCCTGTCTTACAATTGGGGAAGAGAGGCTGGCTTGCTTTTCATTGTTTCATCACGAATCATACTTCTTCTGTTTTTATTATTATTATTATTATTACTATTATTATTATTCATTACGTAGTCTTATACTGTTAAGTCTTCCTTTTAATGGCTTTGATAGGTTAAGTTCATGGATCATGGCACTTCCCGACGCCACTTCACTATTCTGATTAAATTGTCTAATGCGTCACAAACTCACCTTTATGGCCTGTTGTCTGGAAACTAATGAATTCCCCTGTGCGAGCTGTGAGACCCCAGTTGCAATTCCCCTTTACATAAACACGCTAAATGGCATTGCCCTATCGCGTGGATACTTCATAAAATATAGATTCTGGATAGAGCGACCGTACGGAGACAATAAAACACATGGTAGATTTTTCCCGCATGTTTCACAAGACAGACCACTTTTGTGACTTTTTGATTACCCTGCACGCCAAGCCTGTTCTGATAAGATATCTGCTTTAAAAAAAGTAATAAATTGGCTGCCAAGGGGAGTAAATTCGTTTCTGTAAGATTAGACATCTGTTCAGGTGGGAGGAAAAAGCAACTTTGAGGCAGAAACCTCCAAGGTAGCTGTATTAATTCCCTCATATGACTTAAAAATACCCACGCTGAAAGTAAAATAAGATTGAAACGCTTAGCACAAATAGTAAAATGCTCAGCAGACGACATAGGAAATAGTATATGATATATTTCATAACAATTGTCTCCTATGCATGAAATAACAGGATATGAGATTTCATGCAAATTGTCTCCAATGGAGACAATTTGCATGAAATGTCATATCCTGTTTTCTGGGAAAAATAAGAAAACTATCATCAGTTTATCGTCTGCTGAATATGCCCATAGAGTGGTAAAGGCTAAAGTAGAAGCAAGTGTCGAGCAAAAATAACCGCAGGTGATGTTGTGATTAAAGCACTGTTTGAGAAACAATAACCACAGGTAACGTTCAGATTAAAGCACCTTGAGGACTTTACATCTTTGAACATCAAAGTGGCAAGTTGTCTTCTGTGCCATGTTGGAGCGTTAGAATCGTAAGCGCAAATATCAAGATTATTCTTGCTAGTATGCTAGTGGCAATATTCTATTATCTTTGCATGTCACATTCAACATTAAATGACTTCATATCAAAGGTATGCCACGCGGCAAGAGAGATTGAAATAAATAGAACAGTCATATAGAAAATCAAATGAAAAATTATGGGCATCGTTAAGCTTAACAATGTTTTCTGGATCAGTAGAAAGGCGGCAGGCAATGCTGCCTTCCAGTTATTGATGTTCCGGCCTTGCTGGCTTAGTCAGATGCAAGTACGACTGGTGCTCCGGAGTTCTCGGGTTCGATCCCCTCCGGGTCTAGCAACATTCTGTCGTGGAGCTTGATCATGAACTACTTTCTACGGCCATTCCCTCCCTTCCGCTGAATCTAGAAGGGCAGTTTTCAGTTTCTTGCACAAAAATGTGAACAGGTGCTGGTTAACCATTTAGAGGACTATGCCTGCCCAGGAAAAATGGGTTGACTAGGCCGTAACCTCAACACAAACAATCAGTTACTGAAGTTCAGATTAAGTACCTAGAAAGATGTTCGAGTCTTGTGTACACAATATGACACTATTTAATTCAATGTTTCAATTAATTTCGATTGTCGTTATAGAGTGGAAGAGGCTAAACCTAAAAGTCTGCCAATCAGAATGTACAACGCGCTTTGTTCTTCTCTTTTACGGCAATGTGCCGTATATGATATTAACGTTGTTTTCCGAACGCATTTTCTTAAAAAAATTTGGTTGACTTTCAAGCGCAATTCTCTCAAAATTGACTTTGTCCCCTTCTGATATGTGTCTTTTCTATACGGAAAGAATTTGCTCCCTCAGGGAGCAAATTCTTTCCTTATAGAATAGATTCCTTTCCCAGACAAGTCTGGTGTGCAGAAATACAAACAGAAAGTCACAAAGACTGTCTCCCTTGTGACAAATTGCGGCCAAAGCTGGAGCTGTTATACCCTTTGAACTCAACGACAACAGAGCATCGTTCTACTTTCATCGCGATTTTCTCCTTTAATCGCGCTTGTCATCGCCTTGATCGCGGGCTTTTAATTAGAATGTGGTTTGTAACCGGCGTCGTTTCTTGTCCACTTCCGGTATCGTCTCCAAGATCTAACTATATCAAGCTGCTTATTACAATCTCGTCTTTCATCATCACAATTATCACTACATAGGCTTGACGCTTAGTATGCTGGGTACAAAGTTCAGCAGATGACATTTTGAAAAAAAAATCACATGGCTTACTGAAAACAGGGCTTGATATTTTAAATTAAGGTAAATTAAGAAAAGTGACATCAATGCAATGTCTTCTGAATTTGCCCAACGAGTAGTACAGATTAAACAGGCGAACTAATGTGATACTGGCTTGATCTGCCTATTTTACACATTTTATTTGATTAAAAAGAAAAATATACTGAAAAAAGTCCTAACATATATCATGTTTCGCATATGTATTCAGAAAACAGCTTCGAGCAATGCTGATCCAGATCAAATACCGCATGAATATGTCAAAGTTATTTCAAAATAAAGCACTGACAGCACTGATGGGTCGATTGTCGCTGAGTGTAGTCTGGGAAAATGGTCCTGAATGGAGAAGTAAGACTGCTTCTTTTAATCCTTAACTTCCTGTGTTTTACAGGTAAGCAAACAGTGCAGACCCTGATCAGAAGCCACGTTCTGTGGCGTCAGATCTGGGTCTGCACTGTTTACAAATGCCCCAGTCCAGGTTTTACAGATAACACTCTTTATACTGCACTGACTTTACAGCGACAATCAATCAATCAATCAATCAAGCAAGCAAGCAATTAGATTTAACCGGGCAGGACTACGCCAGGAAAAAATCTGGATTAGTTTTACTGGACTCCTGGGTTGGCTTGAAATGGGCCTAGCTATAATTCATAACTAGGTCAGCTCGCCCAGACACCGTGCATGTGAATAGTCGTCCAGCCTGTAAGTTTCAGAATTTAGACTATCGGCCGAAAAAGTTGAGCTTTTAATTTCGTACCTAATGCTTGTCAATTTCGACTGCACAATGCATTTCGGTACTCAGCTCGAGTCGCGAATAAGATTCTATCACTAGCCACATGTCAGTCGTCGCCGAAAAGGATGCAAGATGGGTGTCCTCACCCGGGTGCCGAGAGGGTGTCCTCACCCTAGGCCCTGTTGGGTGTCTTCATCCAGGTCCGCTTGCCGTAAGTTTGACCTGCTTAGAGTAGGTATTTCCGAGTTACTCGGCGAAACTTGACGTAGTAGTGATTGTCCTCCACCTGCGCCTTGTACGTGGTGGAGTAGACGTCCTTGAGGTCGTGCTTCACGTGGAAGGGTATTCATCCTCTATGTTGACGTGGAAGCACTGCGTTGGCTGTTTTGTTGTGTACTTTGGAGATTTGGTTCTCGGCTTCTTAGCACGTGGTAACTCTCGATAAGGAGGCGGTGTACAGTCGAACCTCGATGGCTCGAACACCGATGGCTCGTTTACCATTGCTAATTCGAAATCGTTTTTGAGCTCCTACGAAATTCTTCTGATCGATCAAGAAAACAAATATTTTAAGAAATTTTCTTATTTTATCATGAAATTGTATGTTGTGTGTACTCATTAGAATCGCATCATCGAGGCGATTTTAATGAGAACACTCAACATACAATCACTGTGTAGAAAATTGAAAAAATCCCTAAATTATTGCTATTTGCTTCCTGAACTGGTTCCATGATTAATCCTCAGTGGCTCGAACTACCCATGTCTCGAACGAATTTCCATGGTCCCAAAGATGTTCGAGCCATTGAGGTTCGACTGTAGTTGGTTTCTGGATGATGGCGTGATCTGTGCTGTCTTCGGCGAGCTTGGCAGTGTGATGGTGGTCGGTGCGGTGTTCTGTAGTGTCTGTGCTGCTGGCGGTGGTATCTCCCTCTCCGGCGTTGTCGGCTGTCGGCGTGATGGAGGCGGCGGTCTGGTCGTCGGCGGTGGCTGTCGTCTAGCAGCTGTGGGTTTGCGAGGCCACTCGCCAGCAGAGGGTGCAGGCTGCCTCCTGCTTTCATCCCTCTTCTTGTAGGTTGGTAGCGTCTTGTGATAGGTCAGTTCGACGCGAACATGATCCTTTCCGTCAGCCATCCTCCAGAGAGGATGGCCAACACTTTTACTCATTCAGGGCCCTTAGTAGTACTGCAGGAATAACAGACCCGGACTCAGACATGGTTATTCCTTAGTTGTTATCTAGACGATGTTGATACTTCGGAGGTAAAAGGTCGCAATGAAATGGATTACAGTGACAAGAATAGCGCGCGGCGGCTATAAATAACCGTCACTTTGAATTCGTCTAACGCGCGCTTTGAATACTTTGGTCAATGATAATCACGTGGACAACTAACCGTCCGGAAATTTTGGCTTTTGTATACTATGGCTCGATTGTAAAGAATCGACCCAATAAATTGGTTTGGGCTTTCAGACAGCTTTTCCACCTTTTATGGTAAACTAGAAATGCATTTTGTAAAACATTATGCCCCTCACTATATTCGTGTCCCTACACAATGCCAAAGTTAAAATGGGCATAACTTTAATAAGTTAGACCAACTGCTAAAGTTAAGCAGATGGTCTATCTACTCTGCAGTCCCAATAAATGCCAAATATCAAAGTTCTAGCTTTCTAAAACAGCTTCTACAATATGTCAAGCGTGACGAACGGACGAACAAGACAATTTTAAATTTTAAAGCAATATGCCTTGTTAACGTTTTCAAGGTTGCGGGCATAAAAGGGGGAACATAGCGGGCTCAGAAATTACAAGAAGTTAACGCTATGATGAATACGCGGCCATCGCCCTTTGGCGCTCTGCCGAAATTTCGATTAAATCTGTTTTCCGAGAAAAAGAACATTGTCGATATTCAAAGAACATAAGTAGAACAATATTGCACGGCGCACAATGGAAGTGACATGTGGTAGACAGAGCTTCTAGCTTCATTTCACACAAAATACCCAGAGCTAAATAGCGACTGAGGTAAATAATTTAACACTCACAGTGCTATGGGCTAATTCGGCAGACGACAAATTGGTAATATATTTTCTCATTTTCCTATGACAGCAGGATTTGACATTTCATGCAAATTGTCTCCTTTGGAGACAACTTGCATGAACTGTCAGATCCTGTTGTCACAGACAAAATAAGAAAATATTATCAATTTGTCGTCTGCTGAATTTGCCCAGAGAGTGGTTAAGGTTTAAACTGGTCGATAAAAGCTGTAGTCGATATATTGGTTCGAACTCCAGAAGAGTATAAACTTCATATGCCTGTTTTCATATCAGTCCGAAAAAATGTGTACCGGATGTTACATGTGTTATGCTCAGCTCACGGAGACATTTTTTTTTTACGAAATACATATTTTTTCACTCGAAATAAGACGTGCAGTGCTTTTGTTCCTTTGCGGATTATCAACTGATCTGGGTCCAGCCCAAAATACTCAAAAGTATAACTACAGTTGTTTAGGAACATTATATTTTTATGAAGGAAATTATTTTTTTGCGATATTCTATATGTTTGAGGAATTTTATGCAATTATTTCTTGTGTCGTATCTTTATATATATATGGTGAATTTGTTTATAACGAAGGCTCAGATCAGCATTCATACGGGCATACTGTAGAACTCTGTATTTTATGCAAACCGCCATTCGAAGAAAGGTGAAAAGGGCGTATAGTGTTACTCCAGTCCGTCCGTTCGTCTCCTACCGCGTCCGGTGTTAGCAATTTGCGTTTAAGTTTTTCAGGCGGGGGCATCCGTATCCTTTGGACACATTTCTAGTTTTCTTAGTATTTGATAGTAAGATACACCTGTTCATTTTAGGACAAGTATGGTAAAGTGTTCTTTACTCTTTACCATACTTGTCCTAAAATGAACAGGTGTATCTTAATTACTACCTGTTGATGCTTTTAAAAATTGCCGGATGGGTAGGGAAACAGTGTAGACCCAGATCAGACGCCGCATTCAGATCTGGGTCTACACTGTTTGCTCAGACCTGTCTGTCCGAATATTTAGTGCTCAGTGCCCATTACGAAAACACGCCTATTCAAATATATTGAAAATGTCATCACCAAAAACTGAAAGTTTTCAAACAAAAGTTCTGATATTTTTCATATTTCTCCTCAAAACATAGATTGTGGGTACTCGTTAGAACCGCCTCAACGAGGCGGTTCTAACGAGTACCCAAAATCTACGCTTATGAGCAGAAATAAGAAAAATAATGTGTACCCCTGTAAACCCAAGTTTTACTATATAAAAATGGGGTTTAAGGGGTAAAAATTATATAGGTATGTTTACGTGATGCCCTTTTCGAATACTTAGATTAAAGTACGGGAAAAGTGACTACAACAAACACCCTGGTTAGACTGTACATATTGATAGGCTAATTTGAGGATTCAATGCAGTTTGCACATACAGCAAAGGTACCTTATAGCACGAAATGACTCTTTAAGGACAATTTCTGTTTATGATTTTCCATTTAAATATACGTGTTATTAAACTTGATTTGATGGTATAACTTGTTGCAACATTATTTGTGGAAATATAATATTTATAAAATAGCAATTTTAGGGTTTTCGTATAAATCAGTTTTAGTACACAGTAAAAGAAATGTTATGTTATTTCAAAGTTTATGGTATAATATTATGTAAATTGAATTCGTATTGCTCAATGGGCGGTAAAACCAATATCGTCTTATTTTTTATTTATTTTTTTTTTCCAATATCTTATGTTTCAAAGCACAAAGCATCAGTGGGATATAATTTCAGGATATACAGAACAGGAACATATCAATGTTGGATATTAATGGGCGTTTATTCCATAGATTATGATTACAGTGTAGTTTAATGTGGAGATTATAACGACTTTTTACTACATGTTTTAGCTTCTGTTCCTTTTTTTTTTTTTTTTTTTTTTTTTTTTTTTTCATTTTCATAAGTGAGTGCATAATGTTTGTAAAAGTATGCAGATACGTTTGAATATATATATATATATATATATATATATATTAGTAACTTTTTCTCATCAACGCAATTTAATAACCAATATTAACGGATGTGCCGATATATTCTCAAAGAAATTACCTTTGAGAGAAAAGAACACACTCTTCAAACTAGGAACAACTGAAGTGTCAAATTTTAACTTATTGTTACTATGCAAAACGATTCTACGTGTAATATATATATATATATATATATATATATATATATATATATATATATATATATATATATATATATATATATATATATATATATATATATATATGTATATATATATATATATATATATATATATATATAAGCAATTTTTCTACGTGTAATATATATATATATATATATATATATATATATATATATATATATATATATATATATATATATGTATATATATATATATATATATATATATATATATATATATATATATATATATATATATGTATATATATAAGCAATTTTTCTTACTACATGTACTTAATTTAATAACCAATATTAACGAATGTGCCGATATTTTCTCAAAGAAATTACCTTTGAGAGAAATGAACACTCTCTTCAAAGAAGGAACAACTGCAGAGTCGTATTTTAACTTACTGTGTCTATGCAAAACGATTCTACGTGCAATATTTTTTTTTTTTTTTTTTTTTTTTTTTTTTTTTCATTCGAAATCCGGGCCAATAAATCGAGGAATATGAGTTGGTTTTGTTTAAACAATGTTTAATTGGAATTTTGCTACCCATTTGGACGTATAAATATCAGATTTAACCTTAGTTGAATGCTTTTTTGAGCCTTTCTGGAGCTTTAACATGAGAAAAGGGAACTTGGCACGACCAGCGAAGGCTCTGGCGAGCCTGTGAATAAGCTCAGTCCCGCAATAGCCTTTGCCGGTCGCAGACATGTAGTAGAGACCTTGAGGAAGCGTCAGGCAAAACATGCATGTCCGTAGCCAAAATAGGAGACTGGGCATGCGCATTTGAAGAACCACAAACCGGAAAACCATAAGGTCCCTTTTTTCGTGTGCCGGCTTATTAATGCCATTTCCTAAATCGGTGATCACTACACAATATGTGAATGGTGCGATATACAGAACGTGTGTGTGTGTGTGTGAGAGAGAGAGAGAGAGAGAGAGAGAGAGAGAGAGAGAGAGAGAGAGAGAGAGAGAGAGAGAGAGAGAGATATCACTGATAATTCGATTTAAAGAGTACAGGTACATGTACATGTATGAATGGATTATAGAGACTTCAGGAATGCATTCAGAATAAATCCAATACATATAGGAACTACGGAAATGCTATGCTTTGGATTTCATTGCATAAAACTCCAATAACGTTTTAATGTCGAAATGATTAAGTCATGCCATATAACGGATTCCTTGGTTTAAGTATCATCACTGTCAATTTGCTATTGCTTTCATCATTTCATTCGATAATTAAAATTCAATTGTGTAGTATGGGAAATAGTTACTATAATTTTTAATACAGCTGACTTTCGTTATCTCGACCGCGCTTATCTCGAATAACCGCTTATCTCGAAGTGAAAATCTGGTCCCTGCCTAGACATGAAAATCTAACAACAGGTAAAAAAATATTGTTGAAAAGAGGAGAAATTGCTCCTCCTCTTTTCCATAATATTTTCAATATATCTCTAACTTTAAGAGTCGACTTACATAATAATAATATATTTGTTAAATGTGGTTGTTCGAATTATCTTTCCCTTAATTCTGCAAATCTGATATGTCGAGGTACGGATATCTCGAAATATTTCAGAGAGTCCCTTGGAATTCGAGATAACGGGAGTCGACTGTATCATTATTTGTTTTTATAATTTCATTTTATAAAATTTATAATAATATTATAGGGTTATAGCACGATTATTAGTGAATATTGACCCGCCTTGGGTATCAAAGGACGCGAGTATGCTCGCGCCCTTTGATATCCCAACGCGGGATAATATTCGCAAATATAAGTGCAATGACCCTTTTTAATGATATAGCTACAAAAATGTATAAATATTTTGGGCCATTTGCAAGTGTTTGCTGCCTCAAAATATCTAAAATTCAGAGCTTGCACAAATGCTTAACTTTCGAAGCGACGTTATTGCACTAAGACGTTTTCAAAAGCAACGTCATGTACATACATGTAATAACGATGACATTCGAAGGCATCCGAGTAAATGTGCAATATCAAGGAAGCGTGCCGATTTAGAGCACGTTTACTCCTCGGATTTTATCGCAGTGTTTTAACGTTGAATATACTGTACCCAAACGATGTTTGTTATCTTAATTATTATAATTTACTTCTATTAATTACTTTTTTTTTGTAATGTGGCTTGGCCTGTGAATTTCATCACTTTGCATATTTTCTGGCCGACTGCTTTTAACTTCAGATACTTATGCTGTATAGTTTGCTAGCGTTAAGCCTTTTTTCAGTAGGCGGTCCGATAAAAATGTTAATGGGTATTTCTGAATTGATAAAAGCTATCAATAGAACTGCTATATTTATTCATAACCGTAGGTTGTTCCCTGATTCGTCATTGTATATAGTAGAATATTAGAGCTAGCTGAGTTAGAAACTCAAACAGTGGGAGGAAATTAATACGATTTCAACTTCACCAATGCGATAACCACTTCATTAATGCAATATCCGCCTCGTTAATGCGCTATTCACTTAATTAATGCGATATTCACTTGATCACTGATATATCTAAATCATTAATGCGATATCTATTTCATTAATGTGATTGCCATTTCATAAATGCGATATCTGCTTCCTAAATACGATATCTACTTCATAAATGCGATATCAACTATATCATGCGATATTCACTTCATTTATCTGATAACCACTTCATGAATGCGATATCCACATCAATAATGCGATATCCACTTCGTTAATGAGATATACCACTTCTTTAATGCAATATCCGCTCCATGATTGCGATATCTACTTCATTAATGTGATATCTCCTCATTCAAAACGATATCAACATTGTTCGTTCGTTCTGTGTTCGCTGAAGTGCTGTTTTGTGATGCCATTCCATGTCATTCAACTCTGATCCTTGGAGGATTGTGTTCAGTTATTATGCCTTTACGTGGTATTTTTGTTGCTGACAGGATCATAATTTATCTCTGAAAGATATCAAAATCTTTATTGACACAAAGCAGAGACATACAACAAGTCATATGATATATGAGATCGATATCTTCTTTCTGTTTTCCCGGGTCAGTCTTAGCGCTTGTATTGGAATCTGACAATGGAAGCTGTCATGAGTTATTTTGAATTGTCGGGACCTATTAATGAAACATATTAGCCACAACATACGAAAATGTCCCTTGTGACATGTGCGCCCGACGAAGACTCAACTCAGCCAGCGTATCCGCGCAGTCTGATCAGAGTCTTTGTTGTTGGCGTAAAGAAACTTTGCATCCATGGCTATCCCTATGCGCCTAGTGAAGATTCTGATTTAGACTGCGCGAATGCGCAGGCTGATCTGAATCTTTGCTTGGTGCACATGTCCGAAGGAAGCTTTTTGACGTTGCCGGTCATATTTCTTATCCTGTTCTCTCGGATACTACGTTGAATAAGGCAAACACTGACGCTATCTCAGAAATATCAAAACTTGTTGCGATTTTGCAGCACAGCGGAATTAAAGTTAGCACGCAACGCCCCTAGAAACGGAAGTAGGTCTGAAAATGCATACACACATTTAGTAGCCTTTTCACCAGTTTTACATGGAAGAATAATTTTGTAATTTCATTTTTTGTGACTTAACTGCACCATGTAGTGTAATATACAACTCTGTAACTTAATAAATACACAGTACACATGCAAAACGACTTAACTAAACTATGTAATAAATTTTGTAAATATACATCACTTTTTGACTTACTAAAGACAACAAGACACATATGTTACGAATTACCTAAAACAAAACATGTAATGTTATATGTATGCATAACTTTATAACATAATAAAACTTTAGTACACTTTAAAAATATTTAACTAAAATATGTAACGTTTATATTTAATAAACAAAACAAAACACATTGGCATTGACTTCCTAAAACATGCAATATATATAAAAAAAACTGTAACGTAATAAACACAATAATTCACATACAAAATGACTTAACTACGAGATATTAAATATACATAACTTTTTTTACTTACCAAGCACAACAAAACTACAGGCAATAACTTACTTAAAACACAACATATTACAAATACAAAATTTTATAACTTCATAAACACAACAGAAAACGAAAGCAATGACTTAACTTTGTAACTTACAAACACAACAGGACACGTGGGCGATATATATACAGATACATTGCTCATATCTTAAAAATAGCTAAAATATATAACGCAATGACATATTTTCTAAATAAATGAACACACTATGAAATATAGGCAAGGACTGAACTTAAACATATAACAAAAAGTAGAACCTCAATCACACGAACATCGATGGCTCGTTTACCATGGCTGATTCGGTCTAGTATTTAGGAAATTCTCTTGATAGACCAAAACCCAAATATGTATGGTTATTATTTTTTCCAGTGTAAATGGCTTTCACCACCACTGAACATTCTTCCGCACTAAAAGTAGTGCGACCTATACTCAGTGGATTTAGTCCAAAGCATATTTGTTCGGTGTTTTGTTTGTGTTGAGGTTTTACGGCCCAGTCAACCCAATGGGGTCATGTCGAGCGCGGTCAGTTTTCCTAACCACACGTTTACTGGGCAGGCTTAGTTTTCTAAGCGGTTAACCAGTATTGTGCACATTCTTTCGCCAGAAACTGACAACTGCCCTTCTTGAATCAGCGGAAGGGAGAGAATGACCGTAGAAAATATTTCATGATCAATCTCCACGAAAGAATGTTGCCGACCTCGGCGGGGGTTGAACCCGCGACCTCCTGGTCTCCAGTCGGACGGCGCATCCAACTGAGCCACCGAGGCCGGCTTTTAGTCGGTGTTTAAGAGCATTATTTCGTTAAATGTGTATACAGCGTTGGAGAAATGTGAAAAACATCAGGAATGAAAAGTGCCAAAGTTCAAGAGACTTTGCATATGCATGACGAAAATGTAAACAAACGGAGCTAATTAACATATGGTATATCACTACGTCATTGTAAAATTTCTGTCAATAAAGGCGTACCGTACACTCGTCAGCGTTGACTTATGCCAAAACTCTTGCAGTCTCGAAATCTGACATTTCAGTGCCTTTGGCGCTTTGATTTTTGTGTTTTTTCGACACAGTGCTCCAATATGTTCATGAAATTAAACCTTTATCTAGTGCATTGGCAATGCCTTTCCTGAGTCTATTCAATTTCTAAAAGTGACAATAATGTGTGGGGGTATCAAAGGACAACAGGTTCGTTTTGCTGTCTATCAGCTCATGTATTCCTAAAGCCACATCTCGTTAGCACCGTTGCATAATGACACAACGCATCTTCATAAAGCGAAAGACCAATTCTAATGTATAATAAAGCACTGTTCTTTCTTCCGATACCTTACAGTAATGCCGCTAATTACTTCAAAACATAATCAGTTATATTGGAAAACATAATGAGCAATGTTAATCGCTTTTTGTCTGTTCATCACACCATCTGTTAAACCATTTTAGTTCTAATGTGCGAAAATGAACCAAGGGCGCGCCCACCAAGCGATGTTCGAAGACTCAGATCAGCCTGCGCATTCGCACAGTCTGATCAGTCTTCGCTGGGTGTTCTGTTGATAGCAAATGATCCATGACGGCTATAGGCGGACAGTGAAGACTCTGATCAGACTGCACGGAAGCGCAGGCTGATATATGTCTCCGCTGGACGCGTATGTCATAAGGTATATGTTTTCAAGTTGCGGCCAGATTTGAGTTACTAGTACCAAGTATACACAAAAAGGGACTTAATCCGTCTTCCGTATAAACCAATAGATATCAGTTTCAGAGTAAAAACAAAACGTTATGTCCGTTCGTACATGCTCTACTATTAAAATCTTAAGATACAGTTGGGTCCAGCGGCAAAAAAAAAAAAATCGAAGTTTGTAGTTCAGACTATGGATACGTAGGCTAGTATGATCGTCCGTGTTCACACCTTACCCCGTTTTGCCCAACCTCTTTCTGTCTTCATCATAATCAGGCGTTTTGCAATCTTATCTGTTTCCGGTTCATCGTAAGCTGAACCTTCGTAATATCATGGATAACAACTTAAACTACAATTTTTTTTATTCTACAATCATGACAATGTTCTGTGGATTTCGGTAATTTAACATAAGCGGTTTTGCAGTGGGCTGAATCTGTCTTTTCTTAATATACTTATTATTACGAGTATTATATTTGGAATAGTGTGAGTGTGGAATGTTTCATTTCATTGCGAATCAGCTATTTTTGGTTATTGTTTTGTTCTATACTTCGGAATACAGTCGAACAACCCATTTATGCAAATTACTCTTTGGACAGGTCCATTCCTATATTAGGTGTGTCTGGTTAGTTTTTATTATTATCATGTTTTGTAGAAATTTCTAAACTTAATGCAAACAGTGAATACCCTGATCAGACGCCGCAATCTGCGGCGTCTGATCTGGGTCTACACTGTTTGCCAATGTCCCTTTTATGGGACGCAAGGCATAAATGGGTTAATTGGCTCAAACTTCTTTGGGACCATGGTACTTTGTACTAGTCCTGGGTAGCTCGAGCCACAAAGGATTATTCATAGCGACAGGTCAGGAGGCAAATGGGGACAATTTACGTGTGACATTTCGATCGTCTATACAATAATGGTATAGTGAGTGTACTCATTAAAATCGCCTCATTTATTCTAATACATACACAACATATATGTATATGATAAACGAAGGTATTTCTCTAAAATACCCTTAAATGTTTTTTTTTTTTTTTTTTTTTTTTTTTTGTTGTTGTTGTTTTTTTTCCTAGACATCGAAAGAATTTCCTAGGGACTCAAAAAATAGTTCGAATCAGCCACGGTTTGGAACATTGTGGATTTGTTTTTATTTCATTACAAGTTTGCTAATTTCGGACTCTTGGTTTGTTCTGTAGTTCTGAATATATTTCCATCACTAAAACATGCATATATAATTTTGACCCCCTCAAACCGCATTTTTATATAATAAAACTGGGGTTTACAGGGGTATACATTGTTTTTCTTACTTCTGCTCAAAAACATAGATTGCGGGTACTCGTTAGAACCGCCTCGTCGAGGCGGTTCTAACGAGTAATCTTAATCTACGTTTTGAGCAGAAGTATGAAAAATATCAGAATTTTTTATATGAAAATTTTCATTTTTTGGTGGTAAAATTTTCAGTATATTTGAATAGGAATGTTTGAAAAGGCATGTTTTTGTAATGTTTATCGCAGTAACTGTAGCTGTCGTTAAGTGCTTGCGTGGAATCCGTAAAACGTCGTCCTGTACTTCGATATAGTGCATATATCCTCAATTGGGACTATTTGGGATCATACATGTACATTATACACTACAGCCTCTTTGTAACACGGTTCGTTATAACACGGTTTTGGATATAACACGGTTCAACGATGGATCCCAAAAATGTATAGATTGTATTGAAAAATAAAAAAAAATAACCATTATAAATGTATAGATTGAATTGGTCATTTTTCAATATAATCTATACATTTTTGTTTGGATATAATGTGGTTGTTTAACTAACATGGACCCCAATAATAGTGTTATAAAGAGGTGGTGGTGTATGTGCAAAACAGAATTCCGCTCAAAGCTGCTGGGGAGGGGGTGGGTGGGGGGGGGGGGGCGTGCTTGATGTTCCATTTTATCATAATTCCACGGGTCTGTATTTGTTTCTGATTTTGATTTGTTCTGTAATTTTCAATGGATTCCTGATTCGGAATATTTTAGAATTAATGATATAAATCAAATATACATTTGTTTCTAATATATTTATTTATTTAATTATTTATTTATGTCCATTCTGTTCTAGCCGGTATGAATTGCAAATAAATTCAAGACTAACATCATGTATTAAGCGTAAACAAAACAGTTGAAAATATCAGTGGTTTGAAATCCACCTATTCATTACTTGAAAATTTGTTATTTGGAGTACAAAACATCACAAATAATTTTGTACGAGTACAAAACGTTTTCGTTCTAAATGGGTAAATGTTCTAAAAGTGCAATGCTGCATCATTTCAATTATTTCATCCATCTCGTGCTACAGTGCAACGACTCGTTAAATCTTATCTACTCCACTTAAACGAAATGCGTATTTCAAGACATTTTATACCACTTTGATTGCTTTTTCCATGATAAATGGCACATGGTTATTTTAAAACAATTATTCGGATTTAGACGTTGCGTGCTATATGTAAAGAAATAAAAGGATTTATCCAGCGAAAGTATCTGAATTATCTTTTATTATTTAACAATTCTCCAATTTATCTATAGATTTTACAATGATGGCATTACTGTGAGCCACGTCGCGAGAAAAAAGCTCTTTAGACTGTCTCTGGAATTAATCTTCCAGTGCGCATGTCATCCGTAAAATCGAGGCCACATGTTTAGTTCTATGACTAAGGCTTTCCCTCGGCCAATCACGAAAACATGCCTATATAATTTAGACCCCCTTAAACCCCACTTTTATATAGTAAAACTGGGGTTTACAGGGTATACATTATTTTTCTTATTTTTGCTCAAAAACATAGATTGTGGGTACTCGTTAGAACCGCCTCACCGAAAATTTTCCTTTTTTGGTTGTAAAATGTTCAATTTATTTGAATAGGCGTGTTTTCGTAATGTAAATGCACCGTTAACGTGGGCGAAGAGCATAAGTTCAGGCGAGGCTGCGCGAATGTGCAGGCTCGCCTGCACCTTTGCTGTTCGCACATCTATAACAGCATTTTTCCATGACACGGATCATTTGATCAATAAGAATCTTGAAATGCTTTCCAAATACATGTATACTGCATTGGCTAATAATAATCCTATTTCGGTAGGGAAATAAAAATCATACAAGCATGTGATTAGAACTGACTCTCCCATGTACCTGTACAATGTACAGACAAAAACGTCCAGATTAGTCTGCTCGTCTAGGCAGTCTGGTCAGGCTTTACACTGTCCGTCAACATATTTTACAGTAGCTGATGATTATGTAAGCGGACAGCGAAGGCCATAATCGGACAGCGAATGTTCTTGTTGGTCCAGACAGTCATTGCCCGCATCCGCGACGGATCCGTGTCGTACAACATGTATGTTGCTCTTGTAGTCGAATAACGAGGCCTTTTTTTCAGATGCGCAGATTTATCTAGGACTTCTGTTCTGATAGTCATTATTTTTACCTGTTTGGTCTATGCGATTCTTAATGGTACCTGCAATTCTTACGCAAGCTCTTGTTTTGTTTTAGAGACTAAGGAAAGGCATACTATGTTGTTCGGACTAGTCTGAATGCCGGAGCATTTACATTTGGAATATTGGAAAACGTCTGTTTTCGAATAGCGATTCAATACTAGTTCGAACATGCCAATATCGTTATATAAAACAATTGTTATTCCTTGCATGTAATTGTTTAAAGTAGGCTGTTGTTGCTTACGTGTAATTTTATGAAGGTAGACCAGAATAACTAAATTTTTGGAACCGTATTTATCCTAAATATTTGGACAGTAGGTCTGAGCAAACAGTGTAGACCCGGATCAAAGGTGTGATCTGGGTCTACACTGTTTACTATTCATCTAGCATCTTAAGACACAACTAAAGCTAGTACATGGACGTATTGTATAATTTTAGGATAATGATGCAATACGAAAACACGCCTATCCAAATATATTGAAAATTTCACCACCAAAACTTGAAATTTTTCAGATAAAAATTCTGACAATTTTCATATTTCTGCACACAACATAGATTGTGAGTACCCACAATCTATGTTTTTGAGCATAAATAAGAAAAATAACGTATACTCCAGTAAACCCCAGATTTACTACATGTATATAAAATGGGGATAAGGGATTCAAAATTATATAGGTATGTTTTTGTGATGATTTTTTTAGGATAAGTATGGTAAGGAGCTAAGGTGGCCGAAAATTAGAGTACATACGGTATCAGCTAAAGAATGTTTATATGGAATGCACTGTCAAAGCGGTATGGTATACTAAGCATTTTAGAATAACAGCCATGAACAAACGTATTGGTGAAGTGTTATCGAATAGATACTTTCGTACAAATTGGTCAACGTAAACGAGTTCTGTTTAAAAAAGTTACACATGTTCAGTAATTAAACGAGTTCTATCTAAATAAGTCGCGTATAATAAAAAATGTACAAGAGTTCTATTTAAGTAAGACACATATGTTGGGAAATGTACAAGAGTTTTATTTAAATAAGTCACATATGTTAAGAAATGTAAACGACTTCTTTTTTATATAAGTCACATGTGCTAAGAAATGTAAAAGAGTTGTATTTAAATAGTTTACATATATTGATAAATGAAAAAGAATTATGTTTAAATAAGTCACCTAATACTGAGAAATGTTTAGATTTCTATTTAAATAAATCTTAAATAATGTTGGGGAAAGTAAAATAGTTGTATTTAAATAAGTATTATAATTTAAAATTGAATGAATCTGATTCTTTTAAAAAAATGTTTTATGACGCTGTTTAAACAATGACTTGTTATTGACAGAATTTACAAAATAAATCAGTTTGAGACTGTGAAAGTCTATATACGCTGCGATACAAATCATGGACAAAGTAGAAAAAAAAAACAATAATAACATTACGAAAACAGCCTATTCAAATATATAGAAAATTTTACCTCCAAAAACTGAAGATTTTCAGATGAAAAACGTTGATATTTTTCATATTTCTGCTCAAAACATAGGTTGTGGGTACTCGTTAGAACCGCCTCGACTGTGGGTACTCGTTAGAACCGCCTCGTCGAGGCGGTTCTAACGAGTACCCACAATCTATGTTTTTGAGCAGAAAAAAGAAAAATAATTATACCCCTGTAAACCCCAGTTTTACTATATAAAAGTGGGGTTTAAGGGGGTTAAAATTATATAGGCGTGTTTTCGTGATGTATGACTGGTAACAAACTGATTAAATGTGTATAAAATGACGAGTTCTCTAAGGAAATTTAACATTGCTGTATATTTTTAAACTATGCATATATTTTATATTCTATTTCTTAACATCACAGCGTGTCTCAGTGACTAAACGTATATTCATGTAGCTGTAAAGTGGTTGTAAATTCATACAAAAAATTGCTCAAAAATGTTACACATTCATAATTTTATACGTTGCTGTACTTATGAATATTGTGGATAACATGGAAGAAAGTGAGCGCCTAACTCAAAAGAGAAAATCATTGTATAAACAGGGTTGTCTTGAATATTATCACCGTGAGACAGGCATTCCGAAAGGCAAAATATGGATTTTAGTTGAGAGAAGCGCGAAATTAGTTACTGATTCTGGACTTGACCCTTGGTTGGTGGATAAGTCGCCTTATTAGTGTTGTAATCAACTTATGAATATACAAACAGTTTACGGTTCTACTGTGAAGGTTAGTGCATTTAAAGAAAATTGTCCTGCCTTATCGTATTCATTATATACTTGTAAATATTCTACCAGAAACCATGTCTGTGATAGCGATACTGCATATCATTCTACAGCTCTGTATAATTCCAATTTCATGTATGGATCTGAAGTTAGGGGTCATATTACCGAGTGATCCAAAATATCCATGGAGCCTTAAAAAGGTGTTACCTGCGATAGACGTAGCAGTGGAAAGTGTTGTGGACCAAGGATTACTGCCAAAATTGAAGATAACGGTAAATGCTTCCGATTCGAAATGTTCAGACACTTTTGGGCCCTTAGCGGCCATAGATTTTTTCATGTATAAAACCGCAAATGTGTTTATTGGTCCTGTTTGTGATTACGCCATTGCCCCTATTGCGAGGTTTAGTCCATCTTGGAATATACCTGTGCTCAGTGGTGGGGCTTTTGTGTCAGGTTTTGATAACAAAAGGGAATACAAGTTACTCACGCGGGTACATGGTGCGTATTCAAATTGTGCCGATTTTTTCTTGGATATTGCAACAACGTTTAATTGGACCCGTCTCGGTCTTTTGTATCATGACAATAAAGATGACAACGCCTCTAAAGGAAAATCGAATTGTTATTTTAAAATGGAAGCTTTGTTCTTTAAACTGTCCAAAAGATTTGGAATAGAACCATGGTACGCGGGGATTGATGAGAATCAGCCACATAAATACGACTTCGGAGAAACTCTCATCAAAGCGTCGAAAAACGTAAGAAGTAAGTCGTTCTTTTTCACGTTTTTTCTTTCATTGCTGTTACCTTTCCTAGCTTTTCTGCGTTGTTTATTTCAAATGACTAACAGTGATTTTATAACTTTTGTAGTCATCTGATATTTGCATGTGAGTTCATCCGCAAAATGGCATCTGTAAACAACTCGACGACTGTGCATGCGTAGAAATTAGTTCTAAATCTTGCTGCTCCCTTGAGGCTTTGCAAGTATGCAACACACTCGGATCAGGTCGTGGCATCAGGAAAACAAGCCTATTCAAATATATTGAAAATTTTGCCACCAAAAAATGAAAATTTTCAGATAAAAAAAAATTCTGATATTTTTCATATTTCTGCTCACAACATAGATTGTGGGTATTCGTTCGAACCGCCTCGGCGAGGCGGTTCTAACGAGTACCCACAATCTATGTTTTTGAGCAGAAATAAGAAAAATAATGTATACCCTTGTAAACCCCAGTTTTACTCAATAAAGGTAGGGTTTAAGGGGGTCAACACTATATAGGCGTGTTTTCATAATGGGTTGAAACCCTCTAGAGGCGGAATTGAGCTCATGACTGTACTGTGCTTCCCTGCACGGAGGCTTTTCATTATCACCCTTCCATCGTCCTTCCATTGTCCCCATATGACTTTAAGTTGTTGAAAGAGGCGTAAAACACCAAATCATTATTATCAGTTTGCAACACACTTATCTGGACAAGCGCGTGCGAAGGAACATTTCGCCTCGGGGTTGTCTGCATATGTTGTTTTGTAGATTGCTTGTTATACCTTGTCTCAGATGTCTTAAATATGCGGTTCACAAACAGACTTTGTCTTTGCGATATGCAAATTGTGCTTACAGATTTTATTTATCTAGTTATTGACAAAGCCCATTGAAATTGCTTTACTGTTATGGATACCGTAAATATGCTGCTATTTAGGTAATAGTTAATTACTTGCTCTTAAGTATTCGAATAAATGGAAATGAATTCACCACATTGCTCGAGGAGTCAGTCCATTCTCTTTTCCAAACATGTCATCTCATACAAGATTGTAGACAGAATTGGCATGCGAGTGTCCCATTATTTTTATACTGACCGTTTGTTAAGTCCTATACGGTAATTCTTTTGTGTAATTCGTGGGCTTCTAGGAAATATTTCTAATGGGAGCGTTTTTAGTAATATCTAAATACAGTCGAATTTCAGTGGCTCGAATATTTTAGGACCATGCTGACATTTGTTCTAGACGTAGGTAGTTTCAGCCACTTAGGGTTATTCATAGCGCCAGGTCAGAATGCAAATGGGAATAATTTAGGGATGTCTTTTAGATCTTTTTAAAATAATGGCACGTTGAAGTATTCATTAGAATCGCCTCGATGAGGCGATTCTAATGAGCACACACAACATACATTTTTGCATGAAACAATAAGAAAAAAATAATCCCTAAAATATCTCCAGTTTTAGTTTTCTTGACATGTCGGAAGAAATTCCCGGGGACTCAAAATCGAGTTTGAATCAGCCAAGGTAAACGAGCAATTGGTGCTCGAGTCATTTAAGTTTTACTGAAGACAGCATCATTACAGTAGCAGGCTCTTGAATAAAGGATTCCAATGCTTTAGTTTACATGTACCTCCTGTGAATAAAACATTTAAGCACTAAGCGTACTGATGGGTCGATTGCCTTTGAGTGTAGGCTAGGAAAATGATCCTGAACGGGGACTTAAAACTATTTTATTTAATCTTAAACTTCATGTAATTCAAACAATTTGCAGACTCAAACATTGGCAAATAGTGCAGATTCAGACAAGTATGGTAAGAAGATAAGGTTTCTGAATACTTATAGTAATTACGGTAGACCTAGTGATTATACTTGTCACTGTTTGTGCAGTAAATGGGCTGTGGTACTTTGCAACAATTAAAAGCAAAATGTCCCCGTGACAAAATGCAGACAACTAGAAATGCAGCCGCCCTCATTCGATTATAATTCACCACCCTGCAGAGACACAGGTCTCATCATGAAAACATGCCTATACAATTTTGACCAACACAAACCCTACTTTTATGTAGTAAAACTTGGGTTTACAGGGGTATACATTATTTTTCTTATTTCTGCTTAAAAACATATATTGAGGGTAGTCGTTAGAACCGCCTCGCCGAGGCGGTTCTAACGGGTACCCACAACCTATGTTTTGAGCAGAAATATGAAACATATCAGAAGTTTATCTAAAATTTTCTTTTTTTTTTTTTTTTTTTTTGTGGTAAAATTTTCAGTATAATTGAATGGGCTTGTTTTCTTAATGAATTAAGAGCGAGACTTTGCGCGTGTAAAACTGGAGGCTGTTCTAACGAGTACCCACAATCTATGCTTTTGAGCAGAAATATGTAAAATATCATTTTTTATCTGAAAATTTTCAGTTTTTGGAGGTGAATTTTTCTATATAGTTTCGTAATGTGTAAACATAGCTGACAAAAAAAAATAGCGCTTAAATTTTAAACTGAAACAGGCATTTCAAGTCTTTTTTTCCTTGACTCAAAAACAGAGCTAGGTATTTCGTTTTTCTTTGTATTTGAAGCATTTGCTTTGAATAGAAAGAAAGGCAATGATCAGGAATCGATACAATTACCTAACACCCTCCGTTCTAAAACACCAAAAACGGTTTCATATGATCACTTCTTTCCCTTCCATACAGGAATAAATTTTCTGGCAGTTTAGCCTACATCATGGTAAATGTTAACTATATTTTTACACCAGTATTTCTGATCTAAATGACCCTCTGATCTGAAAGCAGTAGTGTGTTTAGATAAGAAAATCAAACTTTTATTCTGTCAGTAAAAACAATGCCACCAAGACGCAACAAATTGGTTTTGAATTATTTTCAGTTTCTCGCCCGTAGCTCGCAGTTGTTTTTTTGATTGTGTTGGGGTTTAACGACACGTCAACCCTTGTGGGTCATTTTGTGTCGTCTCCCAGAGAAAGGGAGAAAAGAGACAGAAGAGATAGCAGAAGAGATGAAAGAGAGGGACAGGGAAGAAAGAGGAACAGGAATGAAAGTGAAGAAACAGAAGAAATAAAAACATCACCTCCCTACCCTTACCTGCTACAAGGATAGCAGGCCTTGCCCAACTGTAAGCCAATATCAGCTGGACGCCCCGGTGACACAAGATACATGACGCCTTCGCACCACCCGACCATCCCCCGCAGTTGGAAAACTTCACGTTAATATTTTAAATGTTAATTTACATGTACGATATGGCGTTTTGGTGTTTGAAATATCACTCTGTTAATTATTGCTATTATGTACCAGCCCTGCAACAACTACTATGCATTTAGAATAATTCGTTTAAGAGAATATTTACTTCGAACCATAACATTACCCTCTATACACGTATCATAATGATTAAATTAATGTCAATGCACCATTTCTGTATTGAAACGTGCATATTTATAATGTTTATAGCAAGTACGTGGCATTTCCTGCAATCTTAAATATACGAGGGTCCTGCAAAAAGTTTTGTCAATGGGTTCAGATTACTTCAGTGTTACGTCGTATCAAACATATTTTTATTACAAACCTTCAAAGTATTCCCCCTTTACTGAAACACATTTTTGTAACCTTTTTACCCAGTCGCGAAAAACAGATAAATAGAGGATATTTACTCTTTTGCTGTGAATACCAAAAATATTTTCATCGAGTGTAATGAAAACATCAGTATTTTCACGAGTGAGAAGCACGAGTGAAAATGTAAATGTTTTCATTACACGAGATGAAAAATTTTTTGATGTTCACTGAAAAAGAGTAAATTTTCTTTTTATTTTATTGTTTACACGTCAATGCGCGTTTCTGACGTCATAAATAATATCACCAAACATAACACGAACGTCATGGCGTCGACGCTCAGTGCTTAACATGTGAACCGCTGGAGAGACGTAAACAAAAAAAAGTTTCGGCGAATCAAAATAGTTTTGATACCAAAATGTTCCTTACATTCTAACTAAGAAAATGCATACCAACACTTGATAGTTTAGTTCAGAAACAAAGAAGTTAGAGCTGTTCAAAAATCTGAAGTGGAGGTAACATCCACTTCTGAAACAGTGAAGAAAACCGGTCGCCCAAAGCGAGGAGTGAAAATATAAATCGTATCAGTCACTATAGTGAAATGATACGATATCAATTCACTAGTGGTTGATACCACTTTTATTTTCACCAGATATACACTGATTTCACCGCTGACAATAAAATAAATAGTCTTCTTTTGATATCTGTTGGAGACACTGATAAATAACGCTGCAAAGAGAACTTCTAGACGAAAACTTACGAGTTCCAGAAAACATTTTCTTACGCCTTGGAAATAAAAAGAAGTTATAGGGACTCAGATCAGGTGAATAAGGTGGATGGTTTAAAACTTTCACCTTTTCAGAAGCCACATATACCTCACAATTCATTAAATATCTGCTTTGAATCTATATTAAGCCTAATGCGCCATTTAATATAGCTGCGAATTTCAGTCTTCTGGTCCATGTTCCAATGTAACAAGTAAATCGGTCAGTATATATGACTGCATCTATTTCAATTTGAAATAACTCGGTCAGCTGGGAAGCAATTTGCACGAAATAAACGGGTATCGTTAGCTATTCAACACACCATTCAAGTGCAGTGAAGCATTTTAAAACATACCTGGGATAAAACTAAGGAAACCTATTAGTGACAGAACTTTTTGCACGACCCTCGTAAGTAACAGTTTGCAAGCTTGATACCGTTTAGTCATGTACCGTATTTGAGCTAATAACTCGGCTAGTTAACTTTATGCCACTCTTGTCCTGAAATTAGAACAAGTCCATTTTACTTCCAGTTCTTGTATCTGAAAACTCATGGATAACTGACAAACAATGTAGATCCTGATCAGACGTCGCGTTCTTTGGCGTCTGATCAGGATCTACAGTGTGAGCTCGTGCATGTCTGTCTGTATGCATAGGGTAAATACGGCGCGCAGTATGTAGATTGAGAGATAAATAGGAAAAGTAAGAAACAATAGCAATTAACTTTGATTCAGCTCTGAAGAATAACGTTGACATTATATGACTTTCATTTTACTATTTACTGACGGCCGGTTAAGAGCATAGGCTTGGACAACACATTACGAAAACATGCCTATGCAAATATACTGAAAAATTTACTACCAAAAAATGAAAGTTTTCAGATAAAAATATCTTTTTTTTTTCATGTTTCTGCTCAAAACATATATTGTGAGTACTCGTAAGAACCGCCTCGGCGAGGCGGTTCTAACAAGTACCCACAAATAATGTTTTTGAGCAGTCGTAAGGAAAAATAATGTACCCCTGCAAACTCCAGTTTTACTATATATAAGCTGGGTTTAAGGGGGTCGAAATTACAAAGGCATGTTTTCGTGGTGATACCCTAGAATTCTGTTTGAAGTCTTGTACTTAATTAGAGTAGATGTAAGTGAGGTATCATAGCTTACAGCCATTTGTTTTTAATACGTTGTGCTTCTGCTCAAATGAAGTCTTGTATGGTTAGTTTTACACTAGTTTAATCTTCTGGAATATTGAAAACTATTCAATAGTATTTCGGTAATATCGTACCATCAAAGAGCACATGTGGGCGTTTTGAGGAATCGAATATAGCGCCTTTGTTGCACATTTACAGAATAATTGGCTACGAGATATGCTAGCTTGTGCAGTTTCGCATCAATATCAATATATCTGACATATTAAATGAACTTTCGGTAACCTAGACTGGCTCCAGTCTCCAGCGACTAAATATGTATTCGTATAATCCTTTTAAGTACATGCATTAAAATAGATCCAATATAATCAATCATGCTTATAAAGCATGGTCTCTGAATATATATTTCAGAATCAGAGAGAAAAGTTCAGTTTCATTTTTTTCTGTTGGTACATTTTATGCAGTCAATGTTTAATTCACTAGACTTATGCCAGTCTAAGCACCCAGCGAAGACTGATATCAGACTGCGCGAATATGCAGGCTGATTTGAGTCTTCGCTGGGCGCACAGGCAATATTGCAGGCAATGCTGTGGCCCGGCTCATTCTTCTTGTACAACTTCGCATCAGTATTAATATATCTGACATATTAAATGAACTCTGATTAACCCTGCAAGCTGTTCCTTAGGACGGATACGTGTCATATTTAATCTTCTTATATATAATTGTTCCCTAAGTTTGCAGTAAATCTCAGCGCGTCACCATTTTCAATAGCATTCCGGTATCAAAGAAGTGCTAATAGCGAAGTGAGCTCTACGGTAGAGAATATGATCAAGGAAAAGTAACATACAACGATATATACTTTCAGTAGAAATCGCTCTGACCAATTTTCTTCTCGTTTTCTTCCCGGAAGTTGTCACAAAAGTGGTACCACTTACTAATGATTTCATTGCCTCTACATGGGCGCTATGCAAGAGACATCAAAGACGTGTCATAAAGAGGTGATTATGATTTTCCAGCAAGGGTAGTAAAGAGGCCTTCTGAGAAGCAATAAATATTTTAGAGGGACTATTACCTATAGATCAGATATATATAAGCCAGTACTAAATTCCCGTATCATGCCTCTGCTGTCTATCGTTTATTGACAGTGTACTAAGTTTTGTTGTGCCCGGTCTCTTATCAGTGATAAGACTGATGACTAAAACATCTCTTATTTTTATGTTTCTAACTCTTTCATCCCTGAGTTTCTGAAGTGGACTCTTCCATTCTTTAATTTTGACTTGTCCACTGATTCAAATAGGGATTTCAATCTAAAGTCAAAAATAGAATGGCCAACAGTTTAGTTCCTGATGAGACGAGACGGCTCATTATGAACCACGTCATCTGGATCTCCATGTTTGTTTAGGTTGTGGTTTTGGTCTGCCGGGCATCATGAAAGGGTTAATAAAATTCTGGTTGTATGTTATAAGTTATCGTTTTATCAGTTTAACGCTTAGTATGCTAGGTAAAATATTCAGCGGAAGGATTTTTCGTCACGAAAACGTACCTATATAATTTTGACCCCCTTAAACCCCACTTTTATATAGTAAAACTGGGGTTTACAGGGTATACATTATTTTTCTTATTTCTGCTCAAAAACATAGATTGTGGGTACTCGTTAGAACCGCCTCAATCTATGTTTTGACCAGAAATATGAAAATTAGCAGAATTTTTTATCTGAAAAAATTGCCATTTTTTGGTGGTAAAATTTTCAGTGTATTTGAATAGGCATGTTTTTGTAATGTTTTTCTTATTTTACCTGGAAAACAGGCTTTGTTGCAAACTTCATTACTGCTTATGAAGAGTCTCAATAAAACCGAGATTCTAATTTTTTTAATCCGTAGTGTATTCTTTGTTTCAAAAGGTAATCTTTTTGACATTTATTTGACATTGCATGCGAATTGTCTCCAGAGAGGAGACAATTTGCAAGACGTTTCAAATCCTGTTTTCTAGGAGAGATAATAACAAAGAAATCATAATTCTGTCGCCCGCCGAATTTGCAAAGAGGGTGGTAAAGGTTTATATATTGACCGGCGCGCGAATCTTTGGATTTTTACATATGGGAGCGTGTACGATTAGCTCACTAGAGACTTTTTATATTTGCCGGGATCGTCGGTTTGTGACGATCCCTGAAAATATATATATATATAAAAAAACCTTATTATAAACTGTGTTATAAACAGATTAATGTCTATTTTATTTTCATTTCAATCAAGAAATTTCATAAAGCTTAATAAAAGCAAACATTAACTCTTTCGGTGCCAAATTTCAGACGACATTTGTCGTCTGCTTTTCTTTTTTAACAAACTATTGCTTAAAAGGAAGTTTATACGTAAAGTTGAAAGACGGAATGTCAAACAGCGTAGATCCAGATGAGACGGCTCATATGAGCCGTCTCATATGGATCTATGCTGTTTGCTAAAGCCTACTATTATTGCATGTGGCAGTGAAAGTTAAAGAATCCTATTGTTGTTCGATTTTACCTGTTACATTGAAAATTTATTAAACTTTAGTATACCCTTGTCCCATATCTCTATGTGAACTAACATGAACAAAATTTGCGCCGGTACTTAGACGTTTACGTCTAAATATTTTGCCTTGTTTTATGGATTAAATCTACATTCAAAGCTGAAAAAGGGTACAGAATTTCCACAGAGCCTACAAAATCGATATGCAATTTTATCATCCGAAACATCTTAAAACAAACCGGAATGGTACAGCCAACTCATCAACACTTTAAACAAAAGTCTAATACGTAAAACAGATTTTGTTAATCATCTTCGTCTATAGATACATTGTACAAATATATTTGTAATTAGAAGCAAAAATAGTCAATGTTTTTAACACATTGAAGTGTTTACATATGTTTGTATTTTGCATACTGTACAAAAATGTAACAGACAAATACACAGCCCAGCTGTTGTTCGTGTGTTTTTCTCATTTCCGTACATGTACCATTTTGGCCATGTTGCTAGGACTAAGTAAAAATATCTGTTTGAAGGAGTTGTTTTTGGTTTCAATTTTGCTTTAATATGAACCCTTTCAACCAAGACAGATTCTTTTGCAAACAGTTTAGGTCCAGAAGAGAAGGGCAGTCGCATCTGTATATACATTGTTATATTGTACATCCTGATATACATCGTTTGCCATACTGTACGTGATTTATGACAAACAGTCTCATTTACAAAAAAAAAAGAAAAAAAAAGGATATGATGACAGACTCAAAAATGGAAGCGCCCACGTCAAAAATTTAAAGGATGAGAAAGTTAAAAGGAATACTGCCGAAAACAGACGCGCGGTTAACCGTATTGGTTAGAAGCAAACATCGTCCAGTCGCGAATAGTATACGAAAACAGAAACCTCTGTCTTATCACTGATATCACTGAATATGTTCGAAATGACCTCAATATCAGTGAAAAATAACCCTATAATACGAAATGATTTTTCCTTTGACGTACAAGAACTGCTTTAATATTTCACTTTATTTAGAACAAATTAGGATACCAATACTAGATTAACCCATTCATGTCGAGTGGACTCCTCTCCCTCAACTCTTTGGACACGTTCATTTCAATAAAAGGGGTGTCTGGTTAGTTTTTATTATTACAATGTTTTGTAGGAATTTTTGAATTTAATGCAAACGGTGTAGATCCTGATCAGACGCCGCGTTCTGTGGCGTCTGATCTGGGTCTACACTGGTTGCCAATGTCCCTTTTATGGGTTTTTATTTCCACTACACGCTTTGCATTCGAACGGTTTTGCTAATTGCATCAACTTTTGACTTCAGTTCTAAATGCTAAACTGCCTGCACCGCACAATAGACATGCTTGAAAGTCTTCCAAAGAGATCCTGAGCGTGAACTTAACACGTCTACTGTTCACGAGCAGTCACATGAAAATCTACATCGTCTCCCCAAATCATCTAATTTTGTCTACACGGCTGAAGGGATTTAGAAGATAAAATGATATATGTGTTCTCGACATTTTCCTATTACAGACATAAGTAACGGGTCTTTTTCTGGCGAAAGAATGTGCACAATACTGGTTAACCGCTTAGAGGACTAAGCCTGCTCAGTAAACGCGTGGTTAGGTAAACTGACCGTGCTCGACATGACCCCAATGGGTTGACTGGGCCGTAAAACCTCAACACAAACAAACTAACAGGTCTTAGGAAACTAGCATGTTAATAAGAACCGTGTCGGCTTGAATGGTACATTCATTTACAAGTAGGAGTAGTACATTTTTTAATGGTGCGCACCAATTCGTTTACCTTGACAATAGCTTCGCGTGTAGGAAACCAATGAATTGTATCCGCGCCATGCAAAAACGTGTCTGCGGGATACTTGCGGACAACGATGTTCTAGACTAGCTTGCTTATTACTCGCAGTCTAGTCAGAGCCCTCGCTATCCGCTTGCAGAAACATTTGATACGGGACATCATCACGAAAACATACCTATATAATTTTCACCCCCTTTAGCCCCACTTTTATATAGTTAAACTGGGATTTACAGGGGTATACATTATTTTTTTCTTATCTCGGCTCTAAAAAAATCATATTGTGGGTACTCGATAGAACCGCCTCGGCAAGATAGTTCTAACGAGTGTCCACAATCTATGTTTTGAGAAGAAATGTAAAGAATATCAGATTTTTTTATCTGAAAATTTTTCAGTTTTTTGGTAGTGAAATGTTCGATATATTTGAATCGGCGTGTTTTCCTAATGGTCTATTGACAAGCGCCAAAGGTACAGACCCGATAGGTCCGTCAACAGACTCTCGTATGCCATTTTCATCTTGCATAACTCTTTATTAGACGTATCATGAGAATACGTTTATTCTTACATGTGCGCCCAACGAAGACTCAAATCAGCCTGCGCCTCCGCAAAGTCTGATCAGAGTCTACGTCGTCCGTATTAAGAAAGATTGTATACTTAGCTATCCAACTTGAATGCGTCCAGGAAAGATTCTGTGCAGCCTGATCGGAATCTTTGCTGGACGCACACATGTAAAGGTACATTTTCCGATGTTACGGCTCATTATTATAGTTTACGGTCTTAAGCCTCATTAGTTATTGACATAAAAAATATCCAGCGTTTTTTCCGGAAATAATAAACATATTTATTTCTATTTTAATGAGACAATATTACTCTTCTGGCGTGACAAGAAGATAAACGGCGTTTAAAAGTACCAAGTACCTCTCGATACTATATCACAGAGATGACACATGGTACATAATTAATAACATACGGAGGTCTTTGACTATAAAAATAGCATTGATGATATTCACAAAGCAAGGCCTTCCCGGGGCATCAAAAGAATGAGAAATGAGGAACAACAGAGGCTTAGAGTTCTACTAACGAGTTATAAGCTCCCTAGTATAGGGTATATGACATGTTGTGTGCGGGTTTTTGCCTATCATCACGAAAACATGCCTATATAATGTTGACCCCCTTGAACCCTACTTTTATATAGTAAAATTGGGGTTTACAGGGGTATACATTATTTTTCTTATTTCTACTCAAAAACATAGATTGAGGGTACTCGTTAGAACCGCCTCGCCGAGGCGGTTCTAACGAGTACCCACAATCTATGTTTTGAGCAGAAATATGAAAAATATTAGAATTTTTATCTGAAAAAAAAAATTTTTTGGTGGTACAATTTTCAATATATTCGAATAGGCATGTTTTCGTAATGTCATCTGATCGAGTTCTGACGACTGAGAGCTTATCAGGAACACAAACAATTACACAGGCAAGTTGCCCAGTCATAGCTGGTTAATGGTGAGCATGCTGGGCAAAAACATTTAGCAGACTAAATACTTTTTTTTTTTTTCTCAGTTTGCATGAAATGTCAAACCCTGTTTTCTTGAAAACAATTTGAAAAATACCATCAATTTTTCGTCTACTGAATCTGCAGAGTGGTAAAGGTTAACAGACCTCACATAAACTTGGAATAATTTCTTAACCTGATCTTCTTAACTTGAGCATGGGTTATACAAACACATTAATGCTGACCACTGCTGGAATCAGCTAGCCAATGATATGGCACTTTCATCTTGTAAGTCGTTTTAAGGATTATAGCCCCGTTAGTAGAATTATAAGCCTCTGGCAACAAATAACCACAAAAGAAACGCCACATATGAAACCACCGACACACAGAAGAAGAACTGCAACAGAGGAATAGCTTTGGAACGGTCAATTAGAATTCTACTGGGGACTTACCCCCGTTTTACTCGCGCGAAACCTCATCCTTAGTTCTGATAAAGCTATGAATTACAATTTTAATGCACTTGCGTAAGTAACGCGACGTCTGATTGGATAACGCGTCGCCGGAAAACGAAATTTTCGACCGTAAAACCGCCGATTTACCTCCCCAAATGACAAATTTGAATGCAGTTAACCACTAAATATGTGTTTGGTCCGCGAAGTTGTACTCTATCTCATCTGTGAAACATCACAATGAAACATATATAACCAAACTCGCCGTGATGAAACTAAGTAAAGGGCTCAATGGCGATCTGAAGCCAGAACACAAGAAGAACACCACAAACAGAACCACGGTGGTCGCAACCACAGACATTTGAACAGACAGGTAGGCACCAGCCATCTGAAACAGATTGAGAAGGGACAGAACAAATCGCAAATAGCAAAGGTGTGTTTGCCCGAATAGTTAGTGTAAAGAGCTCCTAAATCTGTATTCAGAAGGCTGGTGCCTGATTTCTTATGCATGTCATACCTACTTGTGATTTCCTTTGACAGTGCGTCAGGCTTTCCTGAGTTTTCAATTTCGTGTCATCAAAATAGTTATTTGGCATCTTTTATTGAGTAATTCTACAGTACCTGTGTTGTGTTTTAAGTGGGTGTTATTAAAACGCTAGAATTGTTTCTGACAAAATCTTCGTGGGAGACACTAAATTTAAATTGGCCGATGGCTGAGAAAATGGACCTTAGAACATATGCATCCGCGCAGTCTGGTCAGGATATTCGCTGGTCGTTTACACTATATAGGGACCTTGTTGAAGATACAGACAACCCTCTTTATACCGACACTCGATACAACGACAAAATTCTTTATAATTACAATTTGACTGCTACGAAACCTTCGCTTAAGAGGTAACAACTGGTCACAAATTATGCAAGAATATTGTATCTAATACTCTAAAGAAACATATATTATGATACTTGTTAGAATCGCCTTTCTGAGGCGATTCTAACAAATATCCAAAACATATGTTTTATCAGGAAACAAGAACAAAACAAGAACTTTCTTTCAGATCAATCTGCTCATAAAATACTCTGTACAACTGCAAATTCATTTTGATGGCAGCTTCTTTGGAAACAGATGCTGTCGTTGTAACGAGGGTTCACTGTATAAGATTAATAGCGAAGATCTGGACCCAAAGCGTGGATGTGCACACTAGTCTGAGGGCTTCGGCATTCGTTTATGCCCTAAGGTCCTTTTTGTCAGCCCAGATATGCTCTGTTCCAGAAAGACGTTTGGAGTCCCAACGGATCTTTCTTGCGTATGCGTTTTTCATTTGTCATTATGTATGCATTAATTAAAGGAAATCGTTTATTGGCATTCCAATCAATTATTCAAATTCAAATATTTTCAGCGAGATGCCAAAGAATTTAAAATAGTCTTTGTAAATGATATGTTATCAGAGCAACATGTCATGCCACAAAATATAACAAACACCAGAGCGAATGCAGAGGGGGTTTGGGGGTTCAGTCGTACCTCTTTGACTCCAAATTTCATTTTCCATTGGAAATTTTTGATAACTAAATTATTATGTACAGTTGACTCTCGCTATCGAACTCGCTTATCTCGAATAACCGCTTATCACGAAATGAAAATCTGGTCTCTGCCTAAACATGAAAATCTAACAACAGGTAAAAAATATTGTAGAAAAGAGGACAAATTGCTCCTAAGGAGCAATTTCTCCTCTTTTCCACAATATTTTCAATATATCTCTAACTTCAAGAGTCCAATTCATATATATTTATTAAATGTGGTTAATCGAATTATTTTTTCCTGAACTCTGCAAATATGTTATGTCGAGGTACGGATATCTCGAAGTATTTCAGAGAGTCCCTTGGCCTTCGAGATAACGAGAATAAACTGTATTTGCCTTTAATATTCCCACCCTTACTCTTTACCTTATAGTGTACTTCAACAAGTCCATTTTGCTACTTATGGATGTGTGTTAAATTGTTGGGTGAGTGGCAAACGTTGTAGACCCGGCGTCTGATCTCTGTCTACACTGTTTGCATTAAATGCAGGAAATCACATTATACATGGTAATAAGTAAAACTAACCGGACACCCCTTATATTGAAAATGGACCTGTCCAAAGACACGTGATGGGTAGCGATAAGGTGTGCAGAACAAATTTCGCTGTAAAAACATTTTGTGTATTACTAGCATTTATTAGCATTTCAAACATTATGGCATCTTTTGGACGTGGAGTAACGACCCGAGGAGGTCGTGGATATAAGCCAGGGACAATTTCGAGGTACAGACGCTTTGATAATAACATTTTTACTGTACTCTCTGACGAAGTTGCCGTCCAAGATGGCGCCGTCCAAGATGCCGACCATACTGATTTCTTTACAGCTACACAAAGCTGCTCTTCGTTTTCACTAGTCACACATGTTAACTTGCTTTTGTTGCTGTTGCTGCTGCTGCTACTTTTTATTATCAGTCTATATTTAGCAATACAGTGATCCCTCGTTACAACGGCATTACATTTGTATTTGTATACAAAGATGTCACTATTACAATGATTTTGCTATTGTGAAGAATCCTTAAACGCAGCGAAATAATAACATGTAAGAGAGGCCTTGTTTTTATTCTTATTACCTCATATAGGTATTTGTTAGAATCGCCTCATTGAAGATATTTGTTAGAATCGCCTCATTGGGGTCTTATTGAGGCGAATCTAACAAATATTCAAAAATACAATATTCTTGAATCAGCTCTGATTAACTGTTACCTTTTGAACGAAGGCTGTGTGGGTCAGAATACAGCCAAATGCTATGATGGAAACCTATGGAAAAGTATTTAGGCTCCTGGTCCCTAAAATATACCCATCACGAAAACATGCCTTTATAAATATACCCCCCACAAACTTTGTTTGTGTGGGGTGTACTGTTTTTACGTTGTCCGTCCGTCCTTCCGTGTGTCCGTTCGCGACGCTGTTTTTGTTTCCCTAAAATCTTGAAAACGCAGCGATGGATATTCATTAATTTCTGCAGACACATTGATATCAATAAAGTGTACCTACATAAGAGAAAGTAAGGGCTAGGGGCCAATTCTCTTGGAGTTATTGTCCTTTGTAATTTTGTTTCTTAATGCAGTAAAACGTTTGTGTGCACACTATCTCTTTAACCAACGGCTGGAATTTGACCAAACTAGCACAGATACACCATAAGGGGAAAAGAAGTGCTTTTGATGACCCTGACCTTATTTTCCTGTTCACTACATTATAAATACTCAAAAAGTGAGCCTTGTCTGCAACTCTATCTCATGAATCAATAGATGGAATTTGACCAAATTAGCAGAGATACTTCATTGGGATTGGAGAAAGAAGTGATTAGATTTTGGTGACCTCTATCCGGTTTTCAGGGTCACACGGGCACTTTGAAACTCAAATTTTGATAGAAAAAAAATGTGTGCACACTATATCTTGAACCAATGGCTGAAATGTTAACAAACTAGCACCGATACATTGTTAGGACATGGGAAAGAAGTGAAAACATGTAAACGGCTTGTAAAAGACTTCCAGACAGAAATTCACCTCATACAAAAATATATAAATAAGTATGGAATTCATAAAAGATGTTTGCTTTGAAATGAGTAATTGTCAAAAATTAAGGGGGAGTAATTCATGCAAAAGAGGAGCAATTTCAAAAACTAAGATTTTTCGTATTATGGTAATGCATCCATATAAATGTCCAGCAATATGAAAGATGTAAAACTTGTAATAAAGGCGTCTTGTGTTGTTTTCGTTAAGTCGGCCCTTTGAAAATTGAAGAAAACTCAATGCCAAGATTATCGTTCTCTAGCTCCTTTATCCTGTTTAATACAGCAGAAATAATAACACGCATTTAAGACCCCACATATATATGTATTCAAAGTCATATAAGATTACAGAATTATATAATAGCTGTAAAGCTGTATATACATTTGTTTATCACCAGTAAGGTTAGGGGGTAAGTTACCCCACCCATTTAATTTGAATATATCATCCAAACGATTGCTTAATTCCACTAAATAGTTTGCATACATAAAGCGAATATATAAGGGGTCATTTAAGAGGATTAAAAAGAAAATCGGCTTGAGTCAGAAAACAGGCATTATTGTCACTACCCCTTTCTACAAAATATGATATTGTTAAAAACTATCCAGGCACTCCTTATATAGGAAATGGACCTGACCGAAGAGTTAAGGTAGAAGTCCACTCGGCATTAATGGGTTCAGAAACTAATTATTCTGTCTCAGAACTTTTCACTGAAGCACTGACAGCACTCGTGTGTAAATTGTCTCCGAGTGTAGGCTGGGAAAATGGTCCTGAACGGGGACCTAAGACTGTTTCCTTCAACTCTTAACGTTCTGTAATATAATCAAACAGTGCATACTCAGATCAGACGCCGCGTTTTGTGGCGTTTGATCAGGGTCTTGCCCCAAATGTCCCAGTTCAGGATTTACAGATAACCCTCTATTAACAGCACTTGGACGTCACGGCGACAAGAACAGCAGAGCTGTAAATGACCGTTACCAGGATTTCATCTAACGCGCGGTTTGATTTAAATGGTCAGTCATTACGAAAACACGCCTAGTCAAATATATAGAAAATTTCACCTCCAAAAAACTGAAAATTTTCAGATAAAAAAAACCTGATATTTTTCATAATTCTGGTCAAAACATAGATCGTGGAGACTCGTTAGAACCGCCTCGGCGAGGCGGTTCTAACGAGTACCCACAATCTATGTTTTTGAGCAGAAATAAGAAAAATAACGTATACCCCTGTAAACCCCAGTTATACTATACGAAAGTGGTGTTTGAGGGGGTCAAAATTATATAGGCATGTTTTCGTGATGGATAATCATGTGGACAGCTACATTAAGGAAGTTTTGGCGTTTGTATACTATATCTCGACTGTGAATAATCTATCCAAAAATGGCAAACTATGTCTATCCAGATCAGATCTGTCGTTACGAACGGCCTCATCTGAATTGTTACTGTTTGCAAAGGTAATTGTCTTGATCTGCATGATTGAAGAGTCTGTTATCTTAACGTGCATCAGATTATTTTTATGCTTTGCGGAAATTTTTAGAGCTTTCGAAAAATTACAAAACCGATTTTACAGATTGACAAGTTGTATTGATGAGAAAGGAAGTCAATGATTCTTTGTTAATTGTATCTGTTTCTATTTTAGTTACGCATTTTCATAGCATCGACTTCAATCTATTTCATAATGACACTTCTGTTTTCCTTTTCAATCATCCGTTGGCAAAATGCAAGTTTGTGTCAATATTGGTAGCATGCAGATAAATATCTCTTTCTTAGACAAACATAATACATAATGTATGATTCATCCACATGAAACAGTATTGCATGTGAGAAAGGAATCCTGCGTACGTTGTTTTTATTCCAATCCCTTAAAACTTGACGTTGTGTGTCATGCATGTTTTATGTCAAATGAAACTTAGAACAGTTGTGTTAAACCAAAATAATTCGGCTTTTCTGCTGACATAAGGTTAATGCTCTGAGGTGTCCTACGTTTCTTGTTCGCTTATTGCACTTAGGCAATGTTGTCATTGTTTGTTTTTTATCTCCTTCTAAGGTCGATTATTTATAATATACCAAAGTAATCATACACCAAAATTTCCTTAAATTTGTTGTCCACGTGATTATTATTGACAATTGAATCCAGGCAACTGTAGACTAAGTACAAGTCGGATATCAACATTATCAGTACATCATAAATATTAATATACAGGTGACTCTCGTTATCTCGATCTCGCTTATCTCGAATAACCGCTTATCTCGAAGTGAAAATCTGGTCCCTGTCTAAAAATAAAAATCTAACAACAGGTAAAAAAATATTATGGAAAAGAGGAGAAATTGCTCCTAAGGAGCGATTTCTCCTCTTTTCCACAATATTTTCAATAAATCTCTAACTTCAAGAGTCCAGCTGCATATATATTTGTTAAATGTGGTTGTTCGAGTTATTTTTTCCTCAATTCTGCAAATCTGATATGTCGAGGTACGGATATCTCGAAGTATTTCATAGAGTCCCTTGGAATTCGAGATAACGAGAGTCTACTGTACTTAATAAATTAAAGATCATATACTGCTTTCTGCTTGACTTTGCCTCTTTGATATCTGCAGTTTATCTGGGAGATATCAGAATCCAAAACCAAAGACTGGCTACAAGGTATAATATATAAATTTAAATAAGTTTATAGTTAGGAGTGATAAAAGATGACATCAATGTCTAGGAGCTAGTCTAAGGCAACTGTTATTGATAGCCGAGCTATTCTTATCATTTTGACGTCATAGTCCATTGCAAAGAGGGTTATCTGTAAAACCTAGAGTGGGCTTAGTGCTGTGTTATTGGCAAACAGTACAGATCCAGACCAAACGCCACAGAACGCTCGAAGTCTGCACTTTTTGCTTAAATTGGAGGAAGTAAAGGGTTAAGTGAAAGTCTTAAGTCTCCGTTCAAGACGATTTTCCAACCCTACACTCAGAGACAATCTATCCACCAATGCTGTCAGTACTTTGATTCTTCGGTGCCTCTGGCGGATTCTGCTTAGCGCTTGTGATCTAGCCTGGGTAACTTTTATATGGGCTTGCCAAGCGAGTAGGTGTCTTCGAGCATTCGCAAAATGCATATATTCAGATTTATTCCACGCATGTGCAAAGTGTCGTCCAGTCATTTACTCCACATTGATACGTTCTATAGTGTCCGATGATTCTGTTACCGGACATTGAAGGCCCTGATCAGACTGCGCAGATGCGCAGACTGATCTGGGCCTTTACTGTCCGCATACACCCGAAGACACGTTTTCGCATGGCGCGGCCTTTATTGTAAATAATCCAAGATAGATGGGGAAATGCAAACGACATGAAAGTCAGCGATACCACTCACCATCGAGCTATTATAGAGTGAAGCAATTCAACTATAATTGAGTTAAACTAGCCATGCCACAGAGTACTAGTCTTTTTGTACTGACTCATTATCTTTTTTCAGTAGTTCGCGAAAATCTAAATTACTAGCAGTACTTCTGAGTTTATAGGTTAAATCACCCAAAAATTTGGATTCCGACAGATTGTCGCTCAGGAGTATTTCAAGCCAAAATTGTATTAGGAAATAAATTCATGATGACGACAATAACACTTGGAAATGTTTTACGTTAGTTTATGATGCCGAAAATCCCGTTTAAAATGTTAAGCAGTAAAAAGTTGTTTTTTTTCCCGAATACTAAATAACAGTCAAAAAGGATTGCCTTTGGAAACAACACACAAAATCACGAAAATCGGAGACTCGGTTTGATTGAGTCTCTTCATATGCAGCATTGTAGTTTGCGAGGCAGTGAACGCATCCCCACTCCCACCCCCCAATACATTGCATAGACTTGTTAACGTAATATGTGTAAGAAAGCTTAGGGTGATAACTTTCTGAAAGTGGTCTTTCCACTACCATTACGAAAACACGCCTATTCAAATATGTTGAAAACTTTACAACCATAAAGGAAAATTTTCAGATAAAACATTTTGATATTTTTATATTCCTGCTCAAAACATGGATTGTGGACACTCGTTAGAAACGCCTCGGCGGGGCAGTTCTAACGAGTACCCATAATCTATGTTTCCAGGAAAATAAGAAAAATAATATATATCCCAGTAAACCCCAGTTTTACTATATAAAAATGGGGTTTAATAGGGACAAAATTATATAGGCGTGTTTTACTTTTTATTATACATTAGGCAGAGCTACGGCAACTTTTGGACAGGCATACATTTATATAGAGGATCATACTTTCATGCCATGTCATATGAAATTGCTGAAATAAACTTCGACGCATTACATAAATTTCATATAAAACTACCACGAACGTAAGATTATGTTTATCACGTGACTTTTAAACTGTATTTTTGGCCATAGAAGTTAAACCGTCTTTCAACAGAAGACATAACGTTGTCATGAGCGGTGTGATGACGTTACGTGCCAATTACCAAGTGTTATATAATGTGAATTCATATCCTGTTTTATGACAAGACGTTACCTACTGAATAATAGTGGCGTCACATGATAAAGACACATCTGTATTTGTTACCAAAACAGTATATGAGACTTCAAATGGACAGACACAACGCAAGAGACATCTGTGTCGGAGCTTCTGATCTGTCTGATACATTATAGCTGTCAAAGCTTATAATTAGGTTTTGCAACGCAAAGCAAATAAGTAAGCTAGAGACGCTAAGATACCGCGGTTTGTCTGCTCCCAGTGCAGTTGTGACAAGATAAATTCACCAATACAATTAATCAAACGTTGAATATTGGCATAAGTTTCCGACAGACCAGTAACTATATACGACACCGGAGACTCATCACGAACCTCTGATAGGGAGGAAAGAAACTAGATTGCCTTTAAATTAGAATATTAATCACCTGTTTATTTATTTCGTCTGAGACCACTTTGTACGTATATTTTCAGCCTTAGTATATATCCAGCCAATACTTATGCCGTCGCGTAAACAATGTCTGTGGAAGTACAGTGCCTGTACTTTGTGGTTACCAAAACTATAATGATACCAAAACCAAAATGTTACAATCACGACGCAGAGCCTTCTAGAGCAACCAAATGAAGGAGGGATGATGAACAAGTAATGACAAAAACAAACTCCGCATATGGAACCACAGACGCATAAACAAAGAAGAACTGCAACAGGAGAACCGCCTTGTAATGGGCAGTAGGAAAACTACTGTGTGGGTGTGCGAGATGAGGGATGACAGGGTGACGTGTGTGTGTGTGGGGGGGGGGGGGGGTTGCTTAAACTTGTTTTACTCTCGCAAAACCTCACTCTTTATTTTTTTGACGCATCTTCAGATTACTAATACAGTCGACTCTCCTTATCCCGACTTCGCTTATCGCAAATACAAATGTAACCGCTTATCACGAAGTAAAAACCTGGTCCCTGTTTAAACACAAAAATCTAACAATAGGTAACAAAATATTGTCGAAAAGAGGAGAAATTGCTCCTATGGAGCAATTTCCCCTCTTTCCCACAATATTTTTAATATATCTCTAACTTCAGGAGTCAAATTATATATTCATTTGTGAAATGTTGTTGTCCCGAGTTATTTTTTTCATCAATTCTGCAAATCTGATATGTTGAGCTACGGATATCTAGAATTATTTTAGAGAGTCCCTTGGACTTCGAGATAACGAGAGTTGACTGTATATGTTCGGTCCACATAGGGTTCCTCTACCTCATTTGAGAAACATCATAATGAAACACATATAATGAAAAATGCAACACTAAAATTCTCTACAATGTGTACGCCACGTCGTGTTAGGTAAATGTCTCTTTCTGCTGAGAGGTTTCACTGATTACGCCTGTGGGGACCGAACATATATTACTAGTAAGCATTACGAAAGCATGCCTATATAATGTTGACTCCATTAAACCGCACTTTTGTTTGGTAAAAATGGGGTTTACAGTGGTATACATTATTTTTCTTATTTCTGCTCAAAACATGGATTCTGGGTACTCGTTAGAACCGCCTCGCCGAGGCGGTTCTAACGAGTACCCACAACCTATGTTTAGAGCAGAAATATGAAAAAAATCAAAAGTTTATCTGAAAATTTTCATTTTTGGGTGGTAAATTTTTTAGTATAATTGAATAGGCTTGTTTTCGTAATGAATTACGGGCGAGGCTTTGCGCGTGTAAAACTGGTTTAAGTCACGCAGTAGATTTTCTACTGACCGTTCCAAGGCGATTCCTCTATGTTAGTTCTTCGACCTCGCATCTTTGGTTTCGTATTCTTACGACATAAAAGTCGTAACAAAAGAAAGAAGCAAAGCTGAAAAAATTTCCCACTGATCGTGGGATTCGAACCCGGTCCTCCCGGATAAAAATCCAATGCTCTAACCACTGAGCCAAAGAGTCAACTCCCTTACGCATTTGTCAGAGATTGAATATATACCTACAAGCTATGCGTAACCTGCCAAGGCAGATAATCTAAGGTAGGAGTTCTTGGCCGTAACCCCCGTGAACCCCACTTTTATATAGTAAATCTGGGGTTTACAGGGGTATACATTATTTTTCTTATTTCTGCTCAGAAACATAGATTGTGGGTATTCGTTAGAGAAGGTTCTAACAAGTACCCACAATCTATGTTTAGAGCAGAAATACGAAAAATATCAGAATTTGTATCTGAAATTTTTCACTTTTTGATGGTAAAAATTTCAGTATATTTGAATAGGCTTGTTTTCATAATGTGTTTGGTTATTGTTTGTTCCTGATTTCTTCTTCTGCTGATGCCTCGGGAAGGCTGTGCGTCGTGATTAGGACATTTCTTCACTTATATTCAGGCATTTCATGGGTTACCCCATTTATACCATGTAGACTCTTCTACCTTAACTCTTTGGACAGGTCCATTTCCTATATAGGGGGTGACTGGCTACTTTTTAGTATGATCATGTTTTGTAGAAAATTCTGAACTACATGCAAACAGTGTAGATCCAGATCTGACGCCGCGTTCTGCGGCGTCTGATCTGAGTCTGCACTGTTTGCCAGTGTCCCATTTATGGGACGCTAGGCTTAAATGGGTTAAGAGCTTGTACACTTTTGACACTTCAGCTAATTGCATTCATGCGTGTGTTTTCTTCGTGTGTTCGTTGCTCTCAAGCAATATTCATTTTCAAATTTATTGATATATCATAACCACCCGCTTTAGGTGTTGTTATTGCAATTTTGTACAAGGGGAGTAATTGTTGTGACTTCGAGTTTGGGCCTCGTGAAGCGAAAACGTGCCTTCGAACATGCGCAAAATGCTCAATTTCAGATCATCCTATGTATGCGCAAAGTATCTTCTGGGGCTCTCTTCTCCACTCATCCATTTGGCATTAATCCAATGATTCTTTTAGCGGACGGTTATGGCCCTGACTAGACTACGCGAAAGCACAGGCTGATCTGGGCCTTCGCTGTCCGCATTTGCCTGAAGACACGTTTTCGCATGGCGCGGTCCAGTTTGCTCCTCAACAAACCTAATGCCTTGTGATAAGGGATCTACTCTGAAATGCACCGAGGAGAGTCAAATCTTTACTCTGAGAGTAAATCCCTTTTCGGAAGGAAAAAAATCTTAACAGCCTCCCCTATGAAAGTGAATCATCTCAACTTAAACTAGATGTATTTAGAACCTCGTTTAAACTGATGTTGGAACGGCCCCTGTGGCTCAGTCGACGATCAGGAGGTTGCGTTTCAGACCCCCGCCGGGTCCTGAAACATTCTTTCGTGGAGATTGGTCATGAAATATTTGCTAAGGTCATTCTCTCCCTATCCGCTGATTTAAGAAGGGCAGTCGTCAGTTTCTGGCGAAAGAATGAGCACAAGTACTGGCCAACCGCTTAGAGGACAAGCTCTGACCAGGAAAAGTGTGGTTGGGTTAACTGACGGCGCTCGACATGATTCTAGCTTATGGGTGATTGGGCCGTAAAACCGCAACACAAACAAACAAACTGACGTTGGGATTGGCTTTAGTGTATTTCGAAAAGCTGTACTTTATCAGATTTACCGTGTAAGAGGTAGTGAACATTTTTTCTTCTTCTTCTTTACACTTATTAGTTTAGATAGTTTCGCATCGTCTTTTTCCCCACGGAATAATTAAAACAAGGCTTTATGCGCTGTAATTAAAGAAACTTTAAGGATTTCTAAAACTTTGTAGAACATAAGAGTTTATTGTGCCCTTGAGAGCCATATTAAACAGCATCCGTACCAATTAAAAAGCAAATGACATGCTTAATTTTCTTTTAACAATACCACAGTCAAGTTGGATTTGTTGTTAAGACTTTTATTTCGGGTCTGTACTAATCTTTGCTGCATTGAATAAGCGCGAATACGCACGAAAACAGCTCATAATCCTTATGCAAACCGGGCAGCCCATCGCCGATGGGTGGGCTATGACTTTTGAATACCAGATAATAAGTGTATGCTGGTTATGATTATAGGTATCAGGAGGGCAGGTACACCACCTTTCAGGAGGGCAGGTACATCCCCTTTCTTCTACCTCAAATGCACTTTAATGCCTCAGGAATTTTCTGTAGAACTTTCAATACCTGTGTTTGCATTTTGCAAGCCTGTACATTAAGCACTGGAACATATAGTAAAGTACTTCACAAAAAAAAAAATAAAATAAAATAAAAAAAATAAAATAAAATAAACTCTGGAAACTTAAATCGATCAGATATGTTGATTTACGGCAAGTCGTAAAAGAAGCCTTAAATTTCGTAATTCAGATAGCTGCAAGTCTATTCTTTATTACTTTATATCTCAAATTGCTAAAATTGTTTTATTGAAAACAGAAAGTAATAATTTCGGGTCCAAAATCTATTTCGTTTTACGACATACACAAGTACGTATACGTTACCTCCCTTAACATAGACAAAAATACGCATTTCACTCTTAAGCTTTTCAGTTTTGAGGAAAATCAGATGGTAACCTTAACCATGTTCTGTTCTTATTCAGCAGATGACAATTTGATAATGTGTTTATGTTTATTATTATTATTATTATTATTATTATTATTATTATTATTATTCCCAAAAACAGGTTTTAACATTTCATGCAAATTGTCTCCATTCGAGACAATTTGCATGAAATGTAAAAACTAGTTTCTTGAGAGTAATTAAAACAATTATTTTAAAATGTGGTCTGCTGATATTTTTCCCAGAGTGCTAAACGTTATAGTAACAGCTGGACTAACTTCAATCACTTCATGGTTTGTACAGCCACTGACTAAATTGTACCGCTCATAATTGTAATCACTTAAGTTAGAGCTTAAAATAGTCAGAATCTTGAGCAAATCTTGAAAAGGCGCATTCGTTAATGGTTTTATTTGAAATACGTTTAGTTTCTGTCTCAATACTAATATGTTCTACAGATGTTGCAAATTAAGGCATTCTTTATTAAAATGATTTAACAACCTGCAATCACTTATCATCACACGTTCTTTATTTCCATTCTAGTATGCTAACAACATGCGTCTATCAACACTTTAGCCTTTCTACTGTATAGAACTGGGGGAGATCAGGAAAAGGCTGATATAACAGCACTAAAATAGAATGATGGCTAGTACAATGGTGACAAATATAACAGAAAAAAATGAATTAAACTCTCAATACAGGCACATTGTGAATGTATACACCTGCAGATCTCGTTTTTCACTACAGTTATAAATGAACTTCAAAAACGTAAGACAACAGCTGGGGCGGATGCAAGGGTGTTCGGGGGCTCAGTCGAAGCCTCTGACTAAAACTTCAGGAAAATTTTGCATAGATTGGATTCATATGGGATACCGAATATATTCTAAATACTAACATCCCTTACCCTTTATAATTTACTTCTCTTCAACGAGTCCATTTCAAGTCACTACCTATGAATTTGTATAAAATTATTGGATAAGTGTAAAACAGTGTAGATCCTGATCAGACACCGGTATTTGATCTTGGTCTACACTGTTTGCTTAAGCCTGTCTTCCGAATACGTAAAGTACGGTAATTTCAAATCGAATCCTCTCAGCAAGCATTCTCATTACGAAAACACGCCTATTCAAATATATTGAAAATTTCACCACCAAAAACTATAAAGTTTTCAGATAAGGCGGTTCTAACGAGTACCCACAAGCTATGTTTTTAGCAGAAATAAGAAAAATAATGCTTACCCCTGTAAGCCCTTGTTTTATTATATAAAAGTGGGGTTTAAAGTGGTCAAAATTATGTTTTCGTGATGTTACTCCTCCCCTGCACAGTCACGAAACAACCTCTCCGCCAGACATAAATGAAGACAACATGAAAACAGTGACAAAATACCACAGCACATTGCATACTACCAATCCTTGTATTTTACATTTCGCGTTTCCCCATAATTTATATTTAAAAGTGGAGTAGGTCGGGGTCCACATTGTTCGGTAACTGATGATATTTCGCAGTTTTCTTGTTTTCAAAATTAAATCAAATTCAAATTTGTTTGTTACAATTACAGGGATTGTCATTATATAAGTATACTTTAATGGATTTACTAAACACATTTCCTCTTTTATCCTACTTTTGCAGACGTTAAGAGTAATCAAATTAAAAAGAAAATATTTTACATACACGTAAATCATATTAGGATGATCAAGAGAAACAAATTCTTGGGAGAGTGGGAGGGAAATGGCTTAAAACTAAAATGTGTCTCGGTCATTAGTCTCACCACTGACAAGAGACTGGGCGCAACAAAACCTAGTATACTGTCAATGAAGGATAGACAGGTAAAGCACCAATAGAGATATTTACTACCGGCTTATTTATCAGTTCCATAGGTAATATTATATGAGACAGGACACAGCAATCGTCCAACAAAATTAATTACCCTTCAGAAGGCCTCTTAACGGCTCCCTGCTGGAATCTCATTATCACCTCTTTATGACATGCTTTTGATCTCTCGCATAGGGCCTAGATAGGGGTAATAAAGTCATTAGTGAGTGGTACCACTTTTTACCTCAGCTATGTTGTTGTTGTTACTAAATGATTATTAAACGGTTATTTTTTTTTGCAATTATTTCACTACTTCAAAAACTGATACAATGCTAGTTCGGTACATTGTGAAATTTATGCTTCTTGCGAGCGACTGCTTTCAAAGTGGAGATTAGTTCATTCCCTTGTATAAATCTCTAATGATCTGAAGTGAATTAAACGTCTGTAGTTGCTGCTCCATATTTACAAATTACTGAAGATCTTTTTCTCTCTACAAATATCAATGTGCCTCCAATCCCAAGGACCTGATCTGTCAATATGTACAAGGTTTATTACCGTAATCTACCTAATTATCGCACATACCCCTATAAGCGCACAGTCAAGCAATTCCCTAGTCTTCAGATTACAGCCAGTATACTTTTTGTCTGTTTCTTCATAAAGGCATATGTCGACAAGTCGATTCAATTCTTGTCGATGCAATTCAAATAGGTACCCACAACATACGTCTTTATAAAGGGAAGAAAAAACACAAACACATCGCATAAGCATCATTAGATAAGTCCTTCGCTTATCTTTGTTTATGGGTATTCTTAGTATAGGTGGATACATATTTTACCACAAGTTTTCCCAGTAATTATGAAAAATCTAAGCGCACGGTGCGGTAATTAGGTCGAATACGGTATGTTAAACTTAGCAAGTCTATGTAGTATGTGCCCCTATAAAAATGAGCAACATCAAGCGAGAAAGTGGTTTCGAACACTCCGTAATATGAACCTTTCAGTTCGCATTCTCAGCCACTTAGTGGTGCTAGGGGTCTGGCTCTTTGTAGAGGATTCTTATCAATAATGCTTGTATCAGAGAACAACCATCGCGAAAACACGGCTATTCAAATATACTGAAAATTTCACCACCAAAACATGAAAATTTTCAGATAAATCTGACATTTTTCATATTTCTGTTCAAAACATAGATTGTGGGTACTCGTTAGAACCGCCTCGGTGAGGCGGTTCTAACGAGTACCCACAATCTATGTTTTTCAGCAAAAATAAAAAATAATAATGAATACCCCTGAAAACCCCAGTTTTACTGTATAAAAGTAGGGTTTAAGGGGGTCTAAATTATATAGGTATGTTTTCGTGATGGAAGGTCTTGCGAGACTCTTTGGATGCGCAGGCTCGCCTGAATATTCGCAGCTCGCAAATGCTATGCTATATATTTTCGCTAGACGCAATCCTTATAGTGAAAAAAATATAAAAGGAGTAAACTTTATTAGGCATATTTACTTTATTGTGTCGGTATTAAACCAGTGTTTCATTTATTTATTTTGTGGGGCGGTTGCCAAACCGCTACCTAATGACTGCCCAACAAATAGTTCCCTGCTAACGCTGCTAACGTTAAATTCTGCATTCAAACATACCAGCTTTATATACTCTGATGCTTATAAATAGCGAATAAATAAACAAAACCAAAGAAAACTTCATATTTGTTAAGAAATAAGATTTTAATCATATGAGGTATAATGTCGGCGGACGAATATGAATACTCACAGAAAACGCGCTAAATCTACATAGTTGGGTTAAACGCGTAGCCCGAAGCGCGGTCCTACTAAACGCCGAAAAGGACCTTTTGTACTGAAAAGGGCTTATGGGGTACCGAAAAGGCCGAAATCCCAATCGGTTCTAGAGGCCTACAGAATTTCAGGCAACCGCCTCCCCCTTCAGCAGTCCCATTGCTTTGAAAATTTGTTATTGTTTATTTTACTTGCTTATTTTTTTTCTATCTCATGCACCATTGTTACATAGATTTTGTAATGTAATGAAACACAATGCACTAAATCAAACACTTGCACAAAAGAACTCCTTCCAGCGTCTAACGCAATGAAGGAAGATTTGTTCAAACTATTACTTGAGATGTCGGAAGTCTTTGATCAAATATTTACTACTTCCGATAACTTCAAAGAGGTTACGTAAAATGTGATGATAGTGTGCAACATGAAATCGCAACATTTACTTTCTCGAATCATGCAGCATGTGCCTAGACTGGCTCCAGTGACTAATTTTTTTTCTTACAATTCTGTTTGATAAGCCAATAAAATAAAACATTAATATCATGACTATAAATCCTGGTCACTAGTGACCAGCCTTCATAGTCATGATCATTACGAAAACACTCCTATTCAAATATATTGAAAATCTTACGACCAAAAAAGGAAAATTTTCAGATAAAAAAATTCTAATATTTTTCATATTTCTGCTCAAAACATAGATTGTGGGTACTCGTTAGAACCGCCTCGGTGAGGCGGTTCTAACGAGTACCAACAATCTATGTTTTTAGCAGAAATAAGAAAAATAATGTATACCCCTGTAAACCCCAGTTTTACTATATAAAGGTGAGGTTTAAGGGGGGTCAAAATTATATAGGTATGTTTTCGTGATGATTATTTTGGTTTTATTTTAGTGGATTATCAAACAGGATTATAAGAAATATATATAGTCACTGGAGACTGGAGCCAGTCTACATGGTGCCGTCCAGTATATACGTACAACAAAGCCTGAGACTGGCTCCACTCTCCAGTGACAACATATTTATTCTTACAATCCTGTTTGATTCATCCACAAAAAATAAAACTAAAATAATTCATTATTATAATGGCTAGACGCGATTTATTTCACCATCAAAGACAAAAGTTTAGTTTCGTTTGATTCTATAGGTACATGTACGGTTAATTCATTTTTTTATGTAGTCATCATTCAATTCAATAGACTAATGCCAGGATTAAACAGCCAGAGCGTTTTCTGTTCTCTTGACTCATTTAAGTCTTATGACCCCTCAAAAGATAATTGGAACAAAAAGGGCAGACCCAGATCATGCGGCGTCTGATCAAGATCTCCGCTGTTTGCAAAAACAGTTGCCATTTTTTCTAGGAATATCGAAATCACATAGCCTGACATACCTAAAAATTGAAATTCGACCCTTCTGATATAGTGTGGGGGAGTCTGCACTGGTCGCCAATTATCCTTTAAGGGATCTACAGACCAAAATGGGTTAATTACCTGGTATATTGGCACTAGACTTTGAACAGGTCAATTTTATAACAACTGATGTGTCTAAAATCTGCTGAATAAGAGGCAAACAGTAAAGACTCTGTTTATGGGTCTGAGCTGGTCTACACTGTTTGTTCAGGTCTGTCTGTTTCCTTTCTTAAGGTACAATCAACCATCTTTATACCGACAGTCGAGACAGCGAAAAAAAAATCATAATACGAGGGTCGTGCAAAAACTTCTGTCACTAATAAGCTTCCTAAGTTTTATCCCGGGTATATTTTAAAATGCTTCATTGCACTTGAATGGTGTGTTGAATAGCTGACGATACCCGTTTATTTCGTGCAAATTGCTTTCCAACTGACCGAGTTATTTGAAACTGAAATAGATGCAGTCATATACACTGACCAAATTACTTGTTACAATAAGAAACGACCAAGCAAAGGGTGATCAGGAGTTCACCTTTTACATGACAACGCCTCCTCTCATAAGTGTGAGGTTGTTAAGTCTTTTTTGGCTTCTGAAAAGGTGAAAGTTTTAAAGCATCCACCTTATTCACCTGACCTGAATCCCTGTGACTTCTTTTTATTTCCAAGGCTTAAGAAAATGCTTTCTGGAAATATGTATACGTCTAGAAGTTCTCTTGGCAGCGCTATTTATCAGTGTCTCCAACAGACACCAAAAGAAGACTATTTATCTGCTTTTCGCGACTGGGTTAAAAAGGTTACGAAAATGTGTTTCAGTAAAGGGCGAATACTTTGAAGGTTGGTAATAAAGATATGTTTGATAAAACGTAGCACTGAAGTAATCCGAACCCTACGACAAAACTTTTTGCAGGACCCTCGTAATGCTAATTTTAGAAGCACGAAACCTTCACTCAAAAGGTGATCATTACTCGGAAATTATGCAATAGCATTATGTTCAATCCTTCAAGAAATATATGACTGGAATATTTGTTAGAATCGCCACAGAGAGGCGATTCTAACAAATATCTAAAACATATGTTAAGTGAGGAAATAAGAATAAAGCAAGCCCCTTCTTACATATCATTCTGCTGTATTTAGATTCTTGACAACAGCAAATTCATTTGAACGGCAACGCTTTTGGGAACAAATGCCATCTTTGTAACGAGGGTTCATTGCATACATTTTTTCGCATCATGTAATAATTTTCGTCATTTGTCAGTTTTTCTTAACTGCTGACTTGCATAATCGTGACATCTTCGATTCTATTTGATTTCAAACTGTGCTCAACTTTTCAGCGAGTTTGATCAAATACACGCCATGTTTCCGCCAAATTGCAGAATAAAACACAAAGACTCATTAAGGACTTTGTAAACCTAATCGTCCATATTATAGGGCCCTTTAATCTAAGACTTAATTACAGGGAATTTCTTTTTTGTAACAACTTAAAGGTCATAAAAATCTGTTAAAGCTTTCAAACCAAACACACGCCAAAAGGACCTCGCCAGATTTTTACTTGTTATTGTTTGATATTCTCTCGTGTTAATTACTGGTTTGTTGGATGTAAACCGTTTTAAACATTTTTAAAGTCGAATCACTAAAGGTTCCAATCCGGCAGTGTAATAATTAACACGAGAAGTCATCAAACAAACTATCGACAAAAATAGAACCAAAATAGTGCAAATGAAGCACGTGGATGTCTTTAGTTTCTTGTGTTTCATCAGGAAAACACGGCCGGCCTCGGTGGCTCAGTTGAATGCGCCGTCCGACTGGAGACCAGGAGATCGCGGGTTCAACCCCCGCCGAGGTCGGCAACGTTCTTTCGTGGAGATTGATCATGAAATATTTTCTACGGTCATTCTCTCCCTTCCGCTGATTCAAGAAGGGCAGTTGTCAGTTTCTGGTGAAAGAATGTGCACAATACTGGTTAACCGCTTAGAGGACTAAGCCTGCCCAGTAAACGTGTGGTTAGGTAAACTGACCGCGCTCGACATGACCCCATTGGGTTGACTGGGCCGTAAAACCTCAACACAAACAAACAAATCAGGAAAACACGCCTATATATTGACCCCCTTAAACCCCACTTTTATGTAGTAAAACTTGGGTTTACAGGGGTACACATTTTTTTTCTTATTTCTGCTCAAAGCATAGATTGCGGGTACTCGTAAGAACCGCCTCGAGGCGGTTCTAACGAGTAATATCGAGGCGGTTCTAACGAGTATCCGCAATCTATGTTCTGAGCAGAAATATGGAAAATATCAGAATTTTTTATTTGAAAATTTTTGTTTTTTTGGTGGTAAAATTTTCAGTATATTTAAATAGGCATGTTTTCGTAATGTATACACATCTCAACTCCGAATATTTACAGCAAAGTCATGCGAAAGTTTGCTTTCTGAGCCAATGTAGTTATGAAGGTTAAGGTCAAGGTCCACTACCGTGTAATCAATGAAAAGAACTAAGTAATCTGCTTTCTATGTTAATATGAATGCAATTATATTATTGTTTGAACTTGCATTTGAAAATACAAAATACAATTAAAATACAATTAAAATATTAAAATGCAATTAAACCAAACTTCATTCGCATCCCAATCCGCGCAGACTGATCAAAACCATCTCTGTTTGCTTACAGAATCATTACATACTGTAACATATGTCCAACTTTAGCAAATGCATTTACCAGATTAACCCATTTATGCCTTATGGACTCTTCTACCTTATCTCTTCGGACTGGTACATTTCCAGTAAAAAGGGTGTCGGGTTAATTTTTATTATTACCATGTTTTGCTGAAATTCCTAATTTAATGCAAAAAGTGTAGACTCTGATCAGATGCCGCATTCTGCGGCATCTGATCTGGGTCTACACTGTTTGCCAATGTCCCTTTTATGGGACGCTAGGCCTAAATTGGTTAAGCATTTTTGCTGGCTGTTCTGTATCTTTACTATTTACACTGTGCTACGAAAGGACAATCTTGGGCAAGGCTAAATCTCTCCTAGCGCGGATAGTTTATTTCACGCCACGAGAAAAAGGTACCAATCAGTTTTACCTATAAGATAACGTATTATGAATCTGGATTATCTCTCAAGCTGCTCACTGGTTATTTTACTAAGCGTTCCTTGGATGTTTCTCCTGATTTCTGTCCGTTTGTTATTTGCGCTTTGTGCCTCTGTGTCGTTTATTCCTTACTGCTACTTTCTGCACCTTGGATATGCTTGTTTATTGTCTTTCCTTATTGACTTCTGTGCTTTTGGGGCGGTTGCCAAACCGCCACCAGATATAACATACCACATTTCGACAATCCGTTTTCGTGTTACTACCAACCCAATAAATATCTTACAAACACTTCCCTTCTAACGCTGATAAAGCTAAATTCTGCATTCAAACAAATTAGCCGTATATTCTCTGATGCTTATAAAAAGCGAATAATCCACAACACCCCCCTCCCCCAATCCACCCAAAAAATGTGAACCTTTTGAAAAAAAAAAAAAAAAAAAAGATTTTAATCATATTGAGTACTGGTTAACCGCTTAGAGGACTAAGCCTGCCCAGTCAACGTATGGTTAGGTAAATTGACCGCGCTCGACATGACCTCATTGGGTTGACTGGGCCGTAAAACCTCAACACAAACAAACAAACAATTATTTTGATAGTTTTATTATAGGCGTGTTTTCGTAATGCGCACATGACAGATTTTTTACGTCTTATCATTTCTAAGCAAAAAACGTGCATGTATGTTTTAAAGTTCCTCTGCTCAGAAACAACATAATAAGTGGACCACACCATGCAGAAATGTGCCTTCGGGCAAATGCAAACAGAAAAGGCCAAGATCAACCTGCGCATGCGTATATCGGTGAACATATACGAATTCATCAGTAAGCGCCAAATCTTCAGCGTTGGGTAAAAAGTGTAACCTTAGCCTCAATCTACTCAACACAAGAAAGGAATTTTTCCACCGAAATGGACTGAAAAGGGACTATCGCGTACAGTTTATGCGTTGTTTTTTTTTTTTTTTTTTTTTGTTTTTTTTGTTTTTTTTGTTTTTTTTTTGTTTTTGTTTTTTTTTTGTTTTGTTTTTTGTTGTTGTTTTTTTTTTTTTTTTTTTTTTTGTTGTTGTTGTTGTTCTTTTTAATTTCAGAGTAAATCCTATAGAATTTCGACATTACTACTCTCAGTGCTACGTTTGTTGTTTGAAATCAACGTCAACAGTACATTAAGTTAATCCTCTTACATTTTGTAAATCTTTCATTTCAACCAACTGGCAGGCTTATATTTGTTTTTACGTTTTTGATGTTTCCATGGAAAAAAAACATAATTCAGTCAGCAGAGACCTCTACAAGGAACAGATTCCTTGAAGAAAATTACAAGACTATAAAACCGTTAATCTCCCCATAAACAGTTTCTTCCGAGGACTTGTTAAGAAGACGTACTTGATTAAATTCTGGAATAATTTTCTTCAGTTTTCCATAAAACGTATGTTGTTGCTACCCATTAGAAGCGCCTCATAGAGGCGCTTCTAATGAGTACCTACAACATACGTTTTTTGGAGAAATATGAAAAAATATCTCAACATTATTGCCAAATGCTCCATCTTAACAAGCCCTCTGGTTTCTTCTAAGAATGTATGAATGAGGTTTCATGTGAAGATAACTGAAGGTAAGAGAAATGAAAGGTTTCTGTTTGTAGAACGAAGACGGTTCAATCAGACACTATTTGGAATGTGCCTTGCGAAAACGTGTTTACGGGAATATGCGGACAGCGACGGCTACATCCGCCTACGCATTCGCGGCCTATACTGTCCGCTACTAACAGAATTATCGGATACTACAGAATGTATGAATAGAGAGCGAAGGCCCGGATGTTACTTTGCGCATGCGCAGAATGATCTGACCTCACTTTGCGCATGTTCGAAGGCAATTTTTCGCACGATGCGGCACATATGTACTTATCACCTTAGGAAACATTTGCAGCACGTTTAGATAAGTGTGGTTTGGAAGCCCCATACGGGCAAATCTTAATTTATTGGTTTAGTCATTGTTTTATTGTAAAGAACATTGCCCTATCTTGGGTTAAACAAATGTATGTTTATATGATTTGAAGTTTTACGACCCAGTCAACATTGTTAAGGCCATGTCGAGTCGTTCAGGTAACCTACTCACAATTTTCCTATCCAGACTTAGACCTGTAAGTAGTTAACCAGTATGTGTGCAAATACTTTCGCCAGTAACTGACAATTGCACTTCTTGAATCAGCGGAAATTGGAGAAGACCCGTAAACTACATTGCTGTCATGCAAAGAGCTTCAATAAAAAAAAATCAAAGCTAAGTTTATTTAGAAAAAACATAATGTATTTACCCTAAATACTTGGACACCTTAACTCTTTATACAGTGAAACCTCGTTACAACGATGACATTCGTTCCCTAAGGCGTTGCCGTTAAAATGAATTTGCTGTTGTAAAGAATCTTTAAACGCAGCAGAGCGATATGTAAGAAAGTGCTTGTTTTATTCTTATTTCCTCACAGAACATATGTTTTGGATATCTGTTAGAATCGCCTCTCTGAGGCGATTCTAACAAATATCCAAAACATATGTTTCTTGTATAATCAAATACAATGTTCTTGCGTAATTTCTTATTAATGGTTACCTCTTGAGCAAAGGTTTCGTGCTACTTAAATTATCATTATAATGAATTTTTGTCATTGTATCGGGTGTCAGTATAAAGAGGGTTGACTGTATGATTGTCCTAAGATTTTAACTGGTCCATCTTGCTACCTGCTGATGTGTTTATACCAGTATATAACAACTGATGGATAAATGCCAAAAACGCATGGATGAGTTGCAAATAGTGTTGAAACAGAGTCGCCTCAATGTTGTTCTGCGGTGATTGATCAGAAGAGTCTCTACTGTTTGCTGAGGCCTGCCTGTCTGATTATTCATGTACGTTCGTTGACTGGAAGTCAGTTGGGGCAGAAAGATTCAGAAAATTTGCACACCTTGTCTCAATTCTCTATCCGGTTAGGGTTGCGCATGCGCTTTGAAACATCTCACGGACCGGAACGATGTTACATTACACCGGTACGTAAATACTCCTACTTGACAAGACTTGATCAATTATTATTCAGTGTTTAAGTACGCAAGGTTAAAGCACACTGAAGCAGGGCTTAACTTTTCATCGCAGATTAAGGCCTCAATCCAGACACATGTTGGCAAATTTGCATTTCTATGAAATATTGTGTATAGGTCATAATAAAGCTGCCATACGTGTTATTGTGGAATTGATTCCTGATTTCTGATAACATGCCAGAATCGTACCAAATATCAGATAGCAAATTAAAAATTATGTGATGCGCAGATATCCAGTCTGAAGAGAAAATAAAAAAAAACGCTCTTGAAAACGTAAAAGAGCCGGGCACAACAGTTCCTACAATCCAGCGGGCACATGACGTTAATACAACGTCGCCTCAACGTCGATGCAACGTCACGATGTTGCATCGACATTGAGCCGACGTTGTATAGATGTCATGTGACCGCTGGGTGGTTACTGCTCGTATATACAATATCGACACAATCCCAAGGAGCTATTTCTCCTCTTTTCTACAATATTTTCACTATAACTAACTTCAGGAGTCAAGTTACATTTTTATTTGTGAAATGGTACTTTTTTTCTCAATGGTTCAAATCTAATATGTCGTTGTACGGATATATCGAAGTATTCCAGACAGTCCTATGACTTCGAGATAACGAGGGTCGACTATATTTATTGGAATATCATGTATAAAGTATATTTTAGACGGAAGGCGTGAAACGACTATATTCTTGTACTTAACGTTATTGACTGTAACAGTCATTGCCCACTAATGACCTAAAAAAAAAACGACTATATGTTTTCAAGGTGACAACTCTATCAAACTGATTTACCTCTTCTCTGAAACTTTTTTTTATTGTTATTATTATTTCTTCTAAAAGAAAAGAACTTGGTCCAAATTTAACGTCTGGACAGGAAACGGGAAGTGACAAATGTTGAAAGGCTGTAAAGAAAACAGAAAGCCACCAGATGTTTTCTCCCAGCTGTGAACTATTTTGGAACGTATTGTCGTACGCACTTGCGCTCTTAACCTTAACACACTTTGCACAAATTCAGTAGACGACAAATTGATGATATTTTTGTCTTATTTTCCCCAGAAAACAGGCTTTGATATTTTTTGCAAATTTTAGTAGACAATCTGCATGGGATGTCACAGACGAAAACATGTCTACTCAAATATATAGAAAATTTCACCTAAAAAAACTGAGAATTTTCAGATTAAAAAAACTCTGATATTTTTCAAACTCATGATCAAAACATAGATTGTTGGTACTCGTTAAAACCGCCTCGTCGAGGCGGTTCTTACGAGTACCCACAATCTATGATTTTGATCAGAAATAAGAAAAATACTGTATACCCCTGTTAACCCCAGTTTACTACATAAAAGTGGGGTTTGAGGGGGTCAAAATTATATTGGCATGTTTTCGTGATGAAAGCTATTTTCTAGGAACAATAAAATATATGAAAATACTATCTGCTGGTTTCAAAATAATGCGTTTTGCAACCGAAAAGCTCCAGACTTGTGTGGAGAGCAAGCAAACTAAAATTGCCATGGTTACTTCTGTATGTATATTAAATATTTGTCCTTACTAAACCATCATGAAAACATACCTATATAATTTTGAGCTCCTTAAACCCCACTTTCATATAGTAAAACTGGGGTTTACAGGGCTATACATTATTTTTTCTTATTTGTGTTCGAAAACATAGATTGAGGGTACTCCAGAACCGCCTCGCCGAAAACTTTGAAAACTACCAGAATTTTTCATCTTAAAGTTTTCTTTTTTTTTTTGTGGGGGCGGGTGGGGGATGGTTAAATTCTCAATATATTTGAAAAGGCGTGTTTTCGAAATGCGATCCATTTCGCTTAAAAACTTGACTTTGATCGAAAATAATTATTCTAAATAGATTACTGAAGTTCCTTCAAGTACGCTGTAAATGAAATGAAAATATTTTTAACTTAAATAGCGCTATTTTAGGTGCAATCTTATAAGTGTTTAGACGTGCATTCAACTCATAATTAATGCGTCCTGATGACGACGGCTGACAAGAATAGAATGTAGTCTATTCCAGAATTCCAAAATCTTATACATATCAGAAGAAATAGTACGCTGAGTGTGTTTGCATCAAGGACAGTGCCTTTATTTCATACAGACAACCCTCTTTATACCGACACTCGATACAACGACAAAAGTCGTTATAATGACAATTTGACTGTCACGAAACCGTCGCTTAAGAAGTAACAATTAGTCACAAACTATGCAAGAATATTGTATTCTATACTTTAAAGAAATAAATGTCTTGGATATTTGTTAGAATTGCCTCAGTAAGACGATTCTAACAAATATGCAAAACATATGTTCTATGAGGAAATAAGAACAAAACAATACTTTTTTTACATATCACAATCTGCTCATTAAGGATTCTTTACAACAGCAAATTTATTTTAATGGCAAGGTCTTTGGGAACAAATGCAGTCGTTGTAACGAGGTTTCACTGTATTACGAGAGAGACAACTTTTGTGACTTCCTGTTTGCGCTTTTGCACATCAAGCTCTTTTGAAAATAGGGTCTACTCTAACAGGAAAGAGGGGGCAAATTCTTTCCCATTACGGTTAACCCATTTCCAGAACGGAGGCACCAACCGTTTAACAGAGTTGTCTCCCTTGAAAGTATATCTCTTTACCTTAAGTTAAAGTTAAGTATATCGTTTGCTAAACAATGTCGAGCGGGAATCTGGAATCTGTCAATGAACTTAAATCTGCTTTAGAACGTACGTACAAAAACCAAGTATGGATAATTCCCATCCATATTTAATCTTTATTAATTAAATTTTAGGAACGGCTGTCAAACGAAGCTAACCTTATTATTGAAGAGCTCTAGGGATACATAAGAAGTATCAGCTGATACGCTTGTCATTTGTCCATCATCCAGACTTCGGTATGCTAGAAAATTTCAAAAATCAAAAGCCAGCTGCCGCCTGGGAAATACTTATTGAGCTTGATAAATTGCTTTAAAAATTTAATATGCAATGCATTCATGGAGATGGCGCATGCATTCCTTCGAGACTTCGCTGTTAAATTTGAAACGGCCTGGTGAAAAGAATTCTTAGAGCTGCATTGTCATGCGCAGAGCATGCTTGTTCATCCAGAACGAATTGCACATCGCGTACCGGAAGTCTGGTAAAAGCTTGCGCTGTTCGAGTACCCGATCAATGACCGGTGCAGAGTAACCTTGTCTCAATTAAAAGCTGTTGACGAATAAAAGTATACAGGTATAGGCGGGACTGGACATACACTGTTCGAATGCCAATAAAGGCTAATAAAGTTGGTCTTCTCGTATCAGTGATAAGTGCCAGTCGGTGATAAATGGACAGCAACGACAGGAAACGTACTTCGGGCACGTACGCCCAGCGAAGAGTCAGATCAGCATACGCGTTCGCGAAGTCTGATCAGAATCTCCTACTGGCGAATTTTTGGATAGCCAAGAATGCAATTTTTCATGCGGACAACGAAGACTTTGATCAGACTGCGCGCATGCGCAGTCTGATCAAAGTCCTCGTTGGGCGCACTCGTCAGGAGTACGTTTTCTCAAGTTGTGGCACTTATACTGTATCGAGTTTCAGATGACGGCTTGTACTATTCAAAGCCTAGTTAAATTTGTGGCACGAATCACATTTATTATGTTTGACATATTCTACGATCCTGTGTACTCTTGGTTCTCCAGCTACAATTTCATAATTTCATCAGCAGTCAATTCGCGTTATCTCGAACTCCAAGGGACCAGAATGATCTGGTATGAGATACATGTAACAATAGTTTACGATAAAAGGAACGACATATAAAACATATACCGAACTTAACTAATATTGCCCTTTATTGTGTTTGACTTAAGAAGTAGTTTTGAGGGAATAGTGTTTGAAATAGCAAAAGTCACCTATACCATATTGCCACAAATATACCTCATAGTTTGACGCGCCGTTTACCTCCAACTCATCAGCTTTTAGATTATTAGAATGGCACGTGTAAAAACATGTTTTACCTACCATGAAATCCAGTAATATTTTCATGTATTTGTCACAGTGGTACATATGTACATGTAATCTATGCGGTGTGTCAAATGAAAAGATTCTATTTTATCGAAATAAACAACCATCATTTTAACAGGTTCTTGTCCATAGTACAGCCATTCGTTGCTTTAACAAGTACATTTATTGTTTACCCTCATGTTCCCCAATAATATATAGAAAAGCAAGGGATGCTTGGATATACATTATAAGGTGAAATTTCAAAATGATTCAGCTTCTGATCCTGATTTTAATTATTTTTTATTCAATTATTTTATTTATTTATTTATTTATTTATTTATTTATTTATTTATTTATTTTTGTGTGTTATTTATTTATTTGTTGATCTTATATTAATAGTTTGTGTTTATCATTTATTTTATATTTATATCTATTTTTTTATTTATTTATTTATTTTATTTTTTTTTATTTTTATTTTTTTTTTATTTATTTATTTTTTTGTTGTTGTTGATAAGAGATAAGAGAGCTGTCAAGCTAAAGATTTTTCTCTTATTTTCTTATTATTCATTGGAAAATGTCAATACACTGTGATTGATACATTACGAAAACATACCTGTATAATTTTGACCTCTTAAACCCCACTTTTATATAGTAAAAATGGGGTTTACAGGGGTATGCATTATTTTTTCTTATTTCTGCTCAAAAACAAACTCTGTTTTCTGAGCAGAAATAAGAAAAATATCAGAAGTTTCATCTGAAAACTTTCAGTTGTTGGTGGTGAAATTTTCAATATGTTTGAATACGTGTGTTTTCGTAATGAAAGCTCCTCACCTTGAGCGATGGCATAAAAATATTTAACGTAGGTGTGTTAACGTAATGATAAGCAATCATCATTTTGACAGGTTCTTGTCCACAGTTCGATTATAATTGCTACATCTAGTAATGTGCAACGAGAGAAAATGCCCTTACCATCACGAAAACATGCTTATATAATTTTGACCCCCTTAAACCCCACTTTTATATAGTAACACTGGGGTTTACAGGAGTATACATTATTTTTTTCTTTTTTCTGCTCAAAAACATAGATTGTGGGTATTCGTTAGAACCGCCTCACCGAGGCGGTTCTAACGAGCACCCACAATCTATGTTTTGAGCAGAAATGTGAAAAATATCAGAATTTTTATTTTTTTTTTTTTTCAGTTTTTGGTGGTGAAATTTTCAATATATTTGAATAGGCCTGTCTTCGTAATGGCCATAAACAAACAACGAATGCTTGCCTCTGAGATCTCAAAGAACCAAACTGGTGTCAACACTTAATAGGCGTTCTGTGGGAGGCATCCTCTCCTTGTCAGTCCCTACAAGATGGCTATTTCCAGATTTATGTCTGATATTTCGTCATAGCCAAGCCATAAACAGGCTTTCTACAATCCGGACATTACTATTCTTATACCCAGGCAGCATTCTACGTAAATCTATATCGGGCCGTCATCGGCCCGTCAGGGTAGCTGACGGGCCGATGATGGCCCGATGTAGATTTACGTAGAATGCTAGCTGGGTACGCCCCTTAAACTCTGTTCAGGCCATTTGGCATGGTAGGCGAAGCACAGTTACCAAGCATTGCTCCAGCTAGCCCTATATAGAGGGATGGGCCGCCGCTCTTGCCCTCTCCTGCCACCCTCTGTCCTCTTGAAGCTGCCCTTTGCCTTATTTCAGCTCCAGACATAAAACCCTATATTTTGCTGAAAATTTCATGAAAATCGGACAAAAATTAAAAAAGTTATTAATGTGTAAAGATCACTTTTATGTGTATTCCAATCTGAGGCATTTATTGTGGAATGGGATCATATTTTGTAACATGTCATGATACTTAGCATATCACGTGTCACATGGTGCCGTCGTTCTTGTATGACCGTACAGAAAGTGCCCTACCTGACATCCCTCTGTCCTAAAATCCTAGCTGGAGCACTGCCAAGTAATGCTTTCTTTTCATGGGCGCCTAATTACACCCTACTTATTTTGGGTCTGTGTCTTCTGTCTGAACATTCCGAATTTTTATTCTATGTATAACGACATTATGATTAAAAAAAATACGATTTTGGTAAGTGACCGCCGACTCATCAGCCTACGCGCATATACGATCTCTCGTACGCGAAGAACTCACTCTGATAGCAGCGTTCTCTAGGCTATCTAGTAAAACCAACCATACGTCTCTCTGTCTGATTTGCATTTGTCTTAAATTTCTTATAAATTACCTTGCTTTCCTACAACCTTACTGTCTAATTATCTATCAATCCATCGAAGTTTTCGATCATATTATCAAAGAAAAACTGTAATCAGAGATCGAAGAAATTTCATTTAAGAATGCCCTGTAAATCTTCAAAGAAAATTGCGTTCAATAAATGACAGTCGATAATTTCATTTCAGGAAGAGCTTAGACACGAACGCATTTATTATCGTCAGACATTGATAAGCATATCTATAAGAATCTATGATAGTTATTAATTATTAACATTTTCCCTACGTCGGTGCTTTTTTCCTGTAATTTGTTTCGTCCAAAATATACGATTTAATTTTGTATCAGTCGTCACAGATACTTTTTTTACTCCCTGTAATTTTGTTTCATTAGTCAGTATTTATAGCACATAAAATATGGCAAAACAGATGAAATGAGCCGAAACGTAAGGAAACGGACATGGGCGCCCAGGGAATATTCAGATCAGCCTGCGCATTCGCGCAGTCTGATCAGAATCTTCACTGGACGCATTTCGGATAGCCAAGGATGCAGTTTCTTCATGAAACAATGAAGAATTTGAACAGTCTGCGCTGATGTGCAAACTGGTTTGAGTCATCGTTCCGGTGCACCTGTCAGAAGGTCGTTTTCTCACGTTGCGGCTCATTATATGAAATTATACCTAAAGCATTACGTTAACATACCTTTATGAAAAGCATATTTCAAAGCTACAGTTCTAAATAAGGTGATTATTGAACTATATTGATCTTTTTTCTTATTTCTTCACGAAAACGTACCGCGAAAACATATGTTTTCGCATTCATAAGAAGCGCCTTGCGGAGGCGCTCTAATGAGTACCCACAACATATGTTTCCATGAAAAAATACGAAGCAACACTTATCTGGACATCGCTGCCTAAAAAAGGAAGGGAGTTTGTTATTTGTTTTGTGACTTTCTTTTTGCTTCCCGGCATACCAAACCCCTTCTGAAAACTGCTATGATCCCAATGGAAAGAATAATGCAGCACAGTATTTCCTTTTAGAGTATATCCCTATTTAGAAGGGAGGCATAAAGGAAAATTTATTTCCAAGTGGAACAAAGTCCTTCCGTGTGCAGTAGACCTCTTTTCAGAAAGGAGACAGAACAATTTTACAGGGTTGTCATCACTGTATTCATTCGCATTAAAATTTTGGTGCAGCAGCAACAAAAAATAAATAAACACCTAAAAGGATGCCTTTGGAAGCAAATAACACACAAAAGAACCAAAGTCGGAGGCTCGGTTTTATAAAGTCTCTTCATATTCAGCTAAGAAGTTTGTGAGACTGTATACGCACCCTAAACACACTTACATGTAAGCGGTCTTCGATTTTCAAAGTGATACAAATGCAGAATTAACGCCAGCTGCAAAGCTTTAAGCAAATTAACAAATCCCTCCAACAACCGTTCCCTTGACACCTTCCTTGACACAGACACTTTCATACGTCAGTATCACTGAAACTCTATTGTGCTCTTTATCTTCCTTACGTATCTTTCCTCAGAAAAAAAGGACAAGTCATCTGAATCTCTCCTTAATTACGTTGTTATTTTAAAGAATACGAAAAGTGTGCAATAATACGGTCATCCTTTGCCACTTTTTGGGCAAATGCAGCAGACAATACATTGCTATTTTTCTTCTTTTTTCTTTCTTTCTTTTTTTTTTTTTTTTTTTTTTTTTCAAGAAATAGGATTTGATATTTCATGCAAATTGTCAGGAGACAATTTGCCTGAAAAGGCATATCTTTTTTTTGCGAAATTTTAGAAAAATATTTCAAAATGTCGTCTGCTGAATTTTTACCCAGCATGCTAAGCGTTAAGTACATACAAATTGATACAAGAAAAGGTACGTGACGTCATAATCGGGTACGACGATTTGTGTCAGCCAGCGATTGTGCCGTCGCGCCAGAATACTCGTATTTCTCGCAAATATGATGAAATCTTAAAATAAAACGTCGAAGAGTTGAACAGGTTGCACAGACTGGGCATTTAAGGAATACACGCGGTTTTTATGTAGGTTCTTCTGATATTTGCGACTCTTTGGAAATACTTTTTTTTCTAGCAGAAAACGACAAACAAGATTTCTTTAATGAGCCGTGCGCAAATGAAGGTTATAAGTTTTATAATTTAATTGAACATTAATCTTGATATTTACTTTTCTGTCTAGACAAGGTAATATTCAGTTACTGTAAATATAAAGTAAATCGGATTTCTCCTAAATTAACGTTGTTTGCTTTATTTTATACAGAAACGGAAGCGCTTATAACAGAGGCTTATAATTCTACTAACGGATTGGGCCGTCAGCTCCCTAGTACAGGGTATACAACAGATTATGTGTGGGTTGCCAATCAGGTGATTGGCTTCTGACCGAGAGCTTATCAGTTATACAAATAAGTGCACATGTCAATTGTCCAATCAAAGCTGGTTAACGCTTAGCTTGCTGGGTAAACATTCAGAAGATGACATTTTGATGATATTTTACTTTTTTTTTTTTTTTTTTTTTTTTTTTTTTTTTTCAAGAAAACAGGGTTTGACATTTATGCAAACAATTTGCATGAATTGTCAAATCTTGTTTTTTGGAGTAAATAGAAAAAGAGTCGTCAATTTGTCGTCTGCTGAATTTGCACAGAGATTGGTTAAGGCTAAAAGACCAAAGTAATGGTAATAAAACCTGAAATCATTTCTTAATCTGATCTGCACAATTTTCAACAAGGGTTATACAAACATATTAATGCCAATCACTGCTGGAGTCAGCTAGCTAATGATATTGCACTTTCCCCTGTAAATCGTTTTAAGGATCATAGTCCCGTTAATAGAATTATAAGCCTTTGCTTAAATAGATAACTTTCATTTAAAGTTTCAAAAGGCTACGAAGCCCATGAGGATACGATATGTTGTAGAATTCGCTATGTTATATACTGTCTCTGCCTATGAGGGCAGAGACAGTATATAACATAGCGAATTCTACAACATTTCCTTCCAGATACTCTACAACGTTTTTGAAACGTAATAACACATAAATTTTACAAAAGAAATAACCCTTAAATTTAGCCATTTCTATAAAGCACCCCTATATATATATATATATATATATATATATATATATATATATATATATATATATATATATATATATATATATATATATATATATATATATATATATATAACTGACCCTTCCAGCATTTATGGTGGAAGATGCCATTGACTATAATGTGGCATAATTGGGTTAATATTAGATTTGCCCTAGTGTAACCCTGTAATGACATAAGCAGTGTCATTTTCAAACACTTGTAGGGATGCTAGCTAAGTACTAGAAGGGTATTAAGTCCCAGTGAGCTAGTCATAATTCTGTTAAGTGATTTTACATAACTATCTTAACTCGTGTATTTAACTTATAAATAACAAGATTTCATGATTCTAAGGTTTTAGAAAGGGTCTCCACTTCATTTAGTGCAAAAAGAGGACCAAATCACAAAGCATCGAATGGACCGTTTGCTTGCTACTAAAGCTGCATTTTACTACATGTAAATAGCTGCTTCTTTATAAATCTATAGCGGGATGTTATCTGGGTAGCTGACGGGCCGATAACGGCCCGCTACAGATTTATAAAAAATGCTAGCTGGGATGTTATCAAGTTCTTTTGTACTAACAGATCTTTGTACTCAGTTACTTGCTTGCAGAAACAATTTAAAAGATGGTGCATTTTCAGAATATACCATATGCACATGGATTAAAAAAGTCAATTTAGTATCAATACTTTGCACAGTTCAACGATTAACTGACGTCATCGGCGCATTCTGATGATGATGCCCCGCGTTTATGTAATGTATGGAAATTATTAGAGGTGCAACTCGTTTGGATATCATTATTTCGATCACTGATTTTGCAGAAAAAAAAACCCATTGGAACAAGCTATATCTAGTATTTTACAGATAACAAAACAGTAGTCTCCCTATTACAGATTGTAGGCCTAATTAGTTTTCGTGTACCTTTAAAAAAAAAAAGAAGAACAAAACAGAATGGGTACCACCCGTATAAATGGCGAAACCACCTTTAAAATTGAATATATGTTGTTGTTGTTTTTTTTATTCTGCCAACACCGAAATATGATAAGGTGATTAAATGATAACTTTAAACACTGACTTCGTTCACTGCATCTTACAGCTGTGTCATGTGAGAAACTTCTGTCCCTAGTGGATTTTGAAGTTAAGGCTTTTCATTATGAAAACACGCCTATTCAAATATATTGAAAATTTCACCTCCAAAAACTGAAAATTTTCAGACAAAAAAACTCTGATATTTTTTATACTCCTGCTTAAAACATAGATTGTGGGTACTCGTTAGAACCGCCTCGAGGAGGCGGTTCTAACGAGTACCCACAATCTATATTTTTGAGCAGAAATAAGAAAAATAATGTATACCCCTGTAAACCCCAGTTTTACTATATAAAAGTAGGGTTTAAGGGGATCAAAATTATATAGGTATGTTTTCGTAATGTGGGCGAGGAGTAACCTAGGTGGTGAATGCATTTCCGTAGGACAAGAAACTTGAACAAAAGAATGGAAAAAAGTATAGACGACATATTGTAAAACCTGGCTTGTTTACCTTGGATGATTCGTTTTTGAGTCCCTACGAAATACTTCCGATAGCTTAAGAAACAAATATTTAGAGAATTTTCTTATTTTAATATGAATTTGTATGTTGTGTGTATTCATAAGAATCGCCTCATTGAGGCGATTCTAATGAGTACACTCAACATAACATTATTGCATAGAAGATCAAAAAGACTTTCCTAAATTATCACCATTTGTTTCCTGATCTGGCGCTGTGATTAACCCTCAGTGCCTCGAACAACCCATGTCTCAAATAATATTCTATGGTCCCAAGGATGTTCGAGCCATTGAGGTTTTACTGTATATAGGAAATAACCATACATGCCCTTTAGCGGATTTCGTCTGTTTTGTCCGACTGATTTGATCATCCATAATTATTCCCCAAAACCCCCAAGTGCAAGGAGACACTTATTAATGCATTCGTTTTATTGACACTGTCTGCTATCGTGGTCAGAAATGTTGTTTCTATGGCAACACCTCGCCATGGTGATAACTGAAATTGCCCAAAGGGCCGAAGATAGAAAACGACTCGCCATGCATACCGATAATGAGTTTTGTTTATTAATAATATCTCTAGTCACTCTTCTTTCTCAGCGTAAATTTCCATACACGTATATATTCAGACAGAAGGCAAACTTTATACAATGCATGCAATATAAATGTTCCATCATGATTGCCATTTCAGACACGTCGCTAAAAAAGGCTATTTAATATTGTTGTTGTTGTTGTTGTTGTTTTGCGAAATCGGAAACATATTTGAATAGTGACATCTTTGTTTCGTGTTTTATTTCTATAAACGTCATTATGAAAACATACCTATTCAAATAGACTAAAAAGTTTATCACCAAAAAATGAAAATTTTCAGTTAAAAATTCTGATGTTTTTCACACTTATGCTCAAAACATAGATTGTTGGTACTCGTTAGAACCGCCTCGACGAGGCGGTTCTAACGAGTATCTACAATCTATATTTTTGAGCAAAAATAAGAAAAATAATGTATATATCGGTAAATCCCAGTTTTACTATATAGAGGTGGGGTTTAAGGGGGTCAAAATTATATAGGCATGTTTTTTGTGATGTACCAGTAAATAAAAAGTATAAGTAGCCTTTGACTTGAAACGTACTCCTATATACGGTACTAAAGGCAATTAATACACTTAAAACAGAGGCGGGCGGTAACAATTTTTCAAAAATGTTTTCTCCCTCTTCTGAAAAGGGGTTAACTCTTAAAAGAAAAAATTTCCTTCCCAAGCTTTTTACCTTTTAGAGTTGACCCCTTTTCAGGAGGGATTTGAAGTGTGGGAAAGCAAATAGGAAGTCACAAACGTTATCTCCCTTATACGAAATGGTGGAAAACGTACCAACTGCATCCAGTCCTCCAAAGCGCACCGATCTAATTTTCTTTGCTTTTCAAGTAAAACTGATGACCAGCAACAAACCACGAGCTCGCATTATGGATAATATATATACTTTAAAGGGTGACAACGATGTCAAAATTGTTTGCGTCCTTTCTGCAGAAGCGCCTACTCTAAAAAGATAGATTTTCAGTTTCTCGTCTTGGAAGCAATTCTTTACTTTTAGAGTAAGCGCCTGTTTCAGAAGGGGCTTGCTATGCAGAAAAGTAAAAGGAAAGTCAAAGACGTCGCCTCCCTTGCAAAAATGGCGGATGCTCTGCGTGCAGCCAGTCTCCTTAAAATTAGATCAAGACGGTCTGGCAATTTCAGGAAATACTCATGACAAATGACGTTTTAATCAACCACAATGTCACCTTGTGAAATCTAACTAATTAAATCAGCACCGCTGTCAATCAAACGGAAAATCTGCATTGTTTTTACGCCATGTAATTTAAAAAGCCGGGATCCAGCGAAATATATTTATGGAGTGAGAAACCAGTCAAACCGCTACATGCCAAGGGACAGAGAAGACGGCGTGACTGCACAGGCCTGGTCTTCCCAGTGAGCACGCAGAATATTTAACCCTTTCTGCCCTGCTGACCAAACCAGATACCTGGGCAAACAGTGTAGATCCTGATGAGACGGCTCATGATGAGCCGTCTCACCAGGATCTATACTGTTTGCCATTCGATTTTGATTTTTGACTGACAGCCGTCTTATCAGAATCCATGCTGTTTGCAGTCGGTTTTGAATTTTGACTGACATCTATATTTGCAACAGTGGACTTGTCAAGAGCTAATGATGGAAAAAAGCGATTTCATAAACTTGGGTGGAAAGGTGTTACATGCTGCTAAATGTTATTATTTGTACTGTAGTACTGGGCAAATAATGTATTAGCAGACATTGTTTTCTGAACTTGGACATTGGTAAACAGTACAGACCAAGATCAAACGCCACAGACATCAAAATGAGTGGGGGGAAGACATTGCTGTCTGCATACATCACTGCATTGTCTCTGCTCAATCATTCGATTGCAATCTGACAAAAAAATTGAAAATGTCGCCGATGATCTTGTTTTTACACGGCATGATATTTTTACCCAACATGAAAAAACAAAAGTAATTGGAATAGGATATGTTGATTTAACCCAACACGAACAGCTTTATTTTTCTTCTAGAAAATAGGGCTTGTCATGAAATGCAAATTGAAAAAAGGAAATACACAAAGAAATGTTTCAAATTGTAGCCTGCTGATATTATTATTATTATTATTATTATTATTTTTATTATTATTACTGTTATTTAAAAGCAATTTAGTAAGAACTAGTGAGAATTTTAGCCATATAAATGTTAATTTTGGGGGTTGGGGTATGGAGATGGGGCTTGGTTTTTGTCATTTTACAATGTGTAGTTGCACAGGTCCCCGCTCTACTCTTCTAATGCACATTACGAAAACAAGCCTATTCGAATATGCTGAAAATTTTACCACCAAAAAATGAAAAATTTTCAGTTAAAAAATTCTGATGTTTTTCATATTTCTTCTCAAAACATAGATTGTGGGTACTCGTTAGAACCGCCTCGACGAGGCGGTTCTAACGAGTACCCACAATCTATGTTTTGAGCAAAAATAAGAAAAATAATATATACCCCCTGTAAACCCCAGTTTTACTATATAAAAGTGGTATTTAAGGGGGTCAGAATTATACAGGCATGTTTTCGTGATGATTCTGTATGTATCCCTGTACACGTAAACCTAATGCAGACCGAACGAAAAAGGGCAAACCTAAGTACAAACTCCAGATTACTTCGCTTTGGCTATTTGGCACGTATAATGTTGTTGAGCACATTCGTTCTGTTAAGTAATTGAAAGTTACTTAACTAGATTGTGCCGTTAACAGAAGGCACAGAAAACACAATTATTTGCGTTAAGGGGACAAGATGCACATGGTAGGTTTTCAGGCACTGTTTACAAGTGTGGCAATATTTGTGGCTTCCTGTTTATTTCTTGTACACCAAGCCCCTTTCGCAAAAGGATATGTTCTAAAGGAACTGAATTTGCTCCCACGGGGAACCAAAACTTCTCTTTTAGAATTGACCTCTTTTCTGCTTATAGAGTAGACCCCTACTTCGAAAAAGAAAGAAGTTGTTCCTGTTGGGTGCTCGAAAAAAAAAATTACTCTTACGGAATGCGAATTCTTTCCTTTTAGAGTAGACCCCTTTTCAGATGGGACTCGGTGTGCAGAAAAGCAGACAGGAAGTCGCAAATGTCGTTCCCTTTTAAAAATGGCGAACAACAATTCAGGTGTATTCAGTTCCCTTAAATACAGAGCTCCGTAATAAGTTCCCAATTTCCTAAACAAGTTGAAAAGGATATTTTGACAGAGTTGCCGCCCCTCAAAAGTGAATCTGTTTCCCTTAATATTTACGAAGTTCAAGCACTAGTCGTAGGAAAAAATAATTAATGACACAATCGGAAAGAACAAGACAAATAACTATCACTTTACCATAAAATGTTATTTACTTATTTACAAACTTGGATAGAAGCATTTGTTCTTTTGCCTGTCTTCACATTGGGAAACACGCCTATTCAAGTATAATGAAAATTTTACCACAAAAAAAAAATGATAAATTTTCAAATAAAAAATTTCTGATATTTTTCATATTTCTGCTTAAAACATAGATTGCGGGTACTCGTTAGAACCGCCTCGGCGAGGCGGTTCTAACGAGTACCCACAATCTATGTTTTTGAGCAGAAATAAGAAAAATAATGTATACCTCTGTAAACCCCAGTTTTACTATATAAAAAGCGGGATTTAAGGGGGTCAAAATTATGTAGGCATGTTTTCGTGATGAGTACGTGAAAAAAAAAATCCAATGAACGTGTAAATTTACTGCCAAGAGTGACAGCTTTGGCATGTTTGTTTTTGCGTCCTGCCGGAAAGATAGGGGTGGCGGCTACTTAAAAATGAACGGAAAGCAAAATATTTCCCTTGAGAGTACATGTATACGTAACCCTTTTTGAAAAAGGATCCCTTTACCAGGAAAGCACGTTTGTTTTAGCTAAGTAGTTTCCTTTTGTCATGCGCTGTAGTTGTGATTAGCGCTTTAAGGGTTATTTATTTAAGTCTCATTTTACAGTATAGTCGTACTTCAATGGTTCGAACATCTTTGGGATCATAAAAAATTGTTATAGACATGGGTAGTTCGAGCCACTGAGGGTCAATTATTGCGCCAGGTCAGAAGGCAAAAGGGTATAATTAGGGTTGTCTTTTCAATCGTCTAGAATATAATAGTATCTTGAGTGTAATTAGAATTGCATCGATGGGCAATTCTAATGAGTACAAACAACATACGTTTTAATTATAAGATTAAAACAAATCACTAAAAGACCCCTAAATATTTGTTTTATTGAGCTATCGGCTGAATTCGTAGAAATTCAAAACGAGTTCGAATCAGCCATGGTGAATGAGCCATCGGTGTTCGAGTCATTGAAGTTTTCTGGTATATTAACGGAAAAAAAATGCGATTGAGCTTGATTTTAAATTTAAAAGTATTCAGTTGCCAGTTCCCTGTTTAGTAACAGATAACTAGCACGCTATTTAATTACTGCCTTCCAGACAATTTATATCTGAAAAGTGAAACCGTTAGAAATTATTAAATTTTAACTAGAGCAAAGTGAAGTCCGACTAATGTCTTTCTTATTTTAAGCATGAAATCTTTCTAAACATGAATGGAACCTGGGCATACAGTTGTATGCCATAAAAGTGTCATTAATGCAGTAATTTAATGAATTGTATGTTTGTAAGACACATCTTTATTGTAATTCTACCTCTCATATCATAATTAAAACGATATGGAATGAATTCGAAAAACAAAAAAAAAAAAGAATTGCACTGAATTTTGGTACATGTATTCAACTACAAAGATAGAATTGTGAGCAACACAATTGTTATTAATTTGTTAATGCATGTTTTCCATTGATGTCACCAATGACGTCAAATCAGATGAAAATAAAAATCAGACATATTTTAGTGTGGCTGCTAAAACAGAAAGGTAACAGTTTAGGGAATGTCTATCATAGTTATCATAGATACAGAAAAACCTCAATGACTCGAACACCGATGGCTCGTTTATCATGCCTAATTCGAACTTTTTTTTTTTGAGTGCCTAGGAAATTTTTTTTTGAGTGCCTAGGAAATTATCTTGATAGCCCAAGAATTATTATGATTATTTTAGGGAAATTCTCTTATTTTATCATGAACTGTATGTTGTGCGTACTCATTAGAATCGCCTCATAGAGGCGATTCTTATGAGTACACACAACAAATATTTATGATTATTTTAGGGAAAATTTCTTATTTATCATGAAACGTTCGCTGTGTGTACTCATTAGGCTCGCCTCATAGAGGCGATTCTAATGAGTACACACATACCATTATTGTAAAGAAGATTGAAAATACTTTCTTAAATTCATGATCACCATTTGCTTCCTGACCTGGCACCATGATTGACCCTCAGTAGCTCGAACTACCCATATCTCGAACAAGTTTCCATGGTCTCAAAGGTGTTCAACTTTTGAGGTTCAACCGTATTCGAATATACAGACCTGGGGAAATGGTAGAGCTGTTTGGTCAGTGTTTACACTGATTACGATGACGTCACAATATTAAAGGCGATTGGCTACCCTTGGAAAAAATGTCCGCCATTTTTAGTAGGGGAAACTTTTTCTGACTTCCTGTTTGCATTCATGTACACCAATACCCTTGTGAAAAGGGGTCTATTCCTTTTAGAGTAGATCCCTTCTTTTCAGAAGGGCACCAAAGCAATTTTTACAGAATTGCAGCATAGCATCTAAAACTATGTCTTTGTACGATATATGTTATCACTAAGGTGATGACTTGCTGAGTTCAAAATACGTCATCCTTGGATGACGGCTTCTTTAAATTGGTTTGATCATATACATGGAACTGACAGTTCGGAAATGACCCGGAAGCTAATGTCCGGAAATTACACGTCATTCTAAAATGATACAAAGATGGACAGGGAACCAGAGAGAACACGGGAACATCGAAAGTTCATGCCAGAGGCACGGAGTTTCGAGAACACTGCACACGCACAATGCGTGAAATTTGTAAACTTAAAATAAGGACCAGTGGTGAATGGCCATAATGAGCGGAAAAGCTTTGTGTTATGGAAATTCGGTGTTCACATACGCATGTATCGTGGATTCTTAATCTGAGCCTGCCTTTTGTAAAATAGAGATTTTATAAAGACAACATGAACCGTGAAAAAAATGTATATTATTACAAATTTTCCTTTACAGTATATGTATGTAGTGCAAGAGGAGAGAGAGAGAGAGAGAGAGAGAGAGAGAGAGAGAGAGAGAGAGAGAGAGAGAGAGAGAGAGAGAGAGAGAGAGAGAGAGAGAGAGAGAGAGAGAGAGAGAGAGAGAGAGAGAGAGAGAGAGAGAGAGAGAGAGAGAGAGAGAGAGTATTTGTTTTCTTGCGCTATTGGAAGAATTATGTAGGGACTGAAAAAAGAGTTCGAATCATCCACGTTAAACGAGCCATCCGTGTTCGAGCCATTGAGGTTATACTGTACTTCGAAAGCTTTGTTCTGCTATTCCAAGATAAGATTCTCACTATGAATCAATAATCTGTTGATGGGATTCTAATGTGGACGTTCCAGGGAAACTCGTATTTTGACAGCAATATACCGATTGTTCTTATTAAAGAATATGGTTGTCAACGTGTAAAAAAAACGCACCTTATCACTTTGCTAGCCGGACTCAGTGGCTCAGTCAGATTCGCACCCGACTGATGATCAGGAGGTCGCGAGATCGATCCCCGCCAGGTCTGGCAATATTCTTTTGTCGAGATTGATCGTGAAATATTTTCTGCGTTCATTCTCTCCCTTTCGCTGATTTAAGAAGGGCAGTTGTCAGTTTCTAGCAAACGAATGTGCACAAGTACTGCTTAACCGCATAGAGGACTAAGCCTGCCCAGGGATAGTATGATCAGGAAAACTGACCGACTCGACATGACCTTAATTATGTTGACTGGGCCTTTAAACTCCAAACCAACCACTCAAACGACTTTGCGACTTATTCGATAAATTAAGAGGAACTGTTGGTAATACTGATTTCTAAGAACAAGTTATAAGAATTTTAATCGTTGTTAAACATTACGAAACACGCCTATTCAAATATATAGAAAATTTCACCTCCAAAACTGAAAATTTTCAGATAAAAAACCCTGATATTTTTCATATTTCTGCTCAAAACATAGATTGTGTGTACTTGTTAGAACCGCCTCGGCGAGGCGGTTCTAACGAGTACCCACAATCTATGTTTTTGAGCAGAAATACGAAAAATAATGAATACCCCTGTAAACCCCAGTTTTACTATATAAAAGTGGGGTTTAAGGGGGTCAAAATTATATAGCCTTGTTTTCGTGATGAGGTTACAACATGGATGTAATGCATTAAACTTCTTCTATGATTGTTAACCCAATTATGGCGGATTAATTTACTTTCCATTTGAATTGCACGATGGTAGGTTTGGCCGCCGACTGAATAACAGCTCCTTCCTCAATCTGTTTCAGGGGATTGGTGTCTGACTTTGGCTATCTTTCGTCGGGTCCATCGTAGTGCAACTTGTAAATTTTCTTTGCTTTGGCTTCAGATTCATTTGCTTAATTGTAGTTTTGTCATTACTTGCACTGTAAAACTATCCCTAGATTTTACGATAAATACTGGCAACACGCTGCCGGTACATGTACCGTAAATTTTACGCCGCCTGTAGATTATTTACAGTAATAATTACGCATGATAGGACAGTGTAGGGCAAGGAAGGTAACGTATGGGGCGTAGTAGGGATGTGAGCTGACGCACCTTATCTTAGGCTTACAAATCCTTACCCAATTCTACGAGGTAATTCTTGTAAAAGTTCTTCGGGCCCCCGTAAAAAATTGCGGTAAAGGCTGCCAGTATTTATCGTAAAATCTACGGGATTTTTTTACAGTGAGTGTTTAACTATCCTGATGTTTCACTGACGACATAGGGGAATATAGTCGGGCCGAACAAACATTTGTAATTTGGAACTGGATTGGAATTAAAAGCGAAGGATTTGTTGTTTTATGTTTCGTTTAACATACAATCGACTCTCGTTATCTCGAAGTCCAAAGGAGAGATATCCGTACTTCGACAAATCAGATTTGCAGAATTGATGAAAAAATAAATTGAACAACCACAACTCTTAAATTAATATGTAATTTGACTCCTGAAGTTAGAGATACATTGAAAATATTGTGGTAAAGAGGAAAAATTGCTCCTTAGGAGCAATTTCTCCTCTTTTCCACAATATTTTATTACCTGTTGTTAGATTTTCATGTTAAAACAGGGACCACATTATCACTTCGAGATAAGCGGTTATTCGAGATAAGCGAAGTGGAGATAACGAGAGTCGACTGTATTTGATTTTATATCGAGACGATGGAAGGATGGTCATAAAAGGACGTGCAATAAAACACTGTACAGTCATGCGCAGAATTCTGCCCACAGCGGGATTCGCCCTTCCAGAATTCATTCATTGTTTTTTGTTGTTGTTTATTGTTTTTTTTTGTTTGTTTTTTTTTAACTGTAACACTAATGCTACAGTTCCAGGGTCTCTGAAATTCTCGGCAATTATCTGGAGCTCACAGAATTAGTAGTTTTGCTTGCAAACAGCTAGAATTGTACGAATACATGGCGTTTTGTACAACACTTCTTTTTCTACGAGGCAATAATTAAGAAACGGAAATGGCGTGGACACACTCTTGTAAATTCCGTGTCATAAACAGAACCAGTTATTTATCTATGTTAGGCCTCAGTAACAGTACCGTACTTGTTCAAAGTATTTGGACAGTTATGCCCGAGCAAACAGGTAGACCCAGATCTGATCAGGGTCTACACTGTTTGCCACTTATCGGGCGATTTTTAGGCTAAATGAAAATAGGTAGTGAAATGTTTTTTTTTTTTTGCTTTTTTTTTTGTTTTTTGTTTTTTTTTGTTGTTTTGTTTTTGTTTTGTTTTTTTCAAATTTTGGGCAAGTATGGTATGGTGACCGATTTTTTTTGTAGGGTGGGGGAGGGGTAAATAGGGCAACCACTTTGAAATACGACAGTCGGTTTTATGGTTCGGATGCCTGGTAAAACTTTCACCAGATTTATTTGTTTTTTATTTTAAATTTTTATTTACTTATTTATTTATTTATTTTGCTAGTTTTCCTTGAAAATAGGGTCTGGCATTACATGCGAGATACAAACAAACCTCTGTTAAGCAGGCATCTAAGAGACAGCCGAAATATGGCTGCTTAAGACAGGTCTTTGCTAAATACAGGCTGATTTATACTTATTATCCTTTTATTTGATCTGAAAAAACCTGCATTTGAATACAGGTGATTGCTTCTTACAAGTGACTGATTGATTGTGTTGGGGTCTAACGACACGTCAACCCTTGTGAGTCATTTTGTGTCGTTTCCCAGAGAAAGGGAGAAAAGAGATAGAAGAGATAGTAGTGGAGATAAAAGAGAGGGACAGGAAAGAAAGAGGAACAGGAATGAAAGCGAAGAAACAGAAGAAATAAAAACATTTTTACCCTTACCTACTACAAGGATAGCAGACCTTGCCCAACTGTAAGCCAATATCAGTTGGACGTAAGATACACGACACCTTTGCCTCACCCAACCATCCCCTTAAACAAGTGATCTTTAAGACACTTTGACCTTATTTTCTTGATATATGAAGATACGAGTGCCTCTATGCGAGCTGAACAGCCTTGTAAAATTTTTATAGCATTTAAAGTTATAGGGTGAAAATTTGTTCCCAGTAAAATCGGGTTATAATATACTTCGTTAGTGTTTTACTACAGACAGTTCGGAGACGGTGGTTCTGGTATTGTTCGTTCTTTTAGGGCATTGTGACTGCTCGCTGAAGAGCTTTTTTCATGTTTTATCGCGTTCCTTTTTTGTCCTATTGTTGTACATCACGAAATCATCATTGGGGTTTACAGGGGTATACATTATTTTTCTTATTTCTGCTTATAAAACATAGATTGTGGGTACTCGTTAGAAGTGGTTCTAACGAGTATCCACAATATAGTTTTCAGCAGATATATGAAAAATATCAGAGTTTTAATCTGAAAATTTTCAGTTTTTGGAGCTGAAATTGTCTATGTATTTGAATAGGCGTGTTTTCTAATGTTAGTGGACCCTGTACGGTATGTTGATCACCTCATTTGGGAAGAGAGATCTGGTTGTTAAGCTCTTCTTTGGTTGTAGCATTTTTTTTTTTTTTTTTTTTTTTTTCTGCCATGGTTTATTTACTCTCTTCTCGATGTCTTTAGTAGGCTACGTTCTGTCATTGTGACTCTTCCTATATATTCTTTTTTTATTCAATATACTCTGGATTATAGATGCTGAAAATGTGTTGATGGAAAGAGGGTTGACCTAACTGCACTTTCAGCTGCAATTGAGCCGCAACGGACGAAAAAATACCTTCTGATATGTGCGCCAACGAAGACTCAAATCATCCTGCGTAGCCCCGAATCTGATCAGAATCTTCGTTGTCCATTTCAAGAAACTTTACATCCTTGGCTATCCAAAACGCGCCCAGCGAAGATTCTGATCAGACTGCGCGAATGCGCAGTCTGATCTGAATCTTCGCTGGGCGCACATATCCGAAAGTACGTTTCCGGACATTTCGGCTCATTTGAGAAACCAATCAGCAATAGACTGCATGTAAGACTTTCCTCGTTTTTTGATGCTTTAAGCGTTTTATTAACTGTAGAAACATAAACAATTTCCGATTTGGACTTCCTGCCTACAATTCCCGCCTTTCAAGCCATTAACAGAAAACCATCAGCCATTCCAGATGATCGAAGATGACACATTTTGTCTTTGATTCGCACGCAGTGACGTTTTATTGTACTCGTTAATTGCTAGAGCGACTTCCTCTCTTAACGTCGTCTCAATCCAAATGTCAAATAGCGAATTTTTTTAAAAACAGGCGGGCCTAAATCGGTCTGCTCGCCTGTATAGTTTAACCAGGCTTTTAGTGCTTCTTTTCAACTTGTAGTATAAGGTTTAATGATCCTGTAAGCGAACAAATATGGTTTTGATCAGCCTGCGCATCTGCGCAAGCTGATCAGAGCCCTTGCTGCCCGTACATGCCCTCGAGATACATTTTCGCAAGGCTCGACTCATTAGGTCTAGACTTAAAACTTATTATTCCAAGCAGTCTGTGTTGCGTTATAATTGATTCGATATTACACTTCTTTATACCAGCTATAATCGCAGCAGTATGACATTTAACGGGAATGGACACACTCTCAAGGGAAGCAACTCTGTCAAAGTAGTTTTTGTCTCCCTTCCGAAAAGGAGTCTGCTCTACAAAGAAAGAATTTGCTCCCAAGAGGAGCAAATTCTTTCCTGTCAGAGTAGACCCCTTTTCAGAAGGTGGCTAGTGTGCAGGGAAGCACATTTGATGTCACAAAAGTTTTCTCCCTTATGAAAATGGTGGCAACTCTGTCAAGTATATTCAGTTTCTTTTTAAGGGCAATAACTCTGACCTCGAAATACCCGCCTTCCTTCTCATTTGGGCTAATCAAATTCTAGTCCTCGTTTCTTGGAAAAATAGCAAAATATTAACCATTTGGTTTCTTCAAATTTTGTCATGTGTAAGAATTTTCTGTTATTGTATTCTGTCGGAAGCTTATTTAACCCATTTATGCCGAATGGATTCTTCTACCTTCACTCCTCGGACAGGTCCATTTCCAGTATAAGGGGTGTCTGGTTAGTTTTTATTAATACCATGTTTTAAAGCAATTCCTGTATTTAATGCAAACAGTGTAGACCCTGATCAGACGCCGCATTCTGCGGCGTCTGATCAGGTTCTACATTGTTTTTTCCTATGTCCCATTTATAGGATGCAAGGCATAAATGGGTTAAGAATGACGACGTGCAAAATGGATGCCTAAAATTTGCTTAAAAATCAAAGTCTGTTAATCATTAGGCTTTCCAAGAAATCATTTAGTGGAATAGTTGTACAATGTAGTTTATGGTTTGCGTACTCATTTTTTTTTCTGAATGGTCCTTTCTGAGCTAAAAATAGACATTAAATTTTGGGAAATCGCTGCAAAAAATAAAAAATAAAAAAAAAATGTCATTTTCAGCATTTTCAGCAATTTGACTCTCTTGGCTTGTATAGAGCACGCCTGACTTCCAAAACGATTTTAAAATATGTTGTAGCCTATGACAAGATCTAAATTATATAATCATTACGAAAACACGCCTATTCAAATATACTGAAAATTGTACCACCAAAAAATGAAAATTTTCTGATAAGAAATTCTGATGTTTTTTTTTTTTATTTTTGCTCAAAACATAGATTGTGGTACTCGTTAGAACCGCCTCGACGAGGTTGTTCTAATGATTACCAATACTTTATGTTTTGAGCTGAAATAAGAAAAATAATGTATACCACTGTAAATCCAAGTTTTACTATATAAAAGTGGGGTTTAAGGGGGTCAGAATTATATAGGCATATTTTCGTGATGATCAATATCTTTTTGGTATTAAGGTGTGCTCTATACCAGCCAAGTGTTGAATGGTAGGAGAATTGTATAGATTATATAGCCTAGACTGAATTTCTACCTCATATGTTTTTTTTTTTTTTTTTTTTTTTTTTTTTGTTTTGTTTTGTTTTGTTTTTTTGTTGTTGTTTTTTTTGTTTTGTTTTCTCTCTCTCTCTCTCTCTCTCTCTCTCTCTCTCTCTCTCTCTCTCTCTCTCTCTCTCTCTCTCTCAAGGGGTCCTATGCTAATTTCCATTTATATCCAATGATAAACCCGGATCAGGGTATGAAAAATATGAAGAGACAAATCTGTTCATAAAGGGGCCAAAATTGGGCTATAATGCACGTACTCCTTTGTCACATCTGTGAGCCTAGGGAGCCAAGGGAGTCTTGCGGGACTGTACAATCTAGTAAATTTGTAAACAGAGCTTGAATTAATTTTGTTCTTCAAGATAAGTTGTGTACTGTCTGTTATGTGTCACGAGTAGATGGCATCAACATATTTGCGATTTCAATAAAGAAAAGCGTCTTTTACTCTAAATATCAATTGCTAAGCGCTCGCTTCATTTCACGTCTATCAGCAATCTATTGGGCCGCGCTATGCGAAAATATTTCTTCGGGACATGCGCGAAAAGCGAAGACCCAGATCAGACTGCGTATCCGCGCAGTCTGATCAGGGTCTTTGCTGTCCGCTGCCACATTCATTGGATACTACAGAATGAATAAATGGAGAGCAAAGCCCCGAATGATACTTTGCGCATGCGCTGGACGGTCTGAATCTTCGAATTTTGCGCATTTTTCTCTTGATGCGGCTCTATTGATCTCAGGCCGGTTGCGTATGGCAGACTTATCTATAAACGAGAAAATAATTTCCCCAATGATAAATAGTGAAGACGGACATTAAATAGCAATCACTAGTTTTTGGCTGTCACAAGATATAGACACAATTTGGCGGTTTGGGGTTCCCGGTCCATTGGGTTATATAGATAGCATACGTCGAATCATTTCTAAGCTTTCGGGGCAATAACCCTATTACATTTCTGAATTCTGCAGGAAATAAAATTTATAATCATCTCGGAGGAAATATTTCCTTTAGAACGTTATCACGCCGCTCGATGAGTGTAGGTGATATACCGTCATAATACTCTCTGACGTCATCAGGAAAAGAGAACAAAACAGAATTCAAAGAAACAATGTTAATACACCTTGAGCTGAAAATACAGGAGCTATTTCCTAGAGACTTACAAATCTTACATGTATAAAAAAAACTCGTGCCTATGCACTCGTTTGCTTATTAAATTTGCTGATTCAGCGGAAAACACGCCTATTCAAATATATAAAAAAATTCACTTCCAAAAACGGAAAATTTACAGCTAAAAAACTCTGATATTTGTCATATTTCTATTCAAAACATAGATTGTGGTACTCGTTAGAACCGCCTCGGCGAGGCGGTTCTAACGAGTATCTACTATCTATGGTTTTGAACAGAAATAAGAAAAATAATGTATGCCCCTGTAAACCCCAGTTTTACTATATAAAAGTGGGGTTTAAGGGGGTCAATATTATATAGGTATGTTTTCGTGATGTATAAGCGCACAGTCAAGCTATTTCGCAGTCATCAAATTACAAACCTTATACTTTAATCTATTTCATTATAAAAGCGTGTGTTTTGTATACTTGTTTGAACTGCCTCGACAAATCGAGGCAATTCAAATGAGTACCAACAACATAATGTTTATCATAAAGGAAATCTGAAAAAAAAAAAATCTCGCATAAGCATTCATTAAATAATCCTCTCATGAAGTCCTCTGCTGATCTTTCTTTAAAGCGTGTCCATATTGGTTCGATGTTTTGCAGGTTTTTGTGTTTTTGTTGTTTTTGTGTTTTTGTGGGTTTTTTTTTTTTTTTTTTTTTTGTGTGTGTGTGTGTGTGTGTGTGTGTGTGTGTGTGTGTGTGTGTGTGTGTTTGTTGTTGTTGTTTTTTGTTTGGCTTGTTTTGTTTTTGTTTTTCTGTGTGTTTAATTTTTTCGGTAATTTTGATCACTTGAAAGGGAATTAACTCTTCTTATTTAGGGCTGCTCTTAATGGAAAGAATTTGCTTCTTCATCGGACAAATTATTTTATTTAAGATTAGTCTCCTTTTTCAAAAGAATCATATTATACAAAGTATACTTTCTACTAGTCTGATATCCATATCATTTTCCTCAGTGAACCAGAACTGTTAGTTCATTTAATGAATTAAAAACGTCTACTGCCTATTGCTTGTCTCACCTCTTTCATAGCACTAATTCATCTTGGAGATATCCTTGATGTAAGGGACAAAATATCAAAGACAGGCTATACAAGGTATCGATAATACATAGATTGGAATAAGCTTATAGTAACAAGTGATAAAACTTGACATCATGGTCTAGGAGCTAGTCTAGCTACAAAAGGACCTTCCTGTCTGCAAAAGGTATCCCTCTTAAAGACAAGAGTGCACTATAAAAAGAGGATTAAGTTCCACAGTGTCATTCTGTCTCTTGATCTCAAGGAGGTAACATCTCCAGTCAACCAACAGAATTACCACAGGATGTTCTAACCGGGGATCTGGTGCCCAGTACATGTAATATTTTACCTGTACAAATAAAAGTGTGAATTTATTTTAGCAAATCAGTGGACTAGAAATACCATACATGGTAATTCTATTCGTTGACTGGAGATGTTACCTCCTTGAGATCAAGAGACAGAATGACACTGTCGTTGTGTTGTTGTGCGGATTTTTAACGCTACCAGGCACCCGAGGCACATAGAGGCAGCGGCGACTGTTGTGTACATGTATTTGTACAGCCTTGCTTTCATGGATCACCCATGCACACTTGGTGCCGCTGTCTGTCACCAAGCGCCGCCCTGTCCACAGGGCACGTCGAGTATGAGCTAGGCGTACTAGTGGTCTGAAACTTGTCCTGACCCGAGCGGGATTCGAACCCACGATATCCCGCTTGAAAGCCGAGTGCGCTAACCACTAGGCCACCCAGCCCACGAATGACACTGTCGTATCGTATCTAGATTTTTAACGCTACCAGGCAACTGAGTCACATAGAGACAGAATGACACCGTGGAACTTAATCCTCTTTTTATAGTGCACTCCTGTCTTTAAATTAAGGCTTCATTGGTAGGCTATGTAGAGTGATTATGGCTTTTTCCGGACATCTATACAGCTATTTATTTGTCGTAGAGGCATACCTAAATACCAAAATGTGGTACCAGTCACTAATGATTTTATTGCCCCGACCCAGGCGCTATGCAAGAGAGATCAAAGGCATATCATCAAGAATTGATAATGAGATCCCAGCAGGAAGTTGTTATGAGGCCTTCTGAAGGGTAATAAACTTTGTAGGATTAGCATATATGCCATAAGCTGTGGACTAAAATCTGTGAGATAATGCAAAATTTTAAGGGAGATTTGACAAAATTTCATGAGATTTTCAGCTTGTGAAAACCACATCAGTGTGTGATATATGTTTATTTCTTCATAAAATCCGTTATAAATTGATCTGAAAATTCTGTGATATTTGAATTTTTTATGGGAATTGCCTTCCAGTTGGGCCAAATTCTGTGAGATTTTATCTCACAGTGTGAGATATGGCATGTATGGATTTGTGGTGTGGCCCAGCTAATATGACATATTACCTATTGAAAATAGATAAATGAACCAGTAGTTAGCTCCCCTATCGAGAGTTTCTACCTGTTTATTGTTTATTGACAGTATACAAGGTTATATTGCGCCCAGTCTTTTACCAGTGATAAGACTAATGACCAAGACACATCTTATTTTTACATATCATCACGAAAACATGCCTGTATAATGTTGACCCCTTTAAACCTCACTTTTATATAGTAAAACTGGGGTTTACAGGGGTATACATTATTTTGTCTTGTTTCTGTTTAAAAACATATATTTAGGGTAGTCGTTAGAACCGCCTCTTTGAGGCGGTTCTAACGAATACCAACAATCTATGTTTTGAGCAGAAATATGAAAAATATCAGAATTTTTATCTGAAAACTTTCAGTTTTTGGTGGGGAAATTTTCAATATATTTGAAAGGTGTGTTTTCGTAGTATAAATGGTGACAGTCTTGGTTTCTATGAAAAAAAAGAAGCAGAAAAAAAGTCGCTTATGTGTCGCTTGGTAATTTGTCGTCTGCTGATTAACGTCTGTTATAGGGTCAGTTACCGTATTATGACAAATGCCAACAAAAACTGGTGGTGGAATCAACAAAGATGCAAATAACCTAATGACTTGTTTTGCAATAATATTCAGACACATAGCTACGTGAAAATGGCCCTTTAAAACGTTGTGATCGGAACGTATCGTTCAGTAGTCTCTTGACATATCAGCAGACGACAAAGTTGTGATATTTTTGTGATATATTTCTTTTTCTTTTTTCTTATATTTCCCAGAAAATATGATTTGATATTTCATGCTAATTCTCAATTTACATTAAATGTCAGATTCTATTTTCTTGACAAAATAAGAAAAATATTTCAAAAAGTCATCTGTTGAAATACTTACCAAGCATACAGAACATTTATATTTGTTCTCGCCATGTTACAAATCTACGTATAACCCCTGTGTCTGATAGGTATGCTATTTTGTGCACATGGTGGACTGATCAAAAAGTTTCTTTGCGCAGGCTCTCGTCGGTTTATATTTACGTCATACGGAATGCGATTAAAGACAATTAGTACATTTTCAAGGGAAGTAGCTCTGTCAAATTAGTTTTACCTCCCTTCTAAAAATGGGTCGACTTTAAAAGGAAAGAATTTGCTCCAAAGGCAAGCATATTTTTTTTTTTCTTTTTAAAGACCCCCTTTTCAGAAAGTTACCAAAAGTTGTCTTCCTTGTAAAAGTGGCGGGAAATTTACCAAGTGACTTCAGTCTTCTTATATGAGCCAAAACTTAAAAAAAAAAAAGTACTTTCGAACATGCACACCCAGCGAAGTTCCTGGTCCAGCGAGGATTCGGATCAGCCTGCGTGTTCACGAAGTCTGATCAGAATCTTCTCTTAGATTGCTAAGGATGCAAAATTTCTTCACATCACGAAAACATGCCTATATAATTTTGACCCCCCCCCCCTCATCCCTCCCCCCTTAAACCTCTTTTAGACAGTAAAACTGGGGTTTACAGGTGTATACATTATTTTTTCTTATTTCTGCTCAAAAACAAAATTTGTGGGTACTCGTTAGAACCTCCACGATCTATGTTTTGAGCAGAAATATGAAAAATATCTGAATTTTTTATCCGAAAATTTTCATTTTTTTTGGTAGTAATTTTTTCAGTGTTCTTGAATAGGCATATTTTCGTAATGATACGGACAACGAAGACTCTGAAATGATGCGCAGGGTGATTTGAGTCTTCGTTTGACGCATTAGTCAGAGGTCCGTTTTCTCACGTGACGATTCTAGTGTATTTAATGATTATCAGGATCAGTCGCACAGATCAAGCGTGAGAATGGCATGACTGGGACATTTGCTTTGTGTAATGAAGCTTATACTTGAAGTGCAACGCTAGTTCATGTGATTTGCTGTAAAATTCCTAATTTAGCAAGAAATAATGAGACTTGGGTCCTCAATCAATTTTATTCCATCATACTTGTTTTGCTAATTTTGTGCGATTTTATTTTGGTGACTGATTGATGGGTTGAGTATTCATCTATGATCTGAATCGAATACTAACTTGTGCTTAGCTTAAATATATTTTATTTGTATTCATACAAGTCTAGGACTACTCAAACTTCGGGAGCTCCGGTTTGGTTCCATCCGAATATACACTTCTTGTTTCCTGAATCACGCCCTGGACGGACCGGAATCACGCCCTAAAAGACCTGTTTCATATTTGCTCCCACTATATATTTGCCAGTGATTCGCCGGAGTTTTCACATCGATAGCATTCGGGCTTTAAATTATGTATCTGACTGATTCTCCGGAATTTACACATCGATAAAATCCACAAAAAATCATTCTTATAATGTCAGTTTAGCTGATGTTACATGTAAAACCAGGCAAGAAGTTTGAACAAAAGTAAATGTTATTGGAAAAGTATTACGAAAACATGCCTATTCAAATATATTGAAAATTTTACGACCAAAAAGAGGAAAATTTTCAGATAAAAATTCTGATATTTTTCATATTTCTGCTCAAAACATAGATTGTGGGTACTCGTTAGAACCGCCTCGCCAAGGCGGTTCTAACGAGTACCCACAATCTTTTTTTTTTTTTTTTTTTGAGCAGAAATAAGAAAAATAATGTATACCCCTGTAAACCCCAGTTTTACTATATAAAAGTAGGGTTGAAGGGGGTCAAAATTATATAGGCATGTTTTCGTAATGAATGTGATAAATAAATCAAGAGGGAGCATGCGTTGCTCATCACTTCTATACTAAAGTACATGTACACTTTTTTTTCCTGAATTACGCCCAGGACGGACCGGAATCACGCCCTAAACGGACCTGTTTCATATTCGCCCCCACTGCATATTCATGCATGTTCAGTTTACGTATTAATCTGTATTTTATTTACAATAATGGTTTAAAAATTTGAATACCGTTTTCCGTCAAAATGACATATGCAGCCCGTAAAGCAACAACAACAACAACATGTAGGTAAAAACAGTGTGAAATTATGTGTATGAAATGTTAGGACATTTACCATGGGCCATTACGAAAACACGCCTATTCAAATATATTGAGAATTTTACCACCAAAAAATGAAAATTTTCAGATGAAAAATTCTAACATTTTTCTTATTTCTGCTCAAAACATAGATTGTAGGTACTCGTTAGAACCGCCTCGATGAGGCGGTTCTAACGAGTACCCAAAATCTATGTTTCTGAACGGAAATAAGAAAAAAGCATCAGATTTTTTTCTACTTAAAACATAGATTGCGGGTACTCGTTATAACAGCCTCGATGAGGCGGTTCTAACGAGTACCCACAATCTATATTTTTGAGCGGAAATAAGAAACGTAATGTATACCTCTGTAAACCCCAGTTTTACAATACAAAAGTGGGGTTTATGGGGTCAAAATTATGTAGGCGTGTTTTCGTTATGAATGTGATAAATAAAAAGAAGTAGCATGCGTTGCTCATCACTTTTATACTGAAGTACATGTACATTTTTTTCCCTGAATTACGCCCAGGGCGGACCGGAATCACGCCCTAATATTCATATTTGCTCTCATATTCATGCATGTTACTTTACGTTTTAATCTGTATATTATTTACATTGTACAATAATGATTTAAAATTTTGAATACAGTTTTCCGTCAAAATGCACGTAAAAAAAAATGTAGGTAAAATAGTGTGAAATTATGTGTATGAAATTTTAGGACATTTACCATTGGCGTTCTCATTAACGACCCTTGACAAATATTATATTATGATTGGTATTCTGCACCAGTAATTTTGAAGAACACTGAACTTATTGCGTTTTTGTTAAGAAACAAAAGGACAAACAAAAATTCCGTCTCAATGCATTATTATGTTATTATATTACTGGCATATTCTTTCGTTGCTTTTGTACACCAAATTTACTTAGGCTGTCTTTTGTCCTGTCGTGTGCGTTCAGATAAGATGGTCCAACGCAGGACAAAACCTACAATAAGACCTGTGTGACCAGCAAAGACTCAGATCAGCCTTAACATTCACCCAATATGGCAAAGTTCTCGTTCATCCCTCTTAGGATAGCCCGGATGCTGTACATGTACAAGGCACGTGCGACCAGAGAGGACTCTGATCAGACTGATTGGATGCACAGGCTGATCTGAGTCTTTGCGGGTCTCACAAGTCTTCTTGTAGGTTGTGCCGTGCGCTGGCTCAAAATATATTATATTTGGTAGCTCTTTACGGTAATTGTCATAAATTTCGAACAGTTTATTCTGAAATCCCGTCTGGGAGATATATTGGTTTTGTCACTATCGTCTTTCTGTCCGTCCGTATAAGGCAACATTGTTGCACCGCGCAGTACGCATGACACAAAAATAAATGGTATAAAAGATGACTGATGTTCGAACACACTGAAACTTAAAATCGTATAGTCGAACTAAACCGTAACTATCCTAACGATCTACGGAAAATGTAGAATTATCTTCATATGCACATTTTGATTTTGCGTTGTAAATCAACTCTCTCTCCCATTTATCCCCTACGGGGGAGAGGGGATGAGAGGGATAGATTACCCGTAAAAGCAAATTAAGAAATTTTCACCCCAGCTTCTAAATATAGTAGGAACAATGAGACATATTCTGAGCATATACGGCGGGCCATTACGAAAACACGCCTATTCAAATATATTGAAAATTTTACCATCAAAAACTGAAAATTTTCTGATAAAAATTCTGATATTTTCAATATTTCTGCTCAAAACATAGATTGTGAGTACCCACAGTCTATGTTTTTGAGCAGAAATAAGAAAAATAATGTCTACCCCTGTCAACCCCAGTTTTACTGTATAAAGTGGGATTTAAGGGGGTCAAAATTATGTAGGCATATTCTCGTGATGATATGCGAAACGGCGGGCATATGCGAACGGTTAGGACCCAGACCAGCCAGCGAAGTTTGTTTATATGCAGTTTCATCAGATTTACTGCTATAGATGTGTACCTTTTTTGTGGGGTGGTCGGGTGTGGCGAAGGTGTCGTGTATCTTACGTCACCGTGGCGTCCAACTGATATTGACTTACAGTTGGGCAAGGCCTGCTTTCCTTATAGCAGGTAAGCGTATTGGGGGAACGTTTTTTATTTCTTCTGTTTCTTCACTTTCATTTCTGTTCCTCTTTTTTCCCTGTCCCTCTCTTTCATCTCCTCAACTGTCTCTTCTATTTCTTTTCTCCCTTTCTCTGGGAGACAACATAAAATGACCCACATGGGTTAAAAAAAACAACAAACATTTTACATTCTACAGTATCCAAGAATTCTGTAAAAACGGACAGCGAATGCCCGATCGGACTGCGCATGCGCAGTCTGATCGGGCATCCGCTGTACGCATATGCCTCGAATACCCTTTTCTCCTGGTACGTCTCAAATGATTAAGCTTCCTCATCCATCACAAAGCATGTCTTATTGGATTCGGTGCCCGTTTTCAGATTTGTTATGCATGGGTTTGACAGGGTCACCTAAATTATGAGAGGTGTGAGCTGAATCGGGTTATAGGCCAGTCATTCTGGTCGATTTTAAGGCCTAACCCACCACTAATTGCAACAGAAAAAAATAATACATGGTATTAATCTACGATCCCATAAGTATCTAAGAAAAAAAGTCCTCAAGAATTGCTCCATGGGAAAAAAAATGATGACATTTATCAGGTGCCTCTCTAACTCGCATGCTTTAACAGGACGATGACGATTAAGCAATTCTGATACGACACAAAGATGTTATAATTCATTATTTAGCACACAATATTCTCTGGAAAGCTATTCAGGAGTAATAGCTGGTAAAATTATACAATTTTTCACTCAAACATTACATTTCACAAACCTTCATAGGTGGAATTATCCCACCCACCTCTACAAAAAGGGTGGAATTACCCCACCCACCTCTACAAAAAGGTGAGATTGCAAAATTTCATTATCCTAAGAATATTGGTGTTTTGATTTTAAAAGATGTAAATAATGAAATGTAAACTGACACCCCTTCCACATGAAATGGACTGGTCCAAATTGTTAAGGTAGAAGAGTCCACTCGGCATAAATGGGTTAACTGAACTTATTGTCTATGTTTCTTTAATCCGTTTCATCTAGTATCAAGCGTATATTGCTGCAGCTTGTACCGCGACATCCTCCACAGCCTGCCGAGCATGTCAACCCATGCTTCCTACAACTACAACGCTTTGTGTCGCAATTTTGGGTACAACTACATCTTATTATTTTCAAAAGTCTTTCTGGTGCAGCCGGTAACAGAGTCTTCACAGGGGATAACTTGTCTTTTTTCTTACACCAGCCCCATTCAACTGGAATTAGGTTCTTTCCTAACCAGTTCTGCACTTGCAAATAAACCCTGTAGCTATGAAACTTTGCAGCTGCTTGCGTTGGTGGAAGACTTTGAACCTGTACATATGTTGTGCTGGTATTAACTTTATAGATAAATTTTTGAAACCTTAGTTCATCTAAACTTTGGTCAGGGTGTCCATTGTACAGTCTTACGAATAAGCTTTCACCAGCTTTCTCTATTTCATTATGCGTGGCATCTTGCAGGAAAACCGCTGTCAGATCTCTGAACTCCTGCTCAGATAAAGCTTTTTTCAGTAGAATTCCTTTTCCAATTCCATAAATCCGAGATGCTGTGTCGCAACCGGAGAAAGCGTGTAGCACAGGTAGAATTTTGCAAATCCCATTTCCCAAAATGTTACGTGTTCTTTTAATGTCCCATATTCTCTTTTTCTTTGTACTACTTTTTGTGTCAGACATATAATAAATGTTATACTCTGTATCGTTTGCATGATGACAAAGAAGTATTAAAACATCTGTATCTTCACCTATAACTACAGTAGGGGCATTAGAAGCTTCTTTAATAGCAGTCATAGCAATAAGGACATCAGCATCATCTGGAGCGTGTGTGACTTTACATCCTTTGTTTAACAAATGCGAACCAAGTAAATTAATGAGATCCTGTTTGTTTTCTTGATTTGATAAGAATAGTTCTTTCTTCGATTTAAATGTGGTCCAACCATTAAATAAAACCCTTGTGCCTATTACTCCTTTCACTCTACGTTCATGTGTTACATCTTTTGTTGTAGGGCCATTGCTATAACCGTCAAACACTATGTGCGGATGACCATAATTTCTGACAATCAGGTTGACATAATCTTCACATATAGAGTCAAACTTTGCCCCATACGCCCATGAAATTCTTTGCACCAGCGACCCACCATCGAGGACGTAATGAACATTTTCTGCAGTAAACTGACTCACGCCACAGCCACCCAACTCCCATATAGCATGTGCTAAAGCTGGTTTTTGTGCCTCTCTAAGTAATCCTGATGAATCAAAAAGAGCGGATGGATGACCACAAAGCTCATATTTGAATATTTCCTCTACATTATCGAGTGTACTCTCTGATACAGAAATAAGACGCTGAAACAAAAGCTGTGGGTCCACATTTACCTCTTCGCCATCAACTTTCACATGTTGTTTAGTTCCGAGAGTAACTGCCTGTTTTTTCTTCTTAAAGGTATACTCAAGAACTTTCTTTTCCTCCATGTCGGCAATAATATCTAGACCTATTGATTTGGCAGAGTCAGCATTCACTCTTTTGTCAGCTAAAGCTCCGGTTTCAATATTTCTCAAGCTTTTTTCGCTTGCAAAGGGATTCTTCTCCTCTAAATAGCTTAAGAATGTCTTCCGGTCCTTCTGATCTCTCTGTAGCCGTGTATCGTAAGCTTCTTTATGCTGATCACTGGCTTCTGTTTTTTGACCTGTGAACTCTTGCATTGAGTCATTAATCTCAGCACATGCTGGCATCGACAAAAGCCACAGCGCCCTCTGAGATTCGGTCATTCCTCGGCCCCTAGTCATGCCACCTGCAGATTTTACACTACGCATAAGAGCTTGTTCAATTACTAAGTCAGTTGACAGACCAGCCCAAAACCTGTCACTCCTTCTCACAACATGATTTCCTGACATGAATAGTCGGTAAACACCTGGGTTAGTTCTTTCTAGGTCAGTCATTTCTTGTAGATAGACATAGCCCGACTTCAGATAAAGATTATGGCCTGCTGCCGCGAAAAATGGTAGCATCTCTTGCATGGATTTGAGGTGCAGCTTCCAATTTCCTGTTCTCTCTGCTTTGATAAACCTTCTTAAAATATCAATCATGTCCATGTACTGTATCCAGAGAGAAGCTGTTCGAGATGACTTGAGGGAGCATTTATTCATTGCAAATTTTTGCATTAGACTCTGTACTATCTTATCGTCATTTATTGCTTGTGGGCACATATCTTTTGACAACACCTTTTCAATCATCTCTTTTATGTATTCCATGTCACATGTGTCTTCATCTGTGATGACATCATCTTGAGCACCATTATTTTCTTCATTTGTTTCTGGTGATGTGTTTTCATGATTCATGTTTCTTTCAGAAATACTTGACTTAGCAGAATCTCTATTTTCTGACTGATTGATATCATTCATTTCCTGATCACAAATTTGCCCTACACTTGGAATCAGTCTTTTCACAATAACTGTATTAAGAGCATCATCAACTAGAAAATGACCTCTGATTGCCCTAGCAATTGCTTTCCCCGAAAGCATGTGACTGACTGTGTTAGGGGCATACACAGTACATAGTAATTCTTCTAGTCCAGTGTTTTCCATGAGTTGACCAACACAGCCCAAGAAGCTCATTTCAGTATGAAACCCACCGAGTCGCACTATCAAGGACTTCATTTCACTGTCACTTGGTTCATTGAACACAATAGTTATTGCCTTCCAGTACAGAGGTTGATCGAAAGTAACAATGGGCGTCACGTTCATATTCTGGGCATGTGCAGAAACAAAACGAAGGGTGGAGTATACACAAGACATGTCACTTGGATTGAGATCTAATATTGGCAGAAAGACAATAGATGATTGCCCTGGATAAACTCCAGTTTGGACCATTTGCATGATGCCAGACCAGCTGGGCATCCTAATTTTAAGGGATCTTCCAATTTTAAAGATAAAGTCTAATTTTTCTGAGGTATCTTCTACACATGACAAGTCTATCAGCTTTCTGAACTTCAGTTCCTCCATTCTATTCCCAGACTGAGTGTAGAAATATATGTTAACTTTACCAACTGCTACAAGGTCTTCTGCTGAAGCACGGACTCTCGGAACTGATTTAGTTCTCACAAGTTGTGGTGTCACTGCAGCAATTATTCCCATCCCATGAAAGGTATTATGCCCATCCAATGTACCCGTGTTGTGGTCAACATTATCTGCGACATATTGTACAAACTGCTCATCAGATAAATCAAAACTCGTTCCTTGACTGGAGGCAGCACTACTTTCAAATCTCTGAATCTCTGTATATGAGGAGCAGAACCCCATGCTATTAAGAATTTCTATCAGTAATTTCGACCCATAGAGATGATGCATTTGGACTCCTAATCCAATCTGAAGTGGTGCAATAACACCTCTAGGCATACATGCTTGGATGATAGCCTGTCCAATTGATAATATCTTTTTTTCCGAGTTTTTATGGTCGATAATTTGTTTCAAAAAAGTCAGAAGGCTTTCTGGAACATAGTCTCTATTTTCTTCCAATGATTTCAGTTTTTCTGGATTAGGATATTCTTCTTTGTTGTCAGCAATGGATTTAATATCACTTAATATTAAAGTAGCTGCTGTTTTGATGACTGCCATTTTCTCTGATTCACTGTCTTGTTTGTTATTGCGTTGGTAAAATGAATGCAAAATTGCGTCTGCCTTATTCTTAAATGTTATAACATTTCGCTTTCCATCCAGTTCTGAAATCACTACTGAACCACCAAAATGATCAAGGATCCTTTTCTTCATGTATGAAAAACTGTATGGTTGCTCGCATCTGTCTGACATTTTGTCAAGGAGTTCATTTACAGTAACCTGTTCTCCTGGATTACTTTCAAAGTATTTGATCACTTCAAGGAATGCACTTTCAGAATTTATTAGTAATGGCCGACCTTTTTTGTTTTTTGTCATTTCCGAAAAAATCTGATACTGTACAGGTATATTGCAACCACTCCTGAAATTAGTGCTACATGACTGATGATATCTGGCTTCAACAGCAGGCAGGTCTTGTGCATATTCCAGACGCCCTAGTACAGCTTTCCCCCACTCATCGTTTCTCTGTAGACATTTTTCCCGTACTGATTCTTGAAATTTTAGGGTCCTTACTTCGAATACATCCACACCACGTTTTCTTTTATAGAATTTTGCAGCTGTTCCACAAAATAAACATTTTGTTTGGAAGCTAAACTTGTTTTCGATAGACGCTCTAGTCTTTGGGCTTAATATTATTTTCTCTGTTTCTTTTTTAGGACCATCTCTTTCTTGATTTGGATGGCAATACAGGCGTCTGCATTCAGGATGCACCACTTGTCCGGATGAAACAGTTAATGAGTCACCTGAAAATAAACAAAAATAAATAAATAAAATGAAATAAAACAAAAAGTAAAAATAAACACTTAAGACTGGGTACAACATAAAAGTTATACGACAGACTGCATGCATGGTTGTTAACCCAATCACGGTTAATAACTTTGTTTCCCTCTTTAATTGCACGCCGGCTGGTTAGGCCTCAGATTCTACGATGGTTCCAACCTAAAGGCTTACTTATAATTTAATTTTGGGTGCTGTTGGTTGGTACTTGATGCTCTATCTTTGGTCGGGCCCCGGGGGTCTAATTGTTGGTTTTCTTTTGCTCCAGCATTTCAGTTGTTTCGTGCTGTCGAGTCCTCATCGTTATTTCATCTCTGTAATTAGTTGGTTTTTTGTGTTCTCGGAGATGTAGTACTGATGAGTTAGGAAGCATTCATGCGGACTGAACAAATTATGTGTCTAAACCCCGGCAGAAGTAAGGGCGAGGATTGTGGCCACGTAAAATCGATTTAAGTCCGCCAGTAAAATGCTTTTCACTGACCGTTCCAAGGCGGTTCTTCTGTCTTGGTTTATTTTTGTTATTGTTCGTCTTTAAATGTGTGTGTCGCTTACATATTTTTGTTTTGGACAGCGATTTGGCCACTTTATGGGAAAGTAACTGTCCGTTTGTCTTTCTGCTAGTGATGTTTCCATTAGGGTCTAGTTATTTCGTGTTTGTGTTTCTTTCCCTTTGATGTCTCTAATGGGAGGTGTGGGATAAATGTATCGATTCCTGATCATTGCCTTCCATCCTATTTTAAATTGCAATCAAGTCTTGTCATAATTTCAGGACCTTGCATGTGAATGAATGGTGTATGTAAAATAAGGAAACTTTCAAAATGACATGTTGAAACTTTGGCTATAAATTCCAATAAAGTATCCAAACTAAATAATGATCAAAAGCAATAGTAAAAGATGATAACCTTTCTTTTCGCTGGCTGCTATAAGTCCTTTACATCCTTTGGATCCAAGCTTTGAAGTTGGTCTGTCATCCCCCTCTAAGCAAATAACACAGACTTTTCTTCCTTCACTGGAAAGGAAATAGTCAAATAGTTGTCTAGCCTGTATGGTTTGCTTTGCGACAACATGCTGACTACTATATCAAATTATCATTATTAAGTGAAGACTTTATAACTGTTGCTGATTTATTTATTTATTGTTTGTTTGTTTGTTTGGCTTATTTTTATTAATTTATTTATTTAGAATTTATTTACTTAAAACGGAAATAAATTAACTAATTAATTTATTTATTTAATATTTACTTGTTTATATGTTTGACCGTTTGTTGTTTGTTTTTCGTTCATTTCTTGTAATTCTCAGTCATGCGGTTATAGAATCAGCCTGCGTTGTATTGAGGGGCCATCTGCATGTATAACTTACCTCATGGCCTGTCACTGGCTTTGGAGCTATCTAAGAGCGCAGTTCCTCAACTTTGGGGCTAAATGTTCTTGGTTGGCTTTGGTTCTAAATGTAATAAGAATACGCAAATTAATTAATCTAATTGTATGCCATCAAAGTGCATGAAAAATCATATACATCTTATATTATTTATATGCTTGGATTCTACAATGATATTCAAACACAACTGGATATAGATTCCAAACATTACAAAAGTCAATGGTGTACTCAATAATTTAATCTAAAAAATGAAATAGTTTGTCAATTTCCAATGTTCGGTTTGCATTAAAAAAAGTTGATATTTAAGCATAAATCCAATGAAACAGTTACTTTATGAGCCAATCTATTTGCTGTCAGTTATTAATTGACGACTGTTAATTGTATTGAAGCAAACAAAACGTCTGAAAGCGCTCAGAAATCGCACTATATCACGCTTGTAATTCGCTTATATAATAACGGCGATGGCATGAATGTGCTTCCGTACATTTAAAATTCGAGCGTACCCATTTCTTCTGTTTTTTTTTTTGTTTTTTTTTGTTGTTTTTTTTGTTTTTTTTTTTCTTTTTTTTTTCGATTTTCTGGCTACATTTGGTTCTCTTGCATTAAATTATTTTTGTTGGGCGGATTTTATTATCCATTTTAGTATAATAATAACAAAAACTGAATAAAACAAATGTCGCGAAAATGAATTACACCGCAAACGGTTACATTCGATTTCTTCGAATATTCCGTTCTTAAAGACGCTGCTTTGATGGTGTAGTTAGGAAATGATAAAAACCAGTAAAATGAGACAAAATAATACACATACCTTGCAAGAAACGAAGGAAATTGTGATGATTTACGTCTAGTTCCATGCCGATGGCAGCAGCCGATTAAACCGGAAGCGATTCCAAGGAAGATACAAAATGGTCTATGGAGGCACTGAATGGTCGTCGTAAAAATCGGCGAAATACGTAAATTTTATTAGAAAATATCACGATTTCCCGCGATATTTCATCTGAGGACTTTTGATATGGTACAGTTAGTAATGCAATGTTTCGCTCTGACGAAAGAAGTTTTCTGTTGTTTTTTGTTGTACCCCAATAATTAATCTGACTGGACTATTAGGAAAAAGTAGGCAGTTGCTGAAACATTTTACCAAAGTTTTATCTTTTCTGCCAGCTTTCATTTTTTGCTAACGGTTTGCTCTAGGAGATGAATACTGGCACCAACATTTTTGGACAGTAAAATCTTTATTTCAAAACTTAACATAATTTATGGATTCTTTGATGGAGGTGACTAACTTTACAAAGAGGTACAATTAAATTTTAACTTCAGTGGTATATGTAAGAAGAAGTAATTATAAAATCTGGTCTCGTTATTTTTATGCCCGGCCAATCGAAGAATATGGTAATAACCTTGTACGTCCGTCTTTCTCCTTCCGCGTCCGGCGTTAGCAATTTGCGTTTTAGTTTTTTAAGGCAGGGGCATCCGTGTCCTTTGGACACATATACAGTCTATCTGAATTTATATGTAGAGCATTCAAGCGTGTTTTCTATGATTCGTGCGCTTGTTTTATCGAGATTTCTAGCCCTACGCAAGAATTCTCAATCAAACAAGCACACGGATTATTGCCAGTACCAAATGCTTGTTTCCTGTCATACAAGCGCTTGCAGGTATTGGGTTAAATTATGGACAGAAACATGTCACCTTAGTTTGCAAGGATTCGTAAGCCTGTTTTATCGAGAATTCTCCCTTATATGCCGAGAATTCTTGGTCAAACAAGTGAAACAATCATGCCAAACGCGAAATGTATGCTCTCTGTCATACAGGCGCTAAAAGGTATTCGGTTGAAGTATTGAATGAAACATGATTTGTACGCTTGTTTGATCGAGTATTCTCGCGTAGGTGCGTGAATTCTCGATCAAACAAGCTTACGAATCTTGGCAAATACGATATGCTTGCTTTCTGTCATATAGGCACTTGAGTGTATAGGTCGCGAGATTCCACCGTAATTGCGAGACTTCTCAACGAAAGAAGCCTTCGAATCATAGCAAATACGAAATGCGTGCTCCCTGTCATACAGGCGCTTGAAGGCATTGGATAAAAGTAATAACAGAAAATGTCACCGTAGTTGCTTCAGACAAATAAGCAATACCGTTCCTTTCTGGAAATGAAATATATTACTTATGGATTCGTTAATAAGTTTGTCTTGACGGACAGACTATTTCTGGGAACCAATATTCCTTGGTTTAGATGACGGATTGATGTCAGCCGGTGGCATTACATCATAAAGGCCTCAGGCTTAATCACATGCCTTCGGGATCTTTTAGACAATACAGCAGCTATGCCATTATGTTTGATGTATGAAGAAAATTCATTAATACATCTTCCAGTAGACTCACAGCAATGGCTTGTTGGTGATTTAGGCCATCAAGAACCAATTATGTCATGAAAACGTACGTTATATGTTTGTACTGTATGGTATTTAAGAAGATGAGATTTAATAAACGTTCCACAACGTAAGAAAGCGTACCTTCTGACATGTGCGCCAATCGACCTCTGCACAGTCTGGCCAGAATCGTCATTGTTGTCATGAAGACACTTAAAATCCTTGATTATCCAACCTTATCAGTGTCCTCATTGTCCTCATAAATAAACTTTGCATCCTTGCCTATCCAAAATGCGTCGAGTGAAGATTCTGATCAGACTGCGCGAATGCGCAGGCTGATCTGAAACTTCGCTGGGCGCACATATTCGAAGGTACGTTTTCTGATGTTGTGGCATAAATGTAATTCTAGTAATATTCGACCTTCATAAGCGGGTTCTCTGACATGGGTCTACACAGCTCGATCAGACCTTTCTGTCCGAATATGAAAAGTAAGTATGGTCATCACGAAAACACGCCTATATAATTTTGACCCCCTCAAACCCCACATTTATATTGTAAAACTGAGACGTGCAGGGTAAACATTATTTTTTTCTTATTTCTGCTCAAAAATATAGATTGTAGGTACTCGTAAGAACCGCCTCGTCGAGGCGGTTCTAACGAGTACCTATAATCTATATTTTGAGCCGAAATTTTAATAATATCAGAAATTTTATCTGAAAATTTTCAATTTTTTTTTGTATTAAAATATTCAATGCATGTTTTCGTAATGTATTTGATTAAATCGAACCCCCTAAGAAAGCATCCTGGATCCGCCCATGTAGAGCGTAAATATATACCGATGAAAGCGACGATAATTTCAAATACCGTATTCTACCTAACTACCGTGCTACCGCGCTGTGCTGTTAAAGATTCATAGAGAAATGTCAACAACACATATAAAGAAATTTCAATTTACTTGTACTTGAAATCTACCTGTATTAATCTAATTGTATTAAGCAAGCACCTGTCTTAAGCTACCAGTTTTGGCTTCCCATAGGTGCTTGCTTAACATAGGTTTGACAATATATTGTTCTTATTTCTCAAAGAATACATGCATGTATGTTGTGGGTACTCATTAGAAGCGCCTCACTAAAGAGTACTCACAACATATGTTTTCTTTGAGAAATAAGAAAAATAACAAATTTCGGAAAACTTGGTTGGAAGTGGATTTTGACCATTTACTTGTCCGTGGACAAGTAACAAAATTTGATAATTCCACAACCCTTTTTATGTGATGCACAGCGTAAGAAAAAATGAGCCCTTATGCCTTATACAAATGCGAAGGCCCAGATCAATCTCTCTGCTAGTCCCATTACGAAAACACGCCTATTCATATATATAGAACATTTCACCTCCAAAAACTGAAAATTTTCAGATATGAAACTCTGATATTTTTCATATTTCATATTTTCCATATTTCTGCTCAAAACCTAGATTGTGGGTACTCGTTAGAACCGCCTCGGCAAGGCGGTTCTAACGAGTACTCACAATCTATGTTTTTGAGCAGAAGTAAGAAAAATAATGTATACCCCTGTAAACCCTAGTTTTACGATAAAAAAAGTGGGGTTTACGGGGGTCAAAATCATATAGGCATGTTTTCGTGATGCGCACCACTTGATCAGGGCATTCTCTATTCGTCCATTACGTTAAAAGACTTCCGAAAGCAAATCTATGTGAAAATTATCCCTCCAGCTCATGATCTTTATACTCTTAAAAATTGAAAATAAGTTAGGGGAAAAAATGATTATTTCCAATTTCCATTAAGATAAATGTCTACAAAGCTTTATATTGGTAGACAGAAAAGAGATTCAAATTAGGTTTAGAGACAACGAAATCATGAAAGCATGCAAAATGACGTATACTCCCACATAGCCTGCGTTTTTACTGTAATCTATAGGGAAAATATGGTTAATATTTCCACTATAATAAATTTTCACAATGCAAAATGTTGATAGATACAAAAGAAAATCAGGTTTAGAAGCAACCAAATCATGAAAAAAAGTGCAAATTAATGTATACCCCTCTTACACATTACCAAAGAAAATCAGGTTTAGAAGCAACTAAATCATGAATAAAAAAATGCAAATTAATGTATACCCCTCGCACACACCATGGTTTACTATATGTTAATACAATGTTGAAAAATGTGGGAATGCCGGGTGCTCATTACATGGACTTGTGACATGGACATGTAATGTAAATGACCGGCGCGGGAATCGCGCCGGTTTCTTAATATAACTTTGGATTTTAAATGTGGTAGACTATTCGATTAGCTCACTAAGGACCTTTTATATTTGCCGGTATTGTCGTTGTGTGACGATCCCGGCAAATATAAAAAAAAATCTTACAACAAACTGGGTTATAAACAGATTAATGTCTGTCTTATTTTCATTTCAGTCAAGAAATTTCATTAATCTTAATAAAAGCAAACATTAAATAATCACATTGCTGTTCTTTTTTACCTGTTACATTGAAAATTTATTAAACTTTAGTATACTCTTGTCCCAACATGAACAAAATTTGCGCCGGTACTTAGACGTTTACGTCTAAATATTTTGTCTTTTGTATTCTAAAATATAAACTGATTCAGCAAGCGGGCAATGAAGGCCCTGAACATATTGCGCAAATGCGCGTGCGAATGCGTAGGCTGATCGGGGCCTTCGTTGTCGGCCTATGCGATACGCCCTCTTTTCGTGCGTGTACATGAGTTGTACTTTATGCCTCGTTTCATTTTGTCTTTCTTTTTTTTTCTCTCTCTCTCTCTCTCTCTTTTCAAAATACTTCCAAACAGTGCCTTCTGGCAAATCATGGCCCTTGCCATTTTGATAGCAGAGTGTCCAGGGAGTCTGATATCAATAAAGCAACATCTCTGTCCTGTCTGGCATCTGCAGTGTGATGAAATATTATTAATCGCTTATGTAATGTATGACCCCAGGGACGCTGATACTGTCACAAATACACTATGCTATATTACATATTTAAAAGACGCGTGCCATGAGAAAACATGTCTTAGGAGCATTTGCGGTCAGCGAAGGCCCTGATCAGTGATCAGCCCGCACTGGAGACTGGAGCCAGTCTTTTTCGGGGCATATGCAGACATATAGGTCCAGATCAGCCTGCGCATCCGCACAGTCAGTACAGTATGCTATAAAATGTAAACAAGTGGGTGTCATGGGAAACGAGCCGTCGGGCATATGTGGACAGCGAAGGCCCAGATCAGCCTGCGCGACCGCGCAGCCAGTACACTATGCCACATGTATAACATGCATACAAGTGGGTGTGGGTGTAATATGAAGACGAGTCTTGGGAAAATGCGGACAGTGTGACCTCGTCAGCTAACCATCACAGTGAAAATTGTCTGATCATAAATATAAAGGGTTAATAAGGCAATACAGGACAAAATATTTAGACGTAAACGTCTAAGTACCGGCGCAAATTCTGTTCATGTTTGCATAGAGATATGGGACAAGGGTATACTAAAGTTTACTAAATTTTCAATGTAATAGGTAAAAACGAACACCAATGTGATTCTTTAATGTTTGCTTTTTTTAAGCTTTATGAAATTTCTTGATTGAAATGAAAATAAAATAGATATACACAGCTTGTTTTAATTTTTTTTTATATTTGCCGGGATCGTCAAAAACCGACGTCCCGGCGAATATAAAAGGTCCTTGTGTAAAAATCCAAAGCTATATTAAGAGACCGGGGCAATGAAGCAATGAGCTCAATACGATACGAATCCAAAACACAAATAAACCAAAAATAGGGCTACGAAGGGCCCGACCGCAACAGTGATTGTCAGGCGCCAGTAATCTGAAACAGATTGAGGAGGAAGTTGTGCATTACAATTAAATAGGGAGCAAAGTTACATTGTATCAGCCATAATTGAGTTAATAACCATGCATGCGGTTTGCTGCAGAACATAACATAACATGTTGTGACCTATCTCTTTTTCTTTATAGCGAGCGACAATCTTTTTTTAATTTTTCCGAAAAATCAATTTTACTCGCGCTATAACTCTTTCACTGCCACAGGCGATAATAATAGGCTTTTGCAAACAGCGTAGATCCAGATGAGACGGCTCATAATGAGCCGTCTCATCAGGATCTACGCTGTTTGGCATTCAGTCTTTCAAATTTACATATAAACTTCTTTCCAATCGATTTTGTTGATGAAAAAAATGTACTTTGAAATTTGGCGCCGAAAGAGTTAAGCCCCCAAGTAGTTTTTGTAATGGCAGTACCTCGGTTGCAGTTCTTCTTTGATTGTGCGTCCGTGGTTTCATATGTTGCGTTTGTTTTGTTGTTATATGACCCTCATGCCTCTTTCTTTTGGTGCCTCGGGAAGGCTGTGCTACGTGATTGTCGCATTTCCTGGGTACATATAGCTTAAATAGCTTTGCCTATATTTTGCTAAAAGTATTTCTGGGTTTATTGTTTTAATGCCCCAAAACCGGTTTCGGCTGATTGGTTGGATCTACGAGTACAGGACAGTTTCTAACAGACCAAAGAAACCAGTATAAAGGTTTACCTTTAAAAGTTTCATTCTTCTTTCTTTCTTTCTTTTTTCTATTTTTCTTTCCTTTCTTTCTGTCTGTCTTTCTGCCTTTCCCTCTTTCTTGCTTTCTTTCTTTTTTTCTTTCCTTCTTTCTTTAATCTTTCTTTCTTTCTTTCTCAATCAGACGGTGTTATTACATGTATCAAGAAATCGAATTTATCCGTTGTTATTTTGCTGTTTGAGAGAATTCCCGCCTGTCTAGCATCCCTGCTGAAATGCTATAATAACGAAAGATAATGCATTTTCGCATAGTTTTTCTTGACTCTATAAGGTTTGCATTGCTCGTCTAAATCAAATCAATATATGGGCCGCCTCATGACAAAACCAACAAAATGGCCTGTGCGCCCAGCGAAGACTCAGATCAGCCCAGTCAGGTCAGTCTTCGCTGTCCGCATCAAGAAAGCTTGGGGTCTTAGCTACCAATTGAGCGCACAGCAAAGACTCTGATCAGACTGGGCGGATGCCCAGGCTGATCTGAGTCTTCGCTGGGCGCTCATGCCATTTTGTTGGTTTTGTCATGAGATGGCCCATTATTAATGGCTTGTTCGGCGTCTCATAGGTTTCACGATTTTACTAATAGTGTCTCAAATGTTAAGAGCGCCTAAGACACAATTTCGTGATGAAACAAAGTAGCATGTGAAACAAATCTTGGATTTAGAGCCGACACGACAACAGAATCAGGCAACAAGGACAAGGCGTATTTGCGTGCCCATCTCTGTTGCGAGCCTCGGTATAGCGCGTACTCGTATGTTTGATTCCTATAGTTTTTGGATCGAATGTGCAAACACCAAATTTCCTGAACGTAGCTGTCCACGTGATTTTCATTGACCAATGTTATCAAACAGCGCGCTGGACTTAATCCAGGTAATGGTTATTTATAGCCGCGCTATTTTTGTCGCTGTGAAGTCAGAATGCTGTTTGTAGAGTGTTATCTGTAAAACCTGGACTGGGACATTTGGGACATTGACAAACAGTGCAAACTTAGATCAGATGCCGCAAAACGCAGTGCCTGATCAAGGACTGCACTGTTTGCTTAAATTTCAGGAAGTTAAGGGTTAAAAGCAAGAGTTTTAAGTCCCTGTTCAAGAATATTTTCCCAGCCTACACTTAGTGACAATCCATATACCCATTAGTGCTTTCAGTGCTTTGATTCATGGTATGGCTTATCAAAGACGCACATCACGTGACCTTTCTCAGAACGGCTGGCCCTTCTGATTCACCCTTTTTACTACAGTTGAACTTCAATGGCTTGAACATCTCTAGGACCATGGAAATTTGTACTAGTCATGGGTAGTTCGAACCATTGAGGGTTAACCATAGCGCCAGGTCAGGAGGCAGATGGGGTTACTTTAGGGGTGTCGTTTCGATCTTCTATAAAATCATAATGGGGCGATTCTAGTGAGTACACACAACGTACATTTTCGTGCTAATCAAGAAAATTCGCATAAAGTGTCCCTAAATATTTGTTTTCTTTAGCTATCGGAATATTTTCCTTGGGACTCAAAAACGAGTTTGAATCAGCAATGGTAAACGACCAGTCGGTGTTCAAGTCGTTGAAGTTTTACTGTGTATGAGACGGTGAACGCAATGGACGACTTTGTGATATGTAAACTTCTCAGCCATTCCTCTCCATTACAAACTCCTATTTACGTTATACATTAGATGAATATGCAGGTACATCATCACGAAAGCACTCCTATATATTTTTGACCCCCGTAAACCCCATTTTTATATAGTAAATCTGGGGTCTGCAGGGGTAAACATTACTTTTCTTATTTTTGCTCGGAAACATAGATTGTGGGTACTCATTAGAACCGCCTCGCCGAGGCGGTTCTAACAATTATTCAGAATCTATGTTTTGAGCAGAAATACGAAAAATACCAGAGTGTTTTATCTGAAAATTTTCAGTTTTTGGAGGTAATATTTTCTATATATTTGAATAGGGGTGTTTTCGTAATGTGTACGCAATATACATGTATAGACTTGACATAATCGACGAGAAACGAAAACCCTGATCAGAATTCGCGGGTGCGCGGGGCTGGTCAGGGCCTTTTGGCTTTTGTACTTGCACAGAACACAAATTCTCCTCTCTAATCCGCCAGGAAAGTTTTTCACCATTCAAGTAGAGGGTTTTTGTTTTTTTTTAGATCTAGCTGCTTCGAATTATCTGCCTCTTTGTCCTTGTTACGCCAACTGACATTTCATACCGTATATACCCTATATCTTAGGAAATCTTAACCCCTTACCATTCATGCCCTAAAATTTGACCAACTCCATTTTCTCAAATCTCCTTGGTGATATGTCAAGACATTGCTGGATGAGTGACAAACAGCGTAGACCCTGATCAGACGCCGCGTGCTGCGGCGTGTGATCTGGGTCTACACTGTTTGCTCAGGCCTGTGAGTTCGACAACATAGCGTAAATACGACATGAAGACCAGGTTTCATTTAATGGTTTCGGAATTTTATAAGTATATATGCATCAGAAACTATTCCTGCAAAATGCTCAACTTTGACATATAAATTGATATTTCTGTATTTGTTGCAAGTGGCTGAAGCACTTGCAGATCAAAACGAATGTCGGTAAATATCCTGTTCATGGCATACAATTAATTTTCTTTGATGTTCTTTCTCTATTTTTAATCTGCAGATAATATGGTGCAGTGCAGAAGTTATTTTAGCATCAAAGCGCTTTGTTGATGAGAGCCGAAATGTCAGGAAACGTACGAGCGTATCTCCTGACATGGGCGCTCAACGAAGACTGAAATCAGCCTGCGAAACCGCGCAGTCTGATCAGTGTCTTCGTTGATCTCATGAAGAAAAATTTGTATCCTTGACTATGCAAAATGTCCCCAGTGATGAATGCGCAGACTGATCTGAATTTTCACTGGATACACATGTCCGGCGAAGGTACGCTTTCTGGCATTTCGACTCATCATAGTAATCCGTACAATTTGATTGGCATGTTATTAATTTTCCTGCATTTTATTGTTGATGTTCTTTTGGTGTTTTTAGCTCACCTGAGCACGAAGTACTCAAGGTTAGCTGTTGTGATCGGTCAGTGTCCGTCGTCCGTCGTGCGGCATGCGTCATGCGTTGCGCGTCGTGGGTCATCCGTCGTTTGGCGTCAACAATTTGCTTTAAAAGCCTACTCCTCCTACATCCCTGAGCCAATTGACTCGAAACTCGGTAGGAAGTATCGGTGTGACTTGTAGATCAAAAATAGCTAAAACCGTTCTGCTCTGAAATCCAAGATTGCCGCCATGGCGGCCATATTGAAAATTTATTTTTCGCTTCTTCTTCTGAATCGAAGGACCAACTGACTTGTAACTCGGTAGGAAGCATCGGGATGACTTGTAGATCAACAATAGCTAAAATCGTTTCGATCCGAAATCCTAGATGGCGTGGCGGGCATCTTGAAAATTTATTTTTCCCTTCTTCTCCTGAACCCAAAGGCCAATTGACTTGAAACTTGGTAGGAAGCATCGTGGTGACTTATTGATCAAAAGGAGCTAAAATCGTTGGGATCCGAAATCCAAGATGGCCATCTTGAAAATCTATTTTCGCTTCTTCTCCTGAATCGAAACCCCAATTGGCTTGAAGCTTGGTAGGAAGCATCAGGGTGACTTGTAGATCAAAAGTAGTTAAAATTGTTCCGATCTGAAATCCAAGATGGCCGCCGTGGCCGTCATCTTGAAAATCTATTTTTCGCTTCGTCTCCTAAACCGAAGGGCAAGCTGACTCGAAACTTGGTAGGAAGCATCGGGGTGACTTGTAGATCTAAAACAATGTTGGGGTCCAAAATCCAAGATGATCTTGAAAATCTGTTTTCGATTCTTCTCCTGAACCGAATGGCCAATTGGCTTGAAACTTGGTAGGCAGCATCGCGTTGACTTGTGTATCAAAAATAGCTAAAATCGTTTATATCGGAAAATTAAGATGGCCGCCGTGGCCGCCATCTTGAAAATCTATTTTTCTTTTTTTATCCTGAACCCAAAAGCCAATTGACTTGAAATTTGGTAGAAAGCATCGGAGTGCCTTGTAGATCAAAAATAGCTATTACCGTTTCGATCCGAAATCCAAGATTGCCGCCATGGCCGCCATCTTGAAAATCTATTTTTCGCTTCTTCTCCTAAACCGAAAGGCCAGTTGACTTGAAACTTGGTAGGAAGCATCGCAGTGACTTTTAGATAAAAAATAGCTAAATTTGTTCCAATGGGAAATCCAAGATGGCCGCCATGGCCAACATCTTTAAAATTTATTTTTAGCTGCTTCTCCTGAACTGAAAAGCCAATTGACGTGAAACTTGGTAGGGAGCATCGGATTGACTTATAGATAAAAAAAAAAGCTAAACGTTTTTCGATGGGAAAACCAAGATGGCCGCCATGGCCGCCATCTTGAAAATCTAATTTTCGCTTCTTCTCCTAAAACAAAAGGCCGATTGTCTTGAAACTTGATAGGAAGCATCGAGGTGACTAGTAGATCAAAATAGCTAAAATCATTCTGATCAGAAATCCAAGATGACCGCCATGGCTGCCATCTTAAAAATCTAGTTTTCGCTTCTTCCCCTTAGCCGAAGGGCCAACTGACTCCAAACTTGGTAGGAAGCATCAGCGTGACTTGTAGATAAAAAAAAAAGCTAAAATCGTTACGATCAGAATTCCAAGATGGTGCCATGGCCGCTATCTTGGAAGTCTATTTTGCATTTCTTCTCCTGACTGAAAGGCCAATTTACCTGGTATTTAGGTAAGTCATACAGGGCCATCTTTGCCCTCTTTTTTTCTTTTTTTTTTTTTTCTTCTTTTTCTTCTTTTATTCAGATAAATGCAGCCAGTGACCTTTATTTTTAATGTCTCGCACTCTGTAACAAGAGCAGATGACGATATATAGTTTTTGAACATAAATTAGATATGAAGCTGTATTGAAATGTCGTCTGCTGTTATTTAAGTTTAATAGGACAGAGATTGTCTTTTTTGTCATTTTCAAGAATTCCGTGAATATCAATACGTCTAGTACATGTAGTACGCAATGACTTTGTTTGTAATTTAAATAAAATGTCAAGATCTTATATTTCCCTTGTTACACTACGTAATCAGACTGACAGACACAAGAATAGTGTAAATCAAGAACGCAGGGTCTGCTCAGGGTCTAGACTGTTTGACCCTAATCCAGCGGTATTCTAGACTCACACAAACTCATAGACGTAACGCTTATTATGTACATTACGCATATACGTAACATGTGTTAGAAATGATTCATAATACAGTGGTATTAACATCAAATAGTTTACTTTTTTTACCATATGGTCTACTCTTAAAGGAAAGAATTTGCTCCTTCTGGGAGCAAATTCTTTCCTTTAAGAGTAGACCTTATTTTGGAAGTGATTCTAGGCATTGTTTTCAAAGAATTTTTTTTTTTTTTTTTTTTGGTGGGCTTAAAAATAATACCATTCTGGCTTCACCACTGCAACAGGTAGTTAAATGGAGCTTTCCAAATCTTAGGACAAAAATGGCGGGAACGGGATACACTTGGAAGATTTTTCGCCATTTTGAAAAAGGGAGAAAAATTTTGTGACTGCAGCTTTGGTTTTCTGGACCACCAAAGCCCATCTAAAAAGGGGTATGTCCTTGAAGAAAAGATCTTGATCTCAAGGAGAGCAAAGTGTTTCCTTTAAGAGTAGACCTCTTTCTCTAAATGGAGACAAAACACCTTTGAAGGAGTTACCTCCCCTGGAAGTGTAACCATTTCCCTTAATTTGTCCCAATATGTACGTATGTTAAATACCGCAGGAACGAAGACTTGAAATGTACGATACCAGGCAATGTCCATTTCCCTGACAATACCAACAATAAGATTGGGCCTAAGAATCAATATGTAACTAATTGGATCCTAATAGACTGCTTAAGGAAATATGATAGTTTGACGGGGATAGCTGTCTTAAGAGGATATATGTTTATGACATGCCCAGCTGATTCACATCTCTTAAGGGGACTAGGTGCACTTGGTAGAAATTCCGCAACTGTTTACAGTAAAACTACTGATTGCTTTCGTACACACCAAGACAAAAATGACCTACCAAATTTTGCTCCAAGTGGAGCAAATGATTACCTTTAAGAGTATACCCATTTCAAAAAGAAAGCCAAGACAGTTTTAGATCGTATTGAGTTTAGCACTAATAGAAATGACCCATTCCCCTCCCCTCCCAACCCCTCCCCTCCCCACCCCTTCTCTTTTTTTTTTGTTTTCAAATTTTAGCTCTGAATCAGACTATAGACATATTATTTTATCTGACAGTTGCACTAGCATCGGCCACCTTTGTACCTGTTTTGTACTGAGATTCCTTATTGTGAAAAAGAGCAGCTGGTGTCCGATGATTTTGAAATATTTGATGTGATTCGGGCGGGCTGGTACCCGCGATCTCGGAACACATGCATTCAACGGTGGAACAACTGGCAGTTTGAGTAACATGAGAACGTATCTTCGGACATGTGCGCCCAGCGTAGATTCAGATCAGCCTGCGCATTCGTGCAGTCTGACCAGAACCTTCACTAGACGCATTTTGGACAACCAAGGAGGAAAAGTTTCTTTATGCGGACAACGAAGACTCAGATCAAATTCCTCGAATGCGCAAGCTGATTTGAGTCGTTGTTGTACGCACATATCAGAAGGTACGTCTTCTCAAATTGAGGCTTATATTATATTCCGTAGTGGAATGATAGACTTTGTCAGGTAGTACTCATTGCCAAATGACAACCTCTATCGTTCTTCTGATTCATAAAACGTCTCCTTTTTCAAACAGCAACACACATAAATAAAAGATTCTGTGTGTCTTTTAAGTAAAACTTTAATTCTATTTTGTTCATAATAGATATTGCCCGTTTGGCAATACCAGATGATTTATTCCATTTGGGCGTTAGAAGTAATTGCTAAACATTAAGAAAACTGGCAGAAATTTAATTTTCTTTGATTTACACCGTTTCTTTAAGTAATAATTGTCATAAACGGAAACGCGTATAAATGTTAAAACTATGGCCTTACAATTTCAAGGCCTTATATTAAGCATAAATAAAGGATAATGGTTTAATCTTAAAGCGCCATTTACAACTGCAGCAGACGACATTTTGACTTTTTATGAAATTATTTTTCATAGCAAAATAAGGCTTGACATATCATGTGAATCGGCTGCACAGCAGACGATTCACATGAAATGTTTAGACTTATTTTCTATGAAAACTAGTAAAAATAAATAGAATACCGCCTACCCAGCTAGCATTCTACGTAAATCTACATCGGGCCGTCATCGGCCCGTCAGCTACCCTGACGGGCCGATGACGGCCCGATATAGATTTACGTAGAATGCTGACTGGGTACTTCGATTTTTCTAGGCGCTTTAAGCTTTAACAAACAGTCTTTTTTGAATACAAATACAGCGTGTTGTTCCTAATTTCTTCTTTCCAACCTAGTTACACGAAGTTTGTACTTTTGTTATATTACTAGATTTGTTACATTAATACTGTTTTGTTAGGCAAACAAATGTAAAGTATCAGCAATCTTTTCTCATTTTACCTAATTTAGAAATGTCTGCCACAAAAGTACAGAATGCATGTAACGCTGTTTAAAACAGGTCTTGTCTTGACCGATCTACGGTAGATATTTCAGCGGCGTTTTGGATTCTTCAGCAATCTGTCACGTAAATTGTATGGACGCACAGAAACGCTGTTAGACAACAAATAAATGTCTGAATACGAAATCATACAGTTAAAGGCTCCATATTCCCCCCCAAAAAAGACATTTTGTTTATTCAAGAAAGGTTTAATAGCTACATGGTATTAATACGATCATAAAAATGTGGCATCTGACAGCCTGTAAAATTTCAGTAAAGTCCATTACGAAAACACGCCTATTCAAATATATTGAAAACATCACTACCCAAAACTGAAAGTTTTCGGATAAAAAAAATTCTGATATTGTTCATATTTCTGCGCAAAACATAGATTTTGGGCACCCGTTAGAACCGCCTCGCCGAGGCTGTTCTAACGAGTACCCAGAATCTATGTTTTTTAGTAGAAATAAGAAAAATAATGTATACCCCTGTCAACCCTAGTTTTACTACATAAAAGTGGGGTTTAAGGGGGTCAAAACTATATAGATATGTTTTCTTGATGTCACGTTTTTTAAATGGATCAAAAATGAAATGCCCCAGCTTTTGTTATAAAGAGGCTGTGGTGTCCAAATATCACTTTGATGATATAGCTGCTATAAACTGTGTCAACGGCATCATTATCACAAAACCATTTTAATTTTGCAGTTGGGCCACGCCGTGCGAAAACGTTTCTTCGGGTATACGCGGACAGCGAAAACCAAGATCAGCCTGCTGTCCGCTTAAAGAATCACTGGATACTACAGAATGTATAAATGGAGAGTAAAAGCCCGGGTTGATACTTTGCGCATGTGCAGGATGATCTTAATCTGAGCACTTTGCGCATGTTCGAAGGCACGTTTTCGCTTGACACGGCCCATATACATTTGTACTTGCCGGTGGTTCAGTGAGCCGATGGCATGTTCAGACTCGTTCTCCCCTGTGAATTTGTCATAAAATATTAATCTAGCACCATGAAACGTCTTTTCTTTGTCTTTCGGCAAATAACAAATCCCGCATCTTTCACATAAATTCCCAAGTCGCAAACCAATTAAGAATTACAGAGCTCATTAATAAACTTTCGAGCTCTTGCCTCAGAAAAGAGATTTTCATGGCATATGTGAACGGTAAATGCACGGAGTACACTACGTGGGTGGTCAGAATGCTTATCTATACGGATATGATAGCTAAAGGTGTTGCCCTCTCAAAATATTGTAGACTGATATAAATACAGAAAATAAAGAAAATAAATACAATCTGTCAGCGGTTTCCATTCATTTATCAGGACGTCAAATTGATTTTTTTTTTCTGATTTTTTTTCCTAGAAAATAGGCATGAACTAGAAAATAGGCTTGACATTTCATGCCTATTTTCTGGGAAAAACAAAAACAAAACAAGCAAATGTTTCAAAAATGTCGTCCAGCATGCGTAGTTTAGTTTTGTAACTTCTTACCATAACGCCATGACGTTCTGTTCGAACAGGTCCTTTATATTACATTTTCACATACCTTTAACATGCTTGATGACTGAAATGGGGTTTACGGTGATGATCAGACGCCGCGTTCTACGTGACATCTTATCTGGGTCTACATTGTTTGCTCAGACTTGTCTGTCTGAGAAGATTACTATATTTACATTAAGTATTTGGATACTTAAGATCCTAAATTCCTAAATTATATATATGCATGTACACAACCTGTTGATGTGTCTACAATTCCTGGACGAATGGCAAACATGACAGGTGTCTACAATTGCTAGACGAATGGCAAACAATGAAGATCCGGATCAGACGCCGCATTGTGCGGCGTCTGATCTGGATCTGCACTGTTTGCTTAATCCTGTATGTCAGAATATTTAGGGTAAATACGGTACAGGTATGAAACACGTTTGTGCGAATAGTTAGGATATATACGATACAGGTACGAAACCCGTTTGTCCAAATACTTAGGATATATGCGGTACATGTACGAAACACGTTTGTCCGAATAGTTAAGATATATATGGTACAGGTACGAAACCCGTTTGTCCAAATACTTAGGATATATACGGTACAGGTATGGAACACGTTTGTGCGAATAGTTAGGATATCGGTACAGGTACGAAACCCGTTTGTCCGAATAGTTAGGATAAATACCGTACAGGTACGAAATACGTTTGTCCGAATAGTTAAGATATATACGGTATAGGTACGAAACCAGTTTGTCCGAATAGTTAGGGTAAAACACGGTACTTATGACACCGTGCCAATTATTCCTGTTTTCCGGCTCACAAGACGTTCTGTCTTTTTCAGTTGTAGTGTTATGTGCCTCAGCAGATTCGGTGCGAGAGATTATGATCAAGGCCCATGATTTAAACTTCGACAACGGCGAATATGTCTTCTTTAACATTGATCTCTTCAGCAGGTAAGATGAGTGTTACTTTTTTTCAATTTTCGGCAATTTCCGTAATTGGTTATGCATGTACATGTATATTGGCTGCGTTCGGATAGGCAAAATAGTCGTGGCTCTGCGTGCACCTACATGTATGATTGCGGTTGGCTATAGACCGATAGATTGACCTGTTGCTTTAACCTTTTGATTATAATATGCATAAGTATACGCTTATTGCATAAATAGGTATTACCTGCATAAAAGGTGAGCGAAAGTTGCTGCACGTGGAATGCAGGACTTTCTTACTGTCTTGCCCAAATTACACAATAGACGCATCCTAATGAAAAGTACACACAAAGGTCAAAGCGACAGGTTACTTTGGTCGATCTATGCAGTGTAAAGTGATTCAGGAGAATACATTTGCAACCGTTTTGTATGTCTGAATGCAGTCTTTGGTAGAATTCATTTGCAATATAGGTAAATCTACGTAGAGAGGCTTCGCACGTGACACACATAGGAGTACCATCACGTAAGAGTGCGGTATTTACCCTGCCTATTGGTGTGTCTAAAACTTATAAGATGAGTAGCAAAAGGTTTAACCCATTTATACCTTGTGTCCCATGACTATGAGATTGGCAAACAGTGTATACCTTGATCAGACGCCGCAGAACGCGGCATCTGATCAGGATCTACAGGATCTACACTGTTTGCTTCAAGTACAGGAATTTATATAATAAATGATAAAGCCAAAATCAAACCAGACTGCCTTAATTTGGAAGTGGACCTGACCAAAGTGAAAAGTAGAAGACTGCTAGGCACAAATGGCTTGTTTGTGTTTGTGTTGAGGTTTTACGGCCCAGTCAACCCATTAAGGTCATGTCGAGCGCGGTATGTTTACCTAACCACACTTTTCCCTGGGTAGGTTTTGTCCTGTAAGCGGGAAACCAGTAGGTGTGCGCATTCTTTCGCCAGAAACTGACAACTGCCCTTCTTAAATCAGCGGAAGAGAGAGAATAACCGTACTACGGAAAATAATTCATGATCAATCTCCATGAAAGAATGTTGCTGGACCCGAGGCATAAATGGGTTAATCCTTGGATCAGACGCCTGTCTTTTCGAACATTCAGGGTACGTAGACTGCACTACGTGAGTTAAGCTAGACAAAATACAGTATAACCTCAGTTGCTCGAACACGGATGACTCGTTTACCGTGGAAGATTCGAACTCTTTTTTCAGTCCCTACAAAATTCTTCCAATAGCTCAAGAAAACAAATATTTAGGGATTTTTTCTTATTTTATCATGGAATTGTATGTTGTGTGTATTCATTAGAATCGCCTCATCGGGGCGATTCTAATGAGTACACTCAACATACAATCATTATGTTGAAAATCGAAAAGATTTCCCTAATTTATCGCTGTTTGTTTCCTGAACTGGTGCCATGATTAAACCTCAGTGGCTCGAACTACCCATGTCTCGAACGAATTTCCATGGTCCCAAAGATGTTCGAGCCATTGAGGTTCGACTGTAGTCAACATTCCTCTTCTTACTCCGTCCCAATGGGAGACAGTGCGACTTGGCTAAAGTTGTTGACAGAGCCGTCATATATCAAAACAGTAAATGTGCCGCGTTTGTACAGAACGTGGAAAAAAATTAAATTTGTGTCCCCTGGATAGAATCAAACTAAAAGCATTAAATATTTTCTATTTCGAAACTGTAAATCATTTGGTTTACATTTAAAGTTCTGAAGCTCAGACTCTACAGAAAACAGTAATCTGAAACGGGTTACTTCTTACACCGTATAAAACTAAACACAATTACAGCAGACGACACTTTGAAATATATATCTTTTTATTTGCCAGCGAAAATACGACTTGACATTTTATGTGAATCGTCTGCATAGCAGATTATATAGCAGACGTTTCACATGAAATACCAAGTCTTTTTTCTCAGAAAAAAATGATGATAATAAATAGAACGACGTCTGCTACAATTCGGCTTTGCGCGTTAAGGGTTAATGTCGCTAGAGACAAGCTGGCAGACTGCTATTTGAAGATGTCGAAAATAGACGAACTGACTGGAACAGCACAACTAATCCCCAGTCAAATAATTTATAAACGGTATTTTTATGCCTCCGCCATCAACGAATGGCGGAAAGAGCATAAAGTCTTAACCTTGTCCGTCCGTCCGTCTGTCCGTTCTAACCAATGGGTACTTATGTGGTTATCCAGAGTAATTTTGATACTTATGTGACAATGTTATAGCCCTAAAAGTCTATTTCAGTCACACAATTAAAATTGCTAACGTCCGCATCCGGCTGTAGAAATTTGTGTTTAAGTTTGTCAGGCGGGGGCATCCGTGTCCTTTAGACGCATTTCTAGTCTTAAACTATTTTCTTTGTTTCTACACAAATCACAGAAAATAAAAAAAAAAAAAAAAAAAAAAAAAAAAAAACGTGTACCATTCAGTTTGGGCAATGACGTGCATTACAATCTGCAGCTCACTGTCAAACCTAATAACAAATTTATCACTTATAAACGAACGAAAAAGTATTGAATTTACCCATTTTTCTTTATTTCTTTTCACTTTCCTGGTTTCCTGGTGAAAATTGCCAAATTATTTTTAATGGCATTTCCAATATTGTAAGACACGAGTTTTTAATGACGACATGTAAGCCTAACGGTGATGATGCCACACGTGATAAATGACGTTATTCAGTTACACGTACTTGCAAAGAGTCGATGGGTATAATAGTACAGAAATAAATATTGAAAACAATTCATTACGAAAACACACCTATTCAAATATATTGAAAATTTCACCACCAAAAATTGAAAGTTTCCAGATAAAAATTCTGATATTTTTCATATTTCTGTCTGGTCAAAACATAGATTGTGGGTACTCGTTAGAACCCCGCCTCTCCGAGGCGGTTCTAACGAGCACCCACAATCTATGATTTTAGCAGAAATAAGAAAAGTAATTTATACACTTGTAAATCCCATTTTACTATATAAAAGTGGGTTTTAAGAGGGTCAAAATTATATAGGTATGTTTTCGTGATGATTTTCAAAAGATGATTACAGCACCTATATTTTGTGTATATATCGACTCTGATTCAGACTATAATCCTAATCCTAAGCATATCTAGATACTTGTATCTAAAAATTTCTATGCCTCTTCTATAACAGAGCTTATAACTTCATTACGAAAACACGCCTATTCAAATATATAGAAAATTTCACCTCCAAAAACTGAAAACTTCCAAATAAAAATTCCGATATTTTTTTCTAATTTCAGCACAAAACATAGATTGTGGGTACTCGTTAGAACCGCCTGGTCGAGGCGGTTCTAACGAGTACCCACAATCTATGCTTTTGAGCAGAAATAAGAAAAATAATGTATACCCCTGTAAACCCCAGTTTTACTATATACAAGTGGGGTTCAAGGGGGTCCGTATTATATAGGTATGTTTTCGTGATGTTCAACATCAACCTTACCTCATACAAACGAACTTCATTGGCTCGATCATCTTTTGGACCATGGATATTTGTTATAGACTTAGGTAGCTCGAGACACTGGGGGTTAATCATAGCGCCAGGTCAGGAGGCAAACAGGGGATAATTGACATGATCTAGGGGTGTCTTTCCAATTTTCTACAAAATAATGCCATGTTGAATGTACTCATCATTACGAAAACATGCCTATTCAAACATATTAAAAGTTTTACCACCAAAAAATGAAAATTTTCAGATAAAAAAAATTCTAATATTTTTCATATCTCTGCACAAAACATAGATTGTGTGTACCCGTTAGAAACGCCTCGACGAGGCGGTTCTAACGAGTACCGACAATCTATGTTTTGAGCAGAAAGAAGAAAAATAATGTATACCTTTGTAAACCCCACTTTTACTATATAAAAGTGGGGTTTAAAGGGGTCAAAATTATATAGGCATGTTTTCGTGATGTTAGAATCGTCTCGACTAGGCGACTTGAATGAATACACACAACATACTGTTGATAAACTAAGAACATTTCCCTAAAATACCCCTAAATAGTAAATTAAGCATTACAGAGCTCATTATTAAGCTTTTGAGCTCCTCCTTGAGAAAAGATAGTTTCATTGCATATGTGAAAGGTAAATGCTCATACTAGACTGCCTGGGTGTTCAGAATGCGTATCAATACGGCTATGATAGCTAAAAGTGTTGCCTTCTGAAATAAATAAATAAATAAAATAAATTATTTCCGTCCATCTGTCCGTCTATCGGAAGAATTTCCTAGGGATTCAAAAACGAGTTCGAATTAGCCACTGTAATCGAGCCATCGGTCCGAGCATTTAAAGTTTTACTGTATCTAAACAGTATGCTTCTCAAGACTGGCTCCAGTCTCCAGTGACTAGATAGTGTTTTCTTATAATTCTGTTTGATAGTCTACTAAAATAAAACCAAAATAATATCATGATAAAAAAAAGGCTGGTCACTAGAGTGACCAGACTATATAGTCATGATATTATTTTGATTTATTTCAGTGGATTATCAAAAAGGATTATAAGGAAAAATAGTCACTAGAGACTGGAGCCAGTCTAATGTTTCTCTTATAACCGAGTCTAGAACTCTAACATCAGCCTGACCTCAGATAATATGTTCCGAAACAGGAAACCAGAACATTTTACCGGACGTTTTGATTGTCAAGTGATCGTCTGAATCTTGTGGAGATTCATTGATGAATTTAAGAACCGTTTACTCCCAATCCATCATGGACTACTTTCTCTTGCGGAAGAGAATGGAACCAGACGATTAATGCTTTCACTGGGACAGGATCCACGGCAGACGAGAATTTAAAAATGTGATTTATTTCAATCTGGCAGACAGACATCGATTAGCTTCATGAATATAAGATGATGAATTAAGTTCTTAATCAGTAATGTAGGTATTATTTAAGAGAAAGTACATTTAACCATATTTTAGGAGAAATTAGGGACGTCATGATTTGCTGTTTCTAGGTTAAGCGGCTCGAAGCATACGATTTACCTTATTATTCACATAGAAATGTATATCTTTGTTTTTTCGAATCACGGCATTCTTATTTTGTTTAACCTCCCTTCTGAAAAGAGGTCTACTCTAAACGAAACCAGAAACGTGTCCAAAGGACACATTTACCCCCACCTAAAAAAAAATATAAACGCAAATTGCTAACGCTTGAAAAACTTAAACGCAAATTGCTAACGCCTAAGAAACTTAAACGCGCATTGCTAACGCCATCTCGGACGCGGACTGAGACGGACAGACAGGGATAACACAATATGCCTTTCCGCTATTCTTCGAATGGCGGGGGCATAAGAAATGGTCCCAAAGGGGCCCCTTTTCAGACGGGATTTGCTATGCAGCAAAGCAAACAAGAAGTCGTAACGGTTGCCCCACTTGTAAAACAATAGCAAATATTTTTCCAGTAACATCGATTCGTCTTTAACTCTTACAGCACCAAATTTCAGACTACATTATGCATTTGTCGTCTGCTTTGTGTTTTTGTTCTTTTTAACATTCTATCGATTGGAAAGAAGTTTATATGTAAAGCTGAAAGACTGCCTGTCAAACAGCGTAGATCCTGATGAGACAGCTCATTGTGAGCCATCTCATCTGGATCTACGCCGTTTGCAAAAGCCAGCCTATTATTATCGCTTGTGGCAGTAAAAGAGTTAATACAGAGGTCATTGAGAAGGTCCCTATTTCCTAAGTTGTCAATGATATTCCAGGTACTCAGAGTTAATAAAACAATAAGAGTAAAACTGAAATTCATCACGAAAACAAGACGATATAGTTTTGACCCCTTAAACCCTACTTTTAAATAGTAAAACTGGGGTTTACAGGGGTTACAGGGGTATATATGAAATTTCTTATTAAAGCTCAGGAACATAGATTGTGGGTACTCGTTAGAACCGCCTCGCCGAGGCGGTTCTAACGAGTACCCACAATTTATGTTTTGAACAGAAATATGAAAATATTAGAGTTTATTTACATGTATCTGAAATTTTCAGTTTTTGGAGGTGAAATTTTCTACATATTTGAATAGGCGTGTTTTCTTAATGTGTTATATTTTTTTTTTTACTTCACTACTAAAATATGTGTGGTGAGTATTCATTATTAGTACTCATTGAAAGTGCCTCGTGCAGTACCTCAACGTGTATTTTCGCCGAGAAATAAGAAAAAATAAATACTTTTCTCTCTTCTTATCTGTAGGTCATTTTACGCAACTTAATTATTCTTTATTGTTTCTTATACGCATGCAATGAGGGGAGAGGGACATAAAGGGATCCTGAAAAATGGGAAATATTACATGTATATCTAGGAGGGGCCATATACGTCATGACATTTTGTTATTGTTGTTTGTTTGTTTTTTTTTCAGTTATTGTATGCATTTTTTTCTTCCAAATACGAAGCTATCCAAATGAAAACGGCCATATGACAAATGCAATCAGCGTTGATTCAGATCAGCCTGTGCATCTACCAAGTCATATCGGAGTCTAAGCTGGCTGCTAACAAAATGTATAAGCCTTATGCATTGCATTCTACCAGCGGGCAGCGTAGATCATGATCAGACTGCGCTTACGCGCAGGTTGATTAGAGTCTACGCCTGTCGCATATGTCACAAGGTCGTTTTCCATTTGGAGATGCATACATCACGAAAACATGCCTATATAATGTTGACCCCCTTAAACCCCACTTTCATATAGTAAAACTGGGGTTTGCAGGGGTACATATTATTTTCTTATTACAGTTCAAAAACATAGATTGTGGGTACTCGTTAGAACCGCCTCGCCGAGGCGGTTCTAACGAGTACCCACAATCTATGTTTTGAGCAGACTTATGAAAAATATCAGAATTTTTGTGTCTGAAAATTTTCAGTTTTTTTAGGTGAAAGTTTCTATATATTTGAATAGGCGTGTTTTCGTAATGTATCTCTGCAACTTACCAATTAATTTCTTATCCTGTAGCAAAAACGAAAGCACTAAGCCATGGCTAAGGCCTGATGACACTCCCGAACGGAATGAGAAAGCTAAAAAGGCTTACGAGGCGCTACTCACCGTAACGCTTCGTAAGCCCACCAGCAGGGACTACAAGAATTTCAGCAAGGAGGTGAAAAGAAGAGCCAAGGAACGATACGAAAATTTTACCTATGGGGAGGAAGAGGTAATGTTCTTAACATTTGGGTCGCAGCCTGAGAAAATGTACCTTATGACACAGCGCCTAGCGAAGACAGATCAGTCTGCGCATGCGCACAGTCTGATCTGAGTATTCGCTGTCAGTCTATAGAAGTCTTGTATGCTTGACTATCTACCCAGCAAATACAAATTTGATTGTGCGAATGCACATGCGCGAGAGGATGTGCGTCACGCAAGTTCACGTGCTCGGGTACGTTATCTCAGATTGCGATACATTTATAATGCTATAAACAATAAGCAGAAGACAATTTATTTATCTATTTATTTATTTATTTATTTATTTATTTATTTATTTATTTATTATAACATAGAACAGTTTATTATTACATAGAACAGTTTAGTGATTGGATACTCTCCAAAGGAGACTACCCTCTGGTGTGTATACTTCATATGAGCACCTACAATAAGACTTGTGCGACCAACCAGAGCTCAGATCAACCTCTGCATCTGCGCAGTCTGATCAGAGTCTTCGCTCATCGCATGTGCCTTCTACAACCTCCGGGCTATCCAAAGAGAGATAAACGAAAACACTTGCCATGCTGGGTTGCTGTACAGACTGATCTGAGTCTTTTCTGGTCACACATGTCTAATTTTAGGTTTTGTCGTGAACTGGCTCATATAGTCTCCTTTTCAAGGTAGACTACTCTGAAGAGAAAGAGTTTAATCCCGCTGCGAGCAAATTCTTTTCTTTAATGTTACCCACTGTGAGAAGAGATTCATGTTCCCTGTGAGCAGTTTCTCTGATACTGTAGTGGTCTCTCTTTGAAAAGGGAGATAAGCCATTTAAGCTTATAGGCCTCTCCCTTTGAGTTATACATAGGTACCCCTTTACTTTAAGTCTTGATGTCACTCAGTAACCATTTAATCCCTTAGTTTCTGAAGTGGACTCTTCCATCCTTGAACTTGGCCACGTCCACCGATGGAAATAGAGGTTTTAGTCTTAAAATAAATAACAAGAAGGAAAGGCAAGCATTGTAGATACTGATGAGACGGCTCGTTACGAGCCGTCTCATCTGGATCTACACTGTTTGCACAGGTATCTGTTTGCTCTGCCAGGCTGAAAAGGTCAAGTATTGAAGCCAGTCAATAGGGCCAGAATTTGTTTATTTTTAGGTTTACGTGAGATTTCTTAAACAGAAAGTTGCTGTCGGGAGGTATGAATAAAAATGAAAATAAAAAATGTGAAAAAGCTTGGGTCGATGAAATAAAATAATGTTCCAACGAAAATACATGTAAAAATGCAATATTTCAGCCCTAAAGTTAATGGGTAGGGACATAAAATAAAAATAAAAATAAAATTTGAATTTTGAAATTTGCGGAGTGGCTAAAACCATATGGTAGACTCTCCCGTAAACCTAAAAATAAAAATGCTGCCTAAAGACAAAACTTTCTGTATTTGACATTTACGTTATTTACTTTTTGTTTGAGTTGTACCGGGTGACAAAGCGGACAGCAAATGACCCGAACAGCCTGCGAATTCGCCTAATATCGACCGCGACATGCAAAAACGTGTTTTCGGGCATATGCGGACAGAGAAGACCCAAATCAGCCTGCGCATCCGCGCAGTCTGAACAGGGCCTTCTCTGTCCGCTAATGGAATCATTGGACACTACAGAATGTATGAATAGAGAGCAAATGTACGGGTAATACCTTGTGCATGTTCAGTATGACCTGATATCCCGATTTAGCGCATGTTCGAATGCACTTTTTCGCTAGACGTGGCCTATTTATTTATGATACTTAAGGGTTGAATATTCTAAATGGGCTGTCTGACCAAACTGACCTGTCGGTTTCACCGTATTTCTGGGGCACAGGGCGGTGCGGCCTTCTGCTGCAACTTTCAGAGGGTCATCACGAAAACATACCTATATAAATTTGACCCCCTTTAAACACACTTTTAAAACTGGGGTTTACAGGGGTATACATTATTTTTCTTATTTCTGCTCAAAAAATAGATTGTGGGTACTCATTAGAACCGCCTCGCCGAGGCGGTTCTAACGAGTACCCACATTCTATGTTTTGAGCAAAAATATGAAAAATATCAGAACTTTTTTATCTAAAAATTTTAATTTTATGGTGATATTTTCAAAATATTTGAATAGGCGTGTTTTCGTAATGTGACCCAGCGACAAACAGATTTTCGAAGGACGGAAACTAGGGTCACATACGAGCGTATATCCTATTCTTCTGTACGTTCACTGTATAAATAAAGATTTTTGTAAAGGTGAGCAAACAGCTGTTTCACGTGTATTGCATGTTTTCTGACTGCATTGTCTTATTTGCAACGTGGACCTAGCCTAATGAATATTAAACGTTTAAGGTCAACGCGACAGGTCAATTTGATCGATGTAATTTAATTTTGTAATGTTTTGAGTATTATTTTGTATGATTAAATATGTTATTCTATTCTATTCTAAATGTAATCTACACAAAATGTATAAATTATCGTAAACGTAACACATTATCAAATGTTTCAGAGCGAGATGGTAAGATATTATTATTACAAGGGTGATTCTGATTAGGTGTCAGTTGTATAATTAACCCATTAATGCCTAATGGAATAATCCACCTTATCATATGGACATTTCCATTTCCAATTTAAAGGGGTGTCTGATGTAGTATTGTTACCCTTATTACTTTTAATAGCAATTCTTGTCTTCAATGCAAGCAGTGTAGACACTGATCAGACGTCGCGGCCTGATCTGTGCCTACACTGTTTGCCAATGTCATTTTTATAAGAAGCAAGGCATAAATGGGTTAACTGTTAGACTACTAAAATCTCAACTTTTATCTTTTTCTTTTTTATATAAAATCCAGCTTTCGAGCTAACATCTGAATCTTTTCGTGACTGTTTGTAACACACAGAATATGGCATATTAATCTATTAAAAAATAATTATTGATGTTTCACAACAATTTTGTGAATATTTCAGAAAATTTGGATAAACAGAATTTGTTGGTAGATTGAATTTGTCTTCAATCTACCTACCCTACCGATGTCTGCATATTCTGCATATTCTGCAGTCATTCTTACAATGGGAAAAGTGGTAATTTTCGAGTTTTTAAACCACTCAGTAGAATAAAGGTTTTGGTGCAAAGGTAGTTACGAAAAACGGTTTTGCATTAAATGGCCACAAAAAAATGAAAATTTACTTTTTTTCCTTGTAAAGCTCTCAAGTGAAAAAAAAAAAAAAAACGACTTTCTGAAAGATGTCGAAAGTGTAGTAGAAATAAACCTTTAGCCAGCTGTTGATATTAAGAGTGACATGAGTGTAATATAAGCGTAAATGTCAGGGGCGGATCCAGGATAACTAACTAGAGGAGGGGTCAAAATTTCTGAGGGATGGTGATTCGATTTAATCAAATCTCTGTACTCCACTAAGTAATTAAGCAAATAGTATAGAGCCAGATCACACCCACAGAACGCTGCGTCTGATTAGGGTCTACACTGTTTGTAGTAAAATGGACTAGTTAAAATTTTAGAATAAAAATGCGAGTGAGTATTTAGGGTAAATACGGTTTTTTTTTTGTTTTTTGTTTTTTTTTTTCAAATTGAGCCAAACTTACTCATGAAATGAAATTTTGGGTTAAAAGGGGGGTTCAGATGAACACGATTAAGAGCTGTCTCCGCCCCTGGATTTACATTTTTCTCAGCTAGGTTTGATTTTTTTGTTTGTTTGACTGTGTGATATTAGAATAGAAGTTCCCTATAATTGTAGATCAAGATTCATAAAAAACAAATAATAAATGAACAGAGTCAAAGCTCAGATCTTCCTAACCCCAGCCAGATTTCTGTGATACGATCTGTGTAGAACTTTGATATAACTTAAAGGTTAAAATCCCAATATCCTTTTGATTACCATTAAACATTTCGGCGTGTTTGTCAGAACTGCTTTTTAAACGACCCTCATACAAAGCGGTTTTGCACTTGTTTAATTTGCTTTAATATAAAATATCATATATTAAATTCAGTCATACATGTACATATGCAATTTATGCATCAAATACTTTCCTCGCGTTTCTTTTGCCATTCAGTATAGTGTAGGGAATCGGGAAGAATTTCATAGTCGATCATTAGTTCTGTAAAACCGACTGATCATTGACTAATAGTCGACTTGTAGATAATGTATTCAGTCTTATTTTAGCCCTCTTCCAGGTACTTATTCATAGCTCCAGAAACATGTACATGTAAGATGGCGTATCCACATACTATTTTTTCTTATTTCTCCATGAAAACATGTGTTGTGGTACTCCTTAGAAATAAGACCTTGAGAAATAAGACAAATATTAGTGCATATGAGTTCATCGAGAAATAAGAAAAGTGTCAGTATTTTTGGTTCACCGTGCCTTATCTGAAAGTGAGAAAAATGTTCTTAAAAATAGAATTTTCCTTTTAGTCGGCTATGGAAATTCTTTCCGACCATCATTCAGAAGAGACAAAAATGACTGATGATCGATTATAATCGATGGGAGAACATTATTACAGTGTAGAATGTGCTCAGCTAGATTTTTAGTATTTTCATATGAAGTCCTGGATGAATTTTTAACTTCATGTGTTCCTGCTTCACCACTTTTATTTCTAACGTCTACTTCTATTTTGTGGGGCGGTTGCCAAACCGAACCGCCACCAGATTTATCATACCACATTTTGACAATTCATTTTCCTGTTACTACCAACTAAATATCTACCTAACAAATACTTCCCTACTAATGCTGATAACGCTAAATTCTGCATTCAAACATATTAGCCTTATGCAATTTAATGCTTATGAATAGGAATAAATATTTAGCGAAACCAAAGAAAACTTCAAACTTTTGAAGAAATAAGATTTTAATCATATTGAGCACGATATTGGCGGATGAATATGAACACTCAAGTAAAACGCGCCAAATCTAATGCTTTTGTAAAAAAAAGTGTAACCCGAGACGCAGTGCTACTTAACACCGAAAAGGACCGAAAGTGGGGTTATCGGGTAGCAGGAAGGACGTTTATGTGTGTTATGTGTTTTTTTGTTTTTTTTGTTTGTTTTTTTTTTTTCTTTTTTTTTTTTTTTTTTTCTTTTTTTTTTTTTTTGTTTTTTTTTTGTTTTTTTTTGTTTTTGTTTTTTTTTTTGTTTTGTTTTTGTTTGTCTGCGTAAATACCAATCAGTTCTAGAGACCGATAGAATTTCAGTCAACCGCCGCCGTCAGCACTCTCTGTGCTTTGATTATTTTACTTCTAATTTCCGAATTCTAACTCCCGAATTCTAACTTCCGAACTCTAACTTATTACGTCTAACTTCCTACGTCTTACTTTCGACTTGTTACATGTACTCCTGAATTCTAACTTCCGACTTCTTACTCCTGATTTTCTATTTTTATATTTTTGACTTCCTACAGCCTACTTCTAGGTTCAAACTTCTTACTTCTAACTTCCATGTTCTAACATTTCGTTTTCGTTCTTCTCCTTTCTGACATATAATTTCTACTTCAAACTTCAAACTTCCATTGTCTTACTTCCAACTTCTTACAACTGACCTCGATTCCTCATTTCATTTTTTCTTGATGTCTTTCTTCTAACTCATGACTATGTATTGGAAGTAAAAAGTCGAAAGTTAATCGTCAGACGTTAGCAGTCGGAAGTTTGAAATAGGAAGTAAAAAGTACGAAGTTAGAAGTCAGATATGCAGGAACTAGAAGAAGGGAATCATAAAGTGAGAGAAAAGTGTCTTCGCTGGGCGCACATGCAGGCTTGTAGGAAATGCTGAGCCCAGGCTCATGAGTAACAGTACACCACGAAACTAACCCAACCACATGTACATTTCTACACTGGAAAACAGACAAGGCACCGATAGTACTCTCTGGACAACGCCGTGCTTGATTAAATAATTGTTTAGTCAGACCGAGCAAATGTTTATTTCGAAGCCCAGAAAAATTTATTGGTTTTGCATTATACATGAGATTTCTGTAAACTTGCTTATTTGGGAAGAATAATGCGTATATTCTCGACAGAAGCCATTAGTTCGCACAAACCCCGAGCCGGGTAACAGTAAACACGATAGTTTGCACGTGCGAACAACGAAGACGCAGATCTGACTGCGCAGATGCGCAGTCTGATCAGCGTCTTCGCTTTTCGCTCAATAGGTGTAGTCTCATCTGCTGTAAATCATTCAAGCAGATATTTAAGTATGTGACTTATGTGCGGAAGCTCGGCTGATATTTGTCATTACCATTCGCACAAGCTACGGAGTTTGGTTTTGCTGTGTCCCGGCTCATTCGTGTCACAGCGTCTGTATAAAGGACAGTTACCTGCATGGGACTCTGCAAGCGGTTTCTGTATAAACGTGTAAAGCAGAGAAACAGAGCAGTTTGCGTATCTGCACAGTCTGGTCTGGTTTCTTTCGCTGTCTGCAGCACACATTCTATATGCACTGCGACATAATTTCGGATGCACAGATTGGACAGTATGTTTTTTTCTAGTTCCACATAATTTAGACCTTCTAAATGATTGTAAATATTTCAGAAGACGAACCTGTGATACATATATTTCTCCTTTTGCTCAGAAAAAGGTACCACATGCAAAGGATATCATCTCCTAAAGGGACAATTTACATGATATATTAACCCCTGTTTTCTGAGGAAATAAGAAAAATTGTCGTCGGTTTCTCGTCCACTGACTATTCCCAGAGAGTTCCATAGGTTAAAGGGAACACATGCATGTTAACGGGACGCAGCTCTGCCAACCTCCCTTCTGAATTTGGGTCTACTCTATAAGGAAAGAATGTGCTCCCAAGGGGACATAGTGCTATAGGTACACTTTAAAGGCAGGTAACTCTGTCAAAATGTTTTCGTTTTGTCTAACTTCGTGAAAGGGATTTACTCTAAAAAGAAAAAAGATCCCCCCACCCCTTGTTAGCAGATTCTTTCCTTTTCGAGTGGACTCATTTTCCCGAAATGACTTGATGTGCAGGAAAGCACACTTAAAGTCACAGAAATTGTCTCCCAGAGACCAAAGAAGCCAGAGAAAATCACAAAAGTTTCGCAAATGCACTGCGCCCATCAATAATGGAGGAATATCTATGCACTTCTGCTGAATGGTTTTGTAGACATTTGAGCCGCAATGTCCGAAATCGTTCCTTCGGATATGGGCGCCCCGCGAAGATTCAGGTCACCCTGCGCATTCGCGCAGTCTGATCAGAATCTTCACTGGGTGCAATTTGAATAGCTTAGGATGCAAAGTTTCTTCACACGGACAACGGAGACTCTAATCAGACTGATTTGAGTCTTCGTTGGGTGCACATGCCAGAAGCTGCGTTTTCTTCCGTTGCGGTTCATTTATTAACTTATGGGTAGTAGTCGGACAAGGAATTCTGAGGACAGACATGATAATCAGATAATTTGTAAATTCGTCGCTTTTTGCTGGGGAAAATGCTGCCATGCAAACTATATCTACTCAATCAAACGAAATTAGTTGTGAAACGTTGGGCTTACTCACGCGAGATCGGCATACACAGATTTAGAATGTGTTTAAAGTGCATTTCCCACTTCGGAGCGCGATGTTCAAGAAAGTTCAGCAAATTTAACGGAGCGTATAATTATTGTAGTATGCTGGGTAAAATATTTCGGTAGACGACATTTTGAAATACGTTTGTCATTCTCCTAGAAAACAGTGTTTGACATTTCACGGGATGCCAAACACTACTTTCTTGGAAAATTAAAATAACAATCATTAGCGTGCCCTAGGCTTAAATGTCTCAGTGACTGATATACCTTCATATACAAATTTCAATTTTAGAAAATATTAGAGCTCTTCATGTGACCAACTATGGCCCATCTCCTCAGACTGCACGGCTGCGCAGGTTGAGCTTGGATTTTGTTGATGGCCCACGAAATGCGTTTACTTTTCCCCGCAAGGCACTTATTTGAACCGCAATGAGAGAAAACGTTCTTTCTGACATGTGCGTACAACGAAGACTCAGATCAGACTGCGCATTCGCGCAGTCTGATCAGAGTCTTTTTCGTCCGAAAAGGAAACTTTGCGTCCTTGGCTATCCTGTTATACATTTTGTAGTGTTATAAAGAATGCACAGGTCGATCTGAATCTACGCAGGGCGCACAAATACGAACGTACTTTTCCTGACGTTACGGTTCATTTGTTTTCATCTACTACAGGTAAACAGTTTCGTTGGCGCCTTTCACGATGCTGTGATTCTTTACGCCCTCGCCCTGAACGAAACTTTAGAGGCCAACAGATCGATCTCGAACGGCACGGAAATCACAAGACGAATGTGGAACCGAACTTTTGAAGGTAACTCTTGTTTGTATTGATCGTGAGAACAAAGCTGTGGCAATTTGAACGCTATTTCAGCACCTGCATTCGATCAGCTACAGTTTGGCACAAGATACAATGTACCTGGAATTACCATTGAGAACTGCATGATCAGGATGTGAATGTTCGCTGTATCACTACCAGGAATTCTCGTACTACAGGAACTGTCACTCAGGTTATCGATATTCCATTTTAGATAGGCTTCGATTAATTCCCTTTGATCGGAGGTCCGTAAGCGTCGTCTTACCTGTGTAGCTGGTGTGTAATCAACCCAGTGTCACACACCTACAGTACTACTACAATTCAGATTAAATCATGTATGGATGCTCTTCAGAATCTTAGACCCAATATACACTGGACTAGGTCCGCGTTAGAATGAATGAATGAATGAATGAATGAATGAATGAATGAATGAATTTCAGCAGATTATTCAGTATGATTTTCAAAAGAATATCAATAGTTTAACCTAAGAATTAATTAATAATGATAATAACAAAATATTGATTAATTGATGAAAATAATATATTATTATTATTATTTCAAATTAAACAAAAAGTGTTGTATTTAGTTATAGATAATTCAATATGATTTTTAAACGAATTTCAATAGTTTAATCTAAGAAAACAAGAGTAATTAATAAATTAAAAAATGTGTTATATTTAATGAATGGTAATTCAGTAAGATTTTAAAATGAAGAACAATAGTTAATCTAAGAAAACAAATGAGTTAATTAATTAAGGTTTTATTACTGATGATGGATCGGTACAATATTTGAAAGAAAAACGATCATTTCACCTGGAGAAAACAAATGGGAAAATTTAATTAAGTATAAATAATTTAAAAACAAATGAATGAATGAATAAAAAAATTGGGATAATTTTCTCCAGTTCTCCATTAAAACATATGTTGTAGGTATTAATTTGATGCACCTCGGTGAAGCAAAAACATGTAATGAGTACTCATTTGAAGAACCTTGGTGAGGCTCATCTAATGAGTACCCACAACTTATGTTTTTATGGAGAGAAAAAAATACAATCATCAAATACATATCCTGAACAATTCCTCTGTATGTTTTATTTTCAAAACAGGATTTGACATTTCATGAATATTGTCTCCAATGAAGACTATTTGCATGAAGTGTCAAATCCTATTTTCTGGATAAACAATAACCACTTTATCGCATGCTGAATTAGCCCAAAAAGTGATAAATGTTAAGGGATCAAATATCATCCCCACCCCTAAAAAGGAAATGGTTTGACATTTCATGCAAAGCATCTCCATTGCAAACAATTTGCATAAAATATCAAATCCTATTTTCTGGGGAAAATTCAACAAATATCACCAGTTTATTGCTGCTGAATTAGCCCAGAGAGTGGAAAAGATTAAGGGTTAAAATTTTTGCCCATCCCCACCCCCACAAAAAAGAAAAGAAAAAAAAAAGGTTTGACAGTCCATACAAACTGTCCCTATTGGAGACAATTCGCATGACATTTCAAAGCCTACTTTCTGGGAAAAATAAGAATATCATCATCACTTTTCCCTTGATGCATGAATGATGTTTAACAATCATTTAAACTTAAGAAAAAAAAATAGACAAACTGTCAAAAAACTTACATAAAAATTAATGTAGCATATGCTATTTCAAGTTTTATCTTATCATCTCAAGAATTGCAGGACCCCGTGACCTGTCTCAGATAAAGGGCAGTTGTGTCAGATTATGAAAAAAGGGAAATTATGTATTATGCAAACACTAAAGATCCAGATCAGTCAGCGCATCTGCACACTCTGATCAGGATTTTCAATGTTAATCAATATATTCTACAGTAACCAGTGTTTCTTTAGTTACACAGTTAAAGATGGTGCTTTGTTTGCCCATATTCTTAGATCATAGTCATAATGGTCCTTTTCAAATGTTGATGTTCATTTGGTGTTTTGACCACCTTGTTTTTATTGCATGAGTTATAGATCTAGCCATTATTAACTTGTCCAGTGGCCTGAGGCTTATAGTTCCCACTGGATAATGATAATAAGAGTAGACAAATGGAACCAGAAAATAAACAACGTGCTGTTATTTAACTTGTATTTATATGTTTGAACATTTTTTCAATGCTAATATAAATGAAAGTAAAATGTTTTGTTGATCGTTTCAAGAACTTTGAGGCGTCTTCAAGTAAAATAAGAAACAATTATGATTGAATCTTTAAAAAAAATGGGCCTTTTGAATTATGCGATCAATGTAGAACCTGATTAGTCTGTGTGTCCGCTGAAATATATTGATCAGAGTCTATACTGCATATTGAATACAGCTTGCACAATCTATTAGAGAAAACTGTATGCACATGCTGATCTGGAACTACAATGGTTGCTGCTTTTATTTGGAGAGACTCGTGTTATTTCTGTGTTGGGTAGTTATCAAATATGAATAAAATGTCGTTTTCCTTGGATTATGACTGCTACTACTACCCTACCTTTTAGACAGAGAGGTCTGTGCCAACAGTGTAGATGCAGATCAGATGTCACATTACGCATTGTGTGTTCAGGGTCTACACTATTTTACACTTACCCAGAAATGTTTAGACAAATCAGTTGGTTCTATAATGGCCTTGTTAAAAAAAAAAGGCAAGTGTTGTAAAGAGTAGAATCGAATCATCTGGTATCCCAGGTTTGTTTTTGAAACAATTGCCTTTAGGCTAATGTTTGAAAAGGTGTGAACAATTTATTGAATCTGACTGAGAAAGTGGTTTATTGTATTTAACCTCAGTATTCTGATAAACACACCATAACAAAAGGCAGTGACCTTGATCAGACATTACATCAAAAGAGTACCTTATCAAGGTCTACACTGTTTGCCACTCAAATAGCAGGTACAAGCTGTTTCAACAGGTAGCCAAACCGACTTGATCAAATTTCAGTATGATAGTAATTTTAATGTGTCTAATAGGATTTATACGATAGCAATATTTTACCCCTAAATACACATGTACGATAGTATAAACTATCCATGTGCCTATTTTACAAATAAAACATTTCGAATATGACCAGCGTAATAATATTTATTCTTCGGAATTGTGATGTACAACATAATAATAATAGTAGTAGTAGTAAATAATAATAATAATAATAATATCATTAGTATCATTATGTTTTAATTTCCTAGATAGAGAACCATTTTATGAAACAAAATAGGACCAGTATAGTATTATTTATTTTCCGAATTATGATATACAGCTAAAGATTACTACAATACTTATTTCTGAAAATAATATCAATTATCATTTTGTTTTAATGTTGTTTTTTTTTTTTATATTATAAATTATTTATTAGATATACATATTTAACACCGCATGTTGAATAGAGCTTGCACATTCTATCAGAGAAAAAATGTATGCACATGCTGACCTGGAACTACAATGGTTGCACTTCATATTTAATGCTGCTTTTATTTGGAGAGACTCGTGTTAGTCACAGATTTAGAGAAAAACGCTTGAGAGAGAGAACCTCACCCACATTCATTTTTTTATAATCAAATTTATTTTGTACACGCACGCACTTAGATGAAGCCGTGATTATGAACAATGTACTTTAGTCCTTATTTATGTACAGGAATCTAAAATGAGCAAATCGTGTCAATTAAAGTGCTAGTGTATGCAAAAAGATCAAATGTTTGATTTGATTCTGTCTGTGCAATTAAAATTGCGCATAAGCATGTATGTCAATTATGTAAAAAGTGATTTCGTTGTTTTCTTTCGTCAAGATAAGGACATAATTGGCACTCATTAGCAGTAATTGTTATTAAGAAAACATCGCAAGAGTGGCCGCGCATTTAGGTATTTTTCTTGTATCCCGACAAAGCATTTTTGTTTTCGTTATTAAACAAACAAAAAACAAGTAATTAAGCAGTTTGTAGTTTTCTTATGATCAAAAATTATTATATCAAATTTTCGTTAAAGCTTCAATAAGTTGCCGAATAAAAACATAATTCGACATAAACAAAAAATAAATAAATAAGTTTATATTATTATAAATATATATCTTTGTTTTCCTTTTTGAAGCTAAATAATCTTTATAATACTATCAATGGATACCAATTTCTTTTTTATTTTCCAATTCTTACAACCTCTTTTACAATTCATTCTATAGTATCATGTGTACACAAGACCTGCGTCTGTGTAATCATTACACATTTTCGCTCCGCATTTTCAAATATAGCTATATTCTGCAACCTGTGGGCCATTTTTAATAAAATAATTTATTCAATATTTTACTACCTAACTATAGATATTAAATAGATCTATCGAATGAGAGGTTATAACAAACGGAGAAATTTTAAAAAATATGACTTTTGGGCGATTGAATCAAGGCTATTTTTCATTTTTGTTGTAAAATACAAAGACTTAATAAGGAAAAACCCTTGTAGCATTCATTACAACCTGGGCCATTTTAAAATTTATTTTATTTCAACAAATTTGGTATCAAATTGAAGCAGATACATTTTTCCATCTATTGCGAGGTTATAATAATATCTTGTGTTATTGAAAATTAATGATTTTATTAGTTAAACGATGGGCTCCTATATAATTCTATACATTTCCACACTATTACCTGTCTGAGAACTAGCGATAGGCTGTGACGTCACAAAGTGGACCGATTGGTGCGGATTAGTACCTGTAGTACGAGAATTCCTGCATATGAAACTCTATATAAAATCAAAGTACTGAGAGTACTGGTGGGTCGACTGTCTCTGAGTGTGGACTGGGAAAATGGTCCTGAACGGGGATTTCAGACTGTTTCCTTCAGCTCTTTACTTCCTGTAGTTTTAACAAACAGTACAGGCCCTGATCAGACGCCGCGTTCTGCGGCGTCTGATCTGGGTCTGCACTGTTTGCCAATGACCCAGTTCAGGGTCGCAGATACATTCTTTACCATTTTTTTTTCGTTTCCCATTACCTGCGAGCAGAAAAGTCCTTACTAGACTGTGTTAATGCCCAGACTGGTCTGGAACGGTGCCTCTCGCCAAAGCGCGACTGTCTTTTTTTGTATGCACGTGCACATTTCAATTATTTTTGTACTTCACCAGAATTGTTGGAAGATATACCTTTAAGAACTATTTCCGAGTAATAAGTAACATCATATATATTCAATAGTCCTTTTCATGAGACTGACCTGGGATATGTTACATAACATGCAAAATTTTATGTGAAATAAAACAAAAAGAGACTCTCTCTCTCTCTCTCTCTCTCTCTCTCTCTCTATCTCTCTCTCTCCCTCTCTCTCTCTCCAATCCCACCCTCGTCTGTCTCTCTCTCGTAATCGATTTTACAACAGCTAGATATCACGAACCGCACATTTTTTTGTAAATAAATACCGGAAGAGACACTATGGATGCGGCGATTCAACTTCGATGGCTCAGTTGGATGCGCGACCGGCTGCTGATCAGTAGGTCATGGGTTCGATCCCCACCGGTCAAACAACATCGCAGAGATAGATCATGCAATATTTTCTACGATCATTACCTCCAGATAATTCAAGAAGGGCTGTTGTCAGTTTCTGGCGAAAGAGTATGTACATATACTGGTTAACCGCTTTAAGGAGGAAAATGTGTAAACTGACAGGCCCGACAAGATCCTTATGGGTTGACTGGGCCATAAATCCTAAACTCAATCAGTCTATTAATCAATCAATTCAGCCTCTTTCTCAAGTCGCGATAATTCAGCCTCATTCTGAAGACGCGGTACATGTAATGCAGCCTCGTTCTGAAGACGCATTAATTGTGACAGTCTTCGCCCGCTTACCATGCCCAGTTGCATCGTAAACACCTCGAGAAACTTTAATCTCCCCTACGGGCCTCTGTCAGTGCCATATGCAGCTTAATTTGTCTGAGCATATTCTATTACAAAGGTGATACCGTCCGTCCAATATCAAATAGTCAGCCGCCCCGGGATAATTATCAATGCGTCCATTTCTTATTATCGAGCCGTAACGTATGGAAACGTACTTTCTGACATACGCGTCTAGCGAAGACTCAAATCAGCCTGCACATCCGCGCTGTCTGATCAGCGTCTTCGCTGTCTGCATAAAGAAAACTTATATCCTTATCTATCCAAAATGCGCCTAGTGAGGATTCTGATCCGCCTGCGCAATGCGCAGGCGGACCAGAATTTTCGCTAGGCGCACATGTCCGGAAGGTACGTTACCTGACGTTGCGGCTCAATTCATTCAGTTTGCAGTTGCCCCAAATGTACGATCCATCAGCCCTGCAATTTTCAGATCCTCTATAATCTGTTAAAATGTTCTTTTTTGTGAAATCTTTATTTAATAGCGAAACATTTAAACCGAATCTTTCTCCCATTTAACGATCGTAATCTTCTTACTTGTTTCCTTAATTTCTTATAATATTCCGCCTTGAGAGTTATTCATGGTAATCACACGAGATTCCACGAGATCTGTGTAATTATCTATTTATACGGGTTAATTGTTTTGGATTCTGACTTTCATTTTCCCAAGGAATCATTCAAGGGATTGATTAGAGGGCATAAAAAAGAAACAAAAATGCCATATTGCAAAATTGGTTCACAAAAAAAGGTTAGTATTTTGGATGCTGGCGTTTATTTTCCCAAGGAATCGTTCAAGGGACATGAAAAAAAAGCAAAATGACATATTGCAAAGTTAATTCACGAAACACGAAGAAAGAAAGCTGGTTTCTGCTTTAGAAATTTGGGTCACGTCAAGCAAATAAAACCTTTTGGTTTTAAGCATATTGTGACAGATTAGTGCAGTAAAAGGTTTCTAGAAATAGAAGTAATAAACAAATTGAAAAAGTAGGTTAAAACTGCAAAGTTGTGAAAATCTGCCTTATAATTTAGACCTATATTTACCCGTGTTTTCACTATATATGACGGAGGCATATGGAGTACATACTCGGTGACGTACCCATAACGCATGTTCCTTAGCTCAGATGCTTTGCTATCTTACCCTCTTATTGTTATAACGTGTGTATTTTTTAACCCTTTCATCCCTAAGTTTCTAAAGTGAACTCTTCCATTCTTAGATTTGGAATTGTCCACTGATGCAAATAGGGGGTTCAGTCTAAAATCAATAATAAAATGATAAATAGTGTTCATTCTGATGAGACGGCTCGTTACGAGCCGTCTCATCTGGATCTAAACTGTTTGCTTAGGTATCTGGTTTGATCCCCACTGAATGGGTAAATCCTTCCAGCCACCCGAGGGACATGGAGGCAGTGGCAAATGAATTATTCGCTAGTGTTTGTGCAGCCTTTCTTTCATGGATCACCAATGCACACTTGGCGCCGCTCTTTGTCACCACGCGCCACTCTGTTCACTTTATACTCAACCAAGGAAACGTCGAGTGTTATCAAGGTCTGCTAATGATTTGAACATTTTCTCGACCCGAGCGGGGTTTGAGCCCATGACCTTACGCTTGTAAGTCCAGTGTGGAGCGCTGTGGTGCAGTGGTAAAGCATCGGACTCGAGATCGAGAGGTACCGGGTTCGATCCCCACTAACAGCAAGTGTTATTTCCTTGAGCAAGAGACTTTATCCACATTGCTTAGTACTGGTTTCTATCCAGGAAAAAAGAGGGCCACATGGAAGATTAGCACTAGATTACTAAATGTGTTACCCTCTATAAATAAAGTCGATTATTATTATTATTATTATTACTAACCACAGGACTACCCGTACCAATCTTATTGAATTAGATTAAGTAACCCTTAAACAAAACGGTTCAGTGCGCAGGCTGATCTGGGCCTACGCCGTACGCATAAAACATAAGACCTCTTTTCATCAATGCGACCTGTTTTTCATCCAGTAAAAAACTGTTCAGTCCGCAGGCTTGTCCGAGCCTTCGCTATAAGCAAATGCCATAAGGCCTCTTTTCCTCGATACGCATCAATCATTCATCCAGACAACTTTCTTTTGCTCCGACAAACAGTTCCCGGAGGACACGTTCAAGTCTTTTAGAAGTATGAAACTTGTCTATTCTTTTCCTGTATAAACGGTGGCTTTCAATGGAATCTACAGTTTCCAATAAGTTTCCTAATTGGGCCGCGTCAAGCGAAAAAATGCCATCGAAAATGCGCAAACTGCGCACATGCCGATCGTCCTGCGCATGCGCCAAGTATCGTCCAGACCTTTTCTCTTTATTAATACGTTCTGTAGTATCCAATGATTCTGTTAGCGGACAGTGAAGGCCCTAATCAGACTGCGCGCGCAGGCTGATCAGGGCCTTCGCTGTCCCCATATGCCCGATGACACGTTTTCGCACGGGACGGCCCGTATAATGGTTATACAATGTAAGAGATTTTCGGGCATCTTCACTAATCTATGCCTAGCGTCCTATAAAAGCAAATAGTGCAGACCCAGATCGGACGCCGCTAAACGCAGCGTCTGATCAGGGTCTAAATTATTTGCATTAAAATGCAGGAAGTTCAGTAAAAATGATAATAATAAAAACAAACTAGATATCCCTTAAAATTGGAAGTAGACCTGTTCAGAGTGTGGGGTAAAACAGTCCACTATGCACAGTCTGGGAGACGACACAAAATCCATAGGGATTGACCTATCGTTAAACTAGAACTCACGCAAATTGTTCTTTACATGTTCCTCATGCATACGACTTCGTGCATTAAAGGTTACTGCCATGTCTGTGATTGCTAAATGATTTATTTTCTGTTGCAAATTCGTCTTATCCTCTAAAGAATCGAAAATATTATTGCCTCCTGTTTCTGATATATAGGTTTTAAACGAACTTCACTGAATTATGTCTTCTATTTGAGTAAAGCAATTTTGTCAATAATTTCTCATTTGTATTATGCATTTTCAAGGTCATTGTAAAAACGGTTTTTAAAAGTACCGTTTGTCATTCTTTAACGCATAGCATTTCCAGAGGACTTATTAAATAACCCTTTTCCTGCTGAACCCGGATATACCCTGCCCTTGTAGACAGTGTAGATCCAGATCAGTTGGCACTGTTTGCTATTAAGCATGCAAATTCATAGCAACAATCCAGATCGAGTAATCTGATTGGCTGAAAATAAGAAGTGGGCGTGGCCTCTTAACTTATGCAGCAGGACAATTACTAAGGAACAATTGGTGACTGGATCAGTGCGACCCCCTCCCCCCCCCCCCCCCCCCCCCGTCACCCCCCCCCCCCACCCCTCCCCAACCTCCTTAAAGAAACCTGGATCCGACCCTGGTAAATAATTGCTTTCTTTTTCATTTCAGGCATTACTGGTAATGTTAGTATAGATGATAATGGGGACAGAAATGCCGATTATTCTTTATTGGACATGGATCCGGAAACGGGCGAGTTTGAGGTAAGAATCAGTTATATCAATAGTCGTCAGTTCTCGGGTATTTCCGTAACCGTAGCGATTCAATTATAAGTACATCCAAAAATTATGGCCGTGACTATTGACACGGCAGCCGGAACAATAAATTCTATTTATTCGCCCGGCTGCCGTGTATATAAAGCCTTGTGCACCCGGCAGCCGGGTAAAAAAGAGATTGGGCTCTTGTCATTTAATGGTGTCCGTCATCTGGTCTTGTAACCCTCGTCCGTGGACAAACTCTTTATCCATTAACACTCTCTGGATAGATTCAGCAGACGACAAATCGATGACATTTGTCTTAATTTTACCGGAAATTTCACTTCGACATTACTTAGAAGACAATTTGCATGGAATGTCAGTCAAATTTCCGGTCATTCGTCTGTCTTTAGGACTGGCCAATGTCAGTAATGACAGACGAACGACCGGAAATTTGACTTTGACATTACGTCGACCAAGATGGCATACATGCCCATATATGGTAAAACACTTTTTTTTCTTCTCCAGAACCTAGAAACCTTTGAGAGAAAATCTGGGATAAAGTATCCGGGACACGAAATCCTCTTGTTTGTTTGTTTGTTTTGTACATGTTATTTATCATTTGATTGTTTTCCTATTGCAGGTTGTTGCAAACTATTTTGGTAACACGAAACTATATGAACCTGAGAAAAAGATAAGATGGGCGGGGCCGTACACGGAAGCGCCACCTGACACGCCCAAATGCGGATTTGACAATTCGAAATGTCCCCCAGAAGGTAAAATATGAAATTAATTTAAATTCTTTATTTATTTATTTATTTATTTATTTATTTATTTATTTATTTATAGTTTTTTTGTTTTATATTTTTTATGTGTGACAGCCGACGAATCACTCACAAACTTAACCTAAATCTAACATTAAGTTCTTTGGGCTTTGTTCAATCTGGGAGTGGTTCTCGGGCATATACACACGATAAAATTCACACAAAAAGTAAAATTCATTCCGATAATAAATGACGTTAATAAAATTTTAACTTTTTCTTGCATATCAACATATCCATGCCAGAGTTACTCTGCAGGACGCAGACACCTTTCTGTAATCATTCTGTTGCCAGAACTAAGCCCCAGTTGTTTAACCCATGTTTTGCCAAATGGATTCTTCTAACTAAACTCTTAGTACCAGTCTATTTCCAATAAAAGGGGTATCTGGTTATTTTTTATTATCAATAAGTTTTATAGAAATTCCTTCACTTAACAGTTTTGATCCTGACCAGACACCGCTTTCTGCGGCGTCTGATCTGGATCTACACTGTTTGCCAGTGTCCCTTTTATGGGACGCTAGGCATAAATGGGTTAAAAGACCATTTAAATGGAAAACATACAAGTTCGATTTTGACATTCATGTTCTTTTTTTCTCTGTCTTATCTCTTGCGATTTATAATTAAATTCATCGTTTAAGGCAAATTAAATAAAAAAAAAATAAAATAAAAAAATCAAAAAAAAAATCAAAAAAAAAAAAACTCTTTTTTTTTTTTTTTTTATTCCAAGCCTTTTCCTTATAGATTAGAATTTTGACATTCTAAAGGGATTTGATTGGTCGTATTTGCTCTTTTCACTGACATTTGTCTCAAGTGGTTGATTTAAAGCAATTATAAGTAACACATTAATAACCGAAGCGAGAACAGGGGCGGATCCAGGATGATTTTTGATGGGTTTCGATTTGATCAAATTACCGCAATTACTCTACGTATTTGGACAGCCAGGCCTGAGCAAACAGTGTAGACCCAGATCAGACGCCGCACAACGCACATTAAAAGATGCAATTCTGCAACACCAACCGATTTTCATTCCGACACATGCCGCCCAATGAAGGGGCGAACGATCAAACGTCGGAGCAAGTGTGGGAGTATGTACGAAAGGCATACCGTCGCGATCTACTCATTACGAAACATGCCTATTCAAATATATAGAAAATTTCATCTTCAAAAACTGAAAATTTTCAGATGAAAAACTCTGATATTTTTCCTTTTTCTGCTGAAAACATAGATTGTGGGTACTCGTTAGAACCGCCTCGACGAGGCGGTTCTAACGAGTACCCACAGTCTATGCTTTTAGCAGAAATAAGAAACATAATATATACCCCTGTAAACCCTAGTATTTCTATAAAAAGTGTGGTTTAAGGGGGTCAAAATTATATGGGCATGTTTTCGTGTTGTGTACATGTGAAAGGTGCAAATATTTTACAGTCGATCTTCGATGGATCGAACATCCTTGGGACAATGAAAATATGTTATACACATGGGTAGTTCAAGCCACTGAGGGTTAATAATAGCGCCATGTTAGTAAACAAATGGGGATAAATTAGGGATGTCTTTTCGATCTTCCATGAAATCATGGTATGTTGAGTGTACTCAATAGAATCGCCTCAATGAGGCGATTCTAATGATTGCACACAACATACATGATCATGACAAAGTACGAAAATTGCCCAAAAAAGCCCTAAATGTATGTTTGCTTGAGCTGTTCGAAGAACGTCCTAGGAATCTAAAACAAGTTTGTACCAGCCATCGTTGTTCGAGTCATTGAAGGATTACTGTACATTCTTTTCTCAATCTTTTTCAGAGCCGTTCCCGGAATATGGTATTGTTATAATCGTTTTAGGATCGCTATTGCTGATTGTGCTTATTGCAGCCTTCTTTATATACAGGTATGTGGTCTTTAACCAAACTCAGGGTTCTTTATCCACAGGAGTAGACTGGCTCCCGTCTAACTGATATATGAATCAGCATAAAAATGATTTATATTGTACAAAAATCATATCTTTTGAAATGTCCTGCTTATCAGTTACTGACAGGTAAGAGAGATGATATGTGTAGAAAAAGAGTCAAGTAGGTGTATTTTACCTTTGTTAGATTAGAAAAGAAAAACGAATGTCATGCTGACAGCCTACCACAGGAGGCGTCCTTTTTTTCTTTTGCGATTTCTGTATGTTCGTTTCCTCGAGAACTGTCTACGCATTGTTTGTGTCTCAATTTCACTCCTACTTTCGATGCATTGAGAAAGTTACACTTGCTTTGTTTTACTAATCTTGTGTTAGTAACATATGTGCTGGCGTTTCTCTATTTCACTCATACGTTTCGATGCTTTTAGAAGTTTATCCTGTGCTCAAAATGGTTGTACCCCTTCTGAAAGGGGTCTTCTGTCTCTCAAAGAAAGTAAATTCCATCACGAAAACATAGCTATATAATTTTGACCCCCTTAAACCCCACTTTTATATAGTAAAACTGGGATTTACAGGGGTATACATTATTTTTCTTATTTCTGCTCAAAAACATAGATTATGGGTACTCGTTAGAACCGCCTCGCCGAGGCGGTTCTAACGAGTACCTACAATCTATGTTTTGAGCAGAAATATGAAAAATATCAGAATTTTTTTTTCTGAAAAGTTTCCTTTTTTGGTTGTAAAATTTTCAATATATTTGAATAGGCGTGTTATCGTAATGCTTTGCTTTTAGGGTAGACCCCTTTTCAGAAGGGATTTGTAAGCAGTAGGCAAACAGAAAATCATAAAGCTGTAAATAATGACAAAAATTCTGCCAGTTGTATCAAATCCCTTTAACTAGTCTGATCCCTCTAATAATTCCTAACAAATGGATGAAACTTTGATCAGCAATAACACTAGTTACTGACACGAGACAAACAATCACCATGTCATTCAGTCATATTCAGCCATATACGTCGGTCGCCAGAGAAATATAACTTATAACACAATAGTGAGCAAATAACATAGTCTTTAATTCATTTGTGCCTAGCGGCCCGTAAAAGAGACGTTGGCAAACAGTTCAGGCCTAGATCAGACGCCACAGAACGCGGCGTCTGATCAGGGTCTACTGTGTTTGCATTGCGTACAGGAATTTCTACAAAACATAGTAATAGAAATAACCAGACACCCTTTCTATTTGAAATGGACCGGTCCAGTGAGTTAAGGCAGACGAGTCCACTCGGTATAAATCGGTTGATCAGCTCACTCAACTTGCCTGATGTAATAAAGATCAAGCCTACTCGTTTTAGCATTTTACAATATGCAACAATGTGTTCCGAACGTACACGGTTCGGATCCATTCAGTACGATCCGGGCTATTTTGTTCCGTTTACTTAAAACTATGGGAGAAGATATCGAGGAAACGGAACCATCAGGAAGCAAAGCCTTCCCCAGGCACAAATACAGTCGACTCTCGTTATCTCGACCTCGCTTATCTCGAATAACCGCTTATCTCGAAGTTAAAATCTTGTCCCTGCATAAACATGGATATCTAACAACAGGTAAAAATATCGTGGAAAAGAGGAGAAATTGCTCCAAAGGAGCAATTTCTCCTCTTTTCCACAATAGTTTCGATATATCTCTAACTTCATGAGTCCAATTACATATAATACATATAACTTTGTTAAATGTGGTTGCTCGAATTATGTTTTCCTCAATTCTGCAAATCTGATATGTCGAGGTACGGATATCTCGAAGTAGTTCAGAGAGTCCATTTGACTTCGAGATAACGAGAGTCGACTATATAAGGAGTGATGAGGAACAAATAATGACAAAACAAACGCCACGTATGAAACCAGTGATGCACAAACAAAGCCAAACTTCAACAGGGGATTCAACCGATTTGATCTTGGAACGTCAATAGACATTCGGTTTTGGGGCTGAAACCAGCTTCACTTGCCCGACACCTCACCTTTAAATTTTGATGCATCCCCAAATTACAAACATACGTATGGTCCCTATGGGGATCCTCTACCTCAATAGTGAAACATCGCAATGAATTATATATAATAAAAAACACACTGTGATAAAATAAAACAAAAGGCTCAATGGTGTTCTGCAGCCAGAACACAAGAAAAGCCAGTCCTGCTTTCATCACGAAAACATGCCTATATAATTTTGACCCCCTTGAACCCCACTATTATATAGTAAAACTTGGGTTTACAGGGGTATACAATATTTTTCTTATTTCTGCTCAAAACATAGATTGTGGGTACTCGTTAGAAGCGCCTCGTGGTCTCTGCTCAAAACATAGATTATGGGTACTCGTCAGAACCGCCTCGCCGAGGCGGTTCTGACGAGTACTCACAATCTATGTTTAGCAGAAATACGAAAAATATCAGACTTTTTAATCTGACAATTTCATTTTTTTTTTGGTGGTAAAATTTTCCGTATATTTGAACAGGCATGTGTTCGTAAAGATTCCTTTAATACAATAAGTACATTGTAGTGTGATACTGTTCAACTTCACTAGGCATATTTCAGACACATATCCATACAAATCAAATAAGGAGAAGTTACAAAGAACAGTAATATATTTGTGATATCATTTCTGTCATCACTTTGTCCAACCCAGCGTCCCTAATGAATTGGTTTTGTCTTTGTTAGGGCCGCGTCATGGAAAAAGAGGCGTGACAGCACCTGACCCCCACCCCACCCCACTCCCACTTAAACACACACACCCGACCCTTAGAAACCCATATATTCACTATATATTATCAGGGAATATGGAAATATACATAACATAGACCCCAGCGACACACAACGTTGATACAACATTGATGCTACATTTTTGTATGTTGTATAGATGCCATGTGCCCTCTGGGACTTGTTAACGTAATGTATTTCTCTATTGAACGTCAATAACTTTCTTTAAAGACGAGCATATACATAATTATATTTTATCACGAGGCTTACAAGACCACCTGAATCGGTGCTGGGGATGAGGGCTGTGGGGGCGTTATGCAACTTCGCTCAGTACATTGCTTCATTTAAAGGGACTTAATAAAACAAAGTATCCCATAGCTACAGATAAGAGGGGGTATCCACATAATATTTTTTTCTTATTTCTCCACGAAAACTTATGTTGTGGTACTCAATAGAAGCGCCTCGCTGAGGCGCTTCTAATGAGTACGCACAACATATGTTTTCGTGGAGAGATAAGAAAGATATCAGCATTTTTCGGATGAAAAAAAGTGCCCTATCTGTTGCTATGGATACTATCCGATTTCCGTTCTTTTGTGTATTCTTTGTTTCCAAAGGTAACCATTCAGATTTTTAGCTCGCGTGAACAACGTTCACGGAGAGCTGTTGTATCAATCACCCTTGGCGTCGGCGTCGGCGTTGACGTCGGCGTCCAAAAATGTTGAAGCTTTCGTTAAAGATTTTAAGACCTCATTATTTCCTAACCTTATCACCGATTTGATTCATCTTTGGTATGATGATACATATTGGTCCAAACTTTTGCGAAGTACCATCCCCACTACCCCAGGTTATGTCAAGGTCAAGGTCACAGGCGTAGAATGTTCATGTTAAAATATTACGTCAAAGTTTTTAGGATCTCATTACTTCTAAAATAAATTATGGATTTAGTTCCTATTTGGTATCATGAAAGATACTGGTAAAAAAGTTTTTATCAGCACCATCAGCACTCATGACCGTGACCTTGAGGTCAAGGTTACAGACTTAGGATTTAAATGTCAAAGTTTTCGGTAAAGTTTTTAAGACCTCATTATTTCCTAGCCTTATCACCGATTTGATTCATCTTTGGTATGATGATACATATTGGTCCAAAATTTTGCACAGTACCATTCCCACCACCCTAGGTCATGACAAGGTCACATACTTAGAATTTTCGTGTTAAAATTTTTACGTCAAAGTTTTTAGGATCTCATTATTTCTAAACTAACTGATGGATTTAGTTCCTATTTGGTATCATGATAGATACTGGTCAAAAGTTTATATCAGCACCATCAGCATTCACGGCCCTTGACCTTATAGTCGAGGTCACAGACTTAGGATTTAAATGTTGAAGCTTTTGTTACAGTTTTTAAGACCTCATTATTTCCTAACCTTATCATCGATTTGATTTATATGTGGATTGATGATACATATTGTCTAAAATTTTGCGCAGTACCATCCCCACCACCGTAGGTTTTGTCAAGGTCAAGATCACAGACATTTTTCGTGTTAAAATTTCACGTCAAAATTTTTAGATCCTCATTACTTCTAAACTACGTGATGGATTTAGTTCCTATTAGGTATCATGAAAGATACTGGCCAAAAGTATTTATCAGCACCATCAGCACTTATGGCCGTGACCTTAAGGTCGAGGTCACAGACCTAGAATTTAAATGGTAAAGTTTTCATTAAAGTTTTTAAGATCTCATGATTTCTTAACCTTACCACCGATTTGATTCATCTTTGGTATGGTGATAACTATTAGTCCAAACATGTGCCCAGTTTCATCCTCACCCCCACCCCCTTATTTATGTTAAGGTAAATTTCACAGTCATGTCAAAATTTTCATATTAAAACTTTACGTCAAAGTTTTTACGACCTCACTACTTCTAAACAAAAGGATGGATTGAATTTATATTTGGTAGCATGATATATACTGGTCCAAAGTTTTTACCAGTACCATCAGCACTCATGACTGTGACCTTGGGGCGAGGTCATAGACTTAGAATTTTAAAAATGTTTGAGTTTTCGTTTAAGTTAATTAAGACATTATTTTCTAACCTTATCACCGATTTGATTCATCTTTGGTTTGATGAAAATTTTGCACAATGCAATCCCCCAACACTACCCCGCCCCCGCCCCCCCCCCCAGTCCCCCCACCACACACACACACACCCACACACACCCAGGTCGTGTCAAAATCAAGGTCACGGACTTAGAATTTTACAGAAACAAAATGTGCAATATCAGGCGAGCTATCATGTCTGGCAACTGGTCTTGTTATTGTTCTGATTAACTGATATCGGGCCCTGGGTCCTTTTTGGTTTTGTTCAGCCACAAAGATTGTCAGCAATAAATCTTCATTTTTCAAGGAATCAGTGTAATCAAAACAAATGGCACAGTACTTACCCGAATGACTGTACCCTTGCACTACCTAAAACCTTAGCCTGGTTTCAATCTCAGATCATTATGCACAATATACGCTGGAGACTGATGTTGCAGAAATGATTTGCAGATATTTGCAGTGTTTTTGCATGTGCACGTGCAGTCTGTCGCACACAACAATGTTTATTTTTTTCTGAACCCGGGCTGTGTCTTATTCCCGTTAGACAATGTCAGATTCACGCGTCAAATTAGTGTCATCCCTTTACATGATTAGAGCCCTAATTTACCACTAATTGTCTATACGCCCTCGAAGATTGCCTATGTTGACATTTTCAGATTATAGCAACATAATTATATGGGTACCATCGAGCGAAACAGTGCCTTCGAATGTGCGCAATATGCGCAGATTCAGTTCATCCTGCGCATACGCAAATTATGATCCGGGCCTTTGCTCTCCACTGATACATTTTATGGTATCCAGTGATTCTGTTAGCGAACATGTGAAGGCCCCGATATGTGGATGCGCAGGCTGATCTGGGCCTTTGCTGTCCGCATATGCACGAAGACACGTTTTTACATGACGCAGGCCGACCTGGGCCTTCGCTGTCCGCATATGCGCGAAGACACCTTTTCGCCCATATGATTTCAGTATCCACTTAGGTAATATCTGTGCGGGCGCCTTTCATGTAATTAATGATATCGATTGGACAGTTACATGTATAATTAAATTAAATTATGTACGGAAAATGGCCGACATTACAGCCAGAAGACATTGATGGGTAAACAGTCGCCTGAAAATATGATCCGAATGCAGACTCAATTAACCGACGACAAACTGGTAATATTTCTCTTAATTTTCCCAGAAAAATAGGATCTGATATTTCATGCAAATTGTCTCCTGAGAAATGTCAAATGACACCGTTGCAATATGACATAAAGATTGTTTAAAGCCAAGTAAACCCGAATAAAACAAAACATCACGAAAAATGCCTATATAATGTTGAGTGGGGTTTAAGGGGGGGGGGGGGTCAAAATTATATAGGCGTGTTTTCGTGATGCCTAGGATTTTTTTCCGATGGCTCAAGAAAACAACTATTTGGGCATATTTTAGGGAATTGTTTTATTTTATGGCCGACTTAAATGGCTCAGTCGACTGTGCGTCCGACTAGTGACCCGACTGGCCGACTGGTCGCGGGTTCGATCCCACCGCGTGCGGCAACAATCTGTCGTGGAGATTGATCATGAAATATTTTCTACGACCATTTTCTCCCTTCAGCTGATACAAGAAGTACCTCTGAAACTTTCTGGTGAAAGAGGATTTGGCCTACTCTGGAAAAGTGCGTAGGTAAATTGACCAGCTCGATATGACCTTAATAGTGTTGACTTGGCCGTTAAACTCCAAACCAACCAATCAAATACAGTCGACTCTCGTTATCTCGAACTCCAAGGGACTCTATGAAACACTTCAAGATATCCGTACTTCGACATATCAGATTTGCGGAACTGAGGAAAACAATTAATCGAACAACCACCTTTAACAGAATGAATATGTAATTTGACTCCTAAGTTAGAGATATATTGAAATTATTGTGGAAAAGAGGAGAAATAGCTCCTAAGGAGCAATTTCTCCTCTTTACCACAATATTTTTTGGCCTGTTGGTAGATCTCTGTATTAAAACTGGGACCAGATTTTCACTTCGAGATAAGCGGTTATTCGAGATAAGCGAGTTCGAGATAACGAGAGTCGACTGTATTTCATTTTGTCATGAAACTCATTAAGATCTGCTTATTGATGCGATTCTTATGAGTACACTCAACACTCTACATACCATTATCTTGCTTTCTTACCTGGCGCCAGTATTAGCCCTCAGTAGCTCGATCTACCCATGTGTAGAATAAGCTTCCATGGTCCTAAAGATGTTCTAGCCATTTGTGTTGAGGTTTTACGGCCCAGTCAACCCAGTGGGGTCATGTCGAGCGCGGTCAGTTTACCTAACTACACGTTTACTGGGCAGGCGTAGTCCTCTAAGCGGTTAACCAGTATTGTGCACATTCTTTCGCCAGAAACTGACAACTGCCCTTCTTGAATCAGCGTAAGGGAAAGAATGACCGTAGAAAATATTTCATGATCAATCTCCGCGAAAGAATGCTGCCGACCTCGGTGGGGGTTGAACCCACGACCTCCTGGTCTCCAGTCGGACGGCGCATCCAACTGAGCCACCGAGGCCGGCATTCTAACATTGAAGTTCGATTGTATTTCAGGCATATAAAGCTCGAAGCAGAGCTAGCAGAAATGAACTGGAGGGTAAAATGGGAAGATATAATGTTTGGAACTATGGAGGGAGACAGACGGTCGAAAAAACAACAGGGCAGCAATCTTAGTCTGACAAGGGTAAGTTGCCTTTTAGTTACATTAATACAAGCTTCTTTTTCTTCAGAAACCTATAATGTTGTATTTTTCTTTTTTCTTCATCCATCACGAAAACATGCCCATATAATTTTCACCCCCTAAACCCCACTTTATATAGTAAAACCGGGGTTTACGGGGGTATACATTATTTTTCTTATTTGTGCTCAAAAACATAGATTGTGAGTACTCGTTAAAACCGCCTCGTCAAGGCAATTCTAACGAATACCCACAATCTGTGTTTTGAGCAGAAATATGAAAAATATCAGTTTTTATCTTAAAATTTTCTGTTTTTGGAGATAAAATTTTCTATATATTTGAAAAGGCGTGTTTTCGTAATGAAAATATTAGTCGTCCCAAAGCTCTGTACCCCATTCAAAAAGACTATGATATTTGTATTGTATATTTTCCTCCTAATCCCCAAACGCAAAACATAATTTATATTCAAATTGTTTAACTATTCAGACTTAAAGTCCTTACCGTACTTGTTGTAGAAATTGGAACAAATTTATTTTACCACCTGTTGATATATCTATTAACAGCTGAAACGATGGCTAAGAGTGTTGATCCTGATCAGACATCGCATTATGCGGTGTCTGGTGTAGGTCTATACTAGTTGCTCAAGACGATATCTCCGTATACACAGGGAAAACTCGGTACATATAAATGCTTAATGCAGTCGAACCTCAATAGCTCGAACCGGCCTCGGTGGCTCAATTGGATGCGCCATCCGACTGGAGACCAGGAGGTCGCGGGTTCAACCCCCGCCGAGCTCGGCAACATTCTTTCGTGGAGATTGATCATGGAATATTTTCTACGGTCATTCTCTCCCTTCCGCTGACTCAAGAAGGGCACTTGTCAGTTTCTGGCGAAAGAATGTGCACACTACTGGTTAACCGCTTAGAGGACTAAACCTGCCCAGTAAACGTGTGGTTAGGATAAAGTGACCGGGCTCGACATGACCCCATTGGGTTGACTGGGCCGTAAAACCTCAACACAATCGAATCTCAATAGCTCGAACACCAATAGCATGTTTCCTGAGCTATCGGAAAAATCTCGTATGGACTCAAAAACGAATTCGTTTTTGAGTCCATACGAGATTTTTCCGATAGCTCAGGAAAACATTACAAATAATTACAGATTTTTTCTTATTTTATCATGAAGTTGTATGCTGTGCATACTCACTAGAATCGTCTCATCGAGGTAATTTAGATAAGCACACTCAACATACTATCATTGTCCAGAATATCGCAAACAAATGCCTAAATTATCGCCGTTTGCCTCCTAAACTGGCGCTATGATAACCCTCAGTGGATCGAACTATCCATACCTCGATCAAATTTCCATGGTCCCAAAGAGGTTCGAATTATTGAGGTTCGGCTGCATTACAAACATTCATCTGGTGCCGGTTTTCATTTTGTTCATATAATTATGCATCTGTGAAAATGTTGATTTTTGTATATGCTAATTAGCAGATTATAAAAATTGTGGGTTTATATGAATGTTAAGTACATATGACAATATCACCCAACAGTCAGAAGCGAAATATCTTGCAGCCAAGAGTACTTGTTCCATTAAAAATTCATTCGATAAAGTAATAGGCAAAGTATTATAAATGATGCTTACTGTTAGTTAGTCGGATGCTACATTGAACTTAGAAGTTAGTAATTTAATGTAGTTGCCAATGACGTCGGCCAGTAGGGTCAGCTGCTTGAATTCCGGTGTACCTCGAAATCCGTGGTTTAAACTGATCAACTGATCTCTGAAAATCATACTCTTTGTAAAACTTTGATATCTCTAATACAATTTAATTGGATAGTTAAATTTTAAACAGATAGAGCCACTGGATACAAAGATGGTTTTCACCGGAATTCAAGTGGCTTTGACCTTGAGCTTGAATCTTGTGTCAAACTATCCCATAAATAAATTCGACCGATTAGCATACATCGCGCCAAAATCGTACAAACAACCACGGAATTCGAGGACGCCAGTCTCCAGACACTAACTACGACGTCAGTGCTTGGTTTGCAGACGGACGACAGCTGTGCAGAGGGGCGTGTACTCATTGAAAGGTCAAGGTCAAATCTGTCGAATAGTACCTGGTGTAAATGTGGACAGTGCGAAGATTCGGACAAACAACGAAAAATATGCTGCCGACATATTGATAAATTAGAAGATCGACTAGAGGCGGAACGTTGCATTACAGCAACAAAAGACTTTCAAGATGTGGTTCTGAACGGACAGGTGCTATTAACAGTATTTATACACGTCATGTTAGCAAGAAGACAGCGTGGAGCAGCACCTTGTGAACTCACACCATAGTAAGTAGTTTATTTAGCTTACTTTTCATTTGTTTTTGTTGTTTTCTCTTGCAACTGCGTCGCAATCTCTTTATAATTAAAATCATCATTCATCCGTCTTTGTTTTATCATTAACGTCTATGATTATATGTATTTTATTGTGAAGGGGTGGTTTGATCAGGTGAAGGTGTCCTGTAGCTTTTGTCGCCGGGGCGTCCAACTGATATTGACTTACAGTTATTAATAAGGGCGCCTACACGGCCTGAACACATATTTGTAATTTGGAGATGCGTCAGAAATAAGGGTAAAGTTTCAATCGAGTACATCTAGTTTCACCTTTTCATACCTGCAGATCGAAACAGATATCTGTGCAAACAGTGTAGATTCGGGTGAGACGGCTCGTAACCACAATGAAAGCATCTGTGCTGACTTATTTTGTTTTTGCTTGTTCCTCATTGCTTTTTCTTTTTGGGCCTTTGGAAGTCTTGCATCAAGCTTGTGGACTTTCCTGAGTAATTTCAGTTATATTATGCAGGTAGGATCAGAATCCATGTGATCGTCTTTCATATCTGTTTAGCCTCCGTTGTCCCTTCATCCATTAACATAATGTAAAGAACATGAATCCGCTGGACTTATTTAAAATATATAAATGCAAATACCTAGGAAAGGCCACAAAATCGATGCACAGCCCTCCTGAAGCCCCAAAAGAAAGAGAGATGAGAAATAAATAAGGACAAAACGAACGCCATTTTTAAGACCACAGACGCACAAAGAAAGTAACAGTCAGTAGGAAAATTACAAGGATCAGAAACCAGATTTACTCGTGCGAAACCTCAGACTTAATTCTGATGCTAGCCTGTTAAACTTGCCAGTGCTGAAATACAATATCTAGGCTATAACCATACTTGAAAACTTGTCAGTGCTGAAACACAGATCTAGGCTATTACCATACTTGAAAACTTGTCAGTGCTGAAATACAGATCTAGGCTATAACCATACTTGAAAACTTGCCAGTGCTGAAATACAGATCTAGGCTATAACCATACTTGAAAACTTGCCAGTGCTGAAATACAGATCTAGGCTATTACCATACTTGAAAACTTGTCAGTGCTGAAACACAGATCGAGGTTGTTGCCATACTTGAAGCTGATGGTGTAAAACTAAAACAACGACGCCATCCACACTTCAAAATATTGCTCATCCTGAACCATCTAATCAACAATCGTATGCAACTCAGAATCACAAACTTCGACCGAGTCGACCAAAGAGACTTTGGCATGTTAAGTCATGGAAAAGCATCAATGTATTATTTTTCCGCCTTTTTTACACGCCATTATGTGGCAATCCGAGTAGTTCCCAGTCAGCATTTTACGTAAATCTATATCGGGCCGTCATCGGCCCGTCAGGGTAGCTGACGGGCCGATGATGGCCCGATGTCGATTTACATAGAATGCTAGCTGGGTTTGTGTCTTTGACTGCAGTGCTTGTTTGTGGATTCGAGCCCAGCTAGGATAATCGATTGAAAAAAAGTCTGTCTGTTTACTCAGCAATAAATGGGTACCCTTCGAGGAAGGTTAAAGACTGCAAAAGAAGAACATTGGGCCAATCCTCTCCTTTCGCTGCCTTAGACCTTCCCTTGAAGGGTTCCCAGTTTGTGTCCCGTTTTTCCCGCACTATCCACGACACAGTTGGCGTCAGCTCACGCAATCTATACAACTAAGTGACAAATATACCTTTACTGCATGTGTCAGGTGTACTGTAGTACACTTCGAGATCGTTTAATCCCTATCTAGCACTACATGACACTCATATAGATTGAATTTAGGAAGTAATATTAACGTTAAGTACAAAAATATAAGTAAAATTGATGTCTGGGTATCATTATACTAGCATACGTTTGATAGCGAAAGTTATGTTCATTGTTTGAGGCATTTTCTGAATATTCTCAAATTTATTTTATCTGATCAGACTGTGCAGGCTGCTCTGGATCTTCGCTGGGCCAAAGTGCTGTAGAGTACATTTTACCATGCTACAACTCATACAATAGAATAAAACATTACGAAAACACGCCTATTCAAATATATTGAAAATTTTACCAGCAAAAAATGGCAATTTTTCAGATAAAAACATCTGATATTTTTCATATTTCTGCTCAAAACATAGATTGTGGGTACTCGTTAGAACCGCCTCATCGACGGGTACCCACAATCTATGTTTTTGAGTAGAAATTACAAAAATAATGTATACCCCTGTAAACCCCAGTTTTACTATATAAAAGTGGGGTTTAAGGGGGTCAAAATTATAATTTATATAGGTATGTTTTCATGATGAAATAAGAATATGCAGTGGCAGTTTTCCATCACGAATACCATGTGACGTACCACTCATTGTGGGTTTAGGATTAAGGTCACTTCATAGGTAGTATAACTGTTACAGGTGCAAGTGTTATAAATGTTGATTTGTTTTTCCTTTCAGCAAATGTCGTTTAATGGCAGCAAGGCAATTTCTCTGTTGGATTCATAGTGGCGAATCGTTAAAGAAAGAGAGTAAATGGGCTATTCCAGCTTGTGTTATCCGGGCAATTCGGTTGATGTTCCCGGATGTAGGTGCGGAAATGACGTCAGGAGACGACGCATGCTCACTAAGCCTAGAAGATATACTTCCACTTGAGAACCATTCCTCAGTATAACAAAGAACAGTATTTTTGTACCGAATGCATTCCTCTATATATTTCAGATATTTTCGACTGCCCATACTCTACATCTTGTATATCATAGCTTAACTGCTGACGCAACAGTCAAGGACTAATTTGTATAGCTACATTTATTTGTGAGTGTTTTGTATGAGAATATTTTAAGCGGAAAACTAAATCTGCAGGCAAACATTTCAAGTTCCATTTTGCGCCAAGATTCGACCAAAATACACATGAATAATGTATACATACGATCTTAAAACACGTGATGTGTAGATGTCGGTACAAATATGTTTCATATTTATTATACAGAAACGGCATGGCAAGCATTCTGTGTAGCGTTTTGGGGTATATTCGATTGTATTTCTGGATATTTTAATTTTTATTCTGTAACATTTACACGTTTTGCTAATCTTCATCAAATGTTAGCTTGCAGACTTGTTTTTTAATCAAATCAAAGCATTAACAACACTGGTGTTTCGATTGTCTCTGAGTGTAGGCTGGGAAAATGATCCTGAGCGTGGAACTTAGACTGTTTCATTTAATCTTTAACTTTCTGTAATGACAAACAGTGCAGACATTGATTAGACACCAGCTTCTGCGACGTTTGAGCTGGGTCTGCACTGTTTGCCAATGTCCCAATCCAGGCTTTACAGATAACCCTCTATCAACAACACTCTGATGTCACAGTGATACGGATATCGCGGCTTCGAATAACCGTTACCTGGATTTCGTCGAATGCGTCGTTTGATTACATTGGTAAATGATGATCACGGACACATCTACTTAAAGGACATTTTGGCGTTTGTTTACTATGGCTCGATTGTAAACAATTGAGCTAAAAGTGTTTATCGGTATCCTACTATTTCAAGCGTACAAGATTCTAGTGTATGGACATTCATCTGTTGATTTCAATCGATGACTGTTATCGAATTATATATGAGCCAGAACGTCAGAAAACGTATCTTAGGACGTGCGCGCGCAACGAAAATTCAGATCAGCTTGCTCATTTTGGATACATTACGAAAACACGCCTATACAAATATATAGAAAATTTCACCTCCAAAAACTGAAAATTTTCAGATAAAAAACTCTAATAGTTTTCATATTTCTGCTCAAAACATAGATTGTTGGTACTCATTAGAACCGCCTCGGCGAGGCGGTTCTAACGAGTACCCACAATCTATGTTTTTAAGCAGAAATAAGAAAAATAATGCATACCCCTATGAACCCCAGTTTTACTATATAAAAGTGGGGTTTAAGGGGGTCAATATTATATAGGCATGTTCGCGTGATGATCAAAGCATGTAATATTTGTTCATGCGGACAACAAAGATTCTGACAAAACTGGGCAGATACGCAGTCTGATTTGAGTCTTCTTTGGGCGCACATGTCAGAAGGTATTTTTACTTACGTTGCGGGCTTGTATTTTGTGTGCAGGGAATATGGATAGTTATTATGCCTGAAGAGCAAAGCGTTTACATATTAAGTACAGTTGACTCTCGTTATCTCCACTTCTGTTATCTCGAATAACCGCACATCTCGAAGAAAAAATTTGGTCCCTGTTTTAACATGGGAATCTAACAACAGGTAACAAAATATTGTGAAAAAAGGAGAAACTGTCCCTAAAGAGCGATTTCTCCTCTTTTCCACAAAATTTTCAATATATCTCTCTAACTTCAGAAGTCAAATTACATATTCCTTTGTGAGATGTGGTTGTTCGATTTAATTTTGCTGAATTCTGCCAATATGATATGTCGAAGTACGATTATCTCGAAGTATTGCAGAGAGTTCATTGGACTTCGAGATAAAGAGAGTCAACTATAGTATTCTATATTTTTCTAAATGGTTCAATAGTGAGCTGATTATAGGTCATTTGACTGCATTTAGTTTGGGCGATTCCGCGTGCTGAACAGCTGACACATACTAGTGGATACAATACGTAAACTGTATACACGTATTAATGCGGCCAAGTCTTGTTTTTAACAATCGTCTGAACTTTTATTTGCTATTCGGTATGCTTCTAAACTTTCACAGCGGAACGAGATTGTCGCGCAAAAACTCGGCGTGGCATGCGTGTTCGTTAACCAAAATGTAAGACCCCCAAACTAAAATGCAGTGCAATCAAAGTAAGCACAATGCAATTAAGTACTGATTAATATTTCATGCTATGTTTTTTTGAACTTATATGCTACAGGGAGTGCATTTCTTAACATGCTGTAACATGTTTAGAAACTTGCCATAACATGTTTGGAAATACACTCCCTGCAGCATGCAAGGGAGTGGGAGTGTATTTCTACAGAACAGTATGACAAAACTGACAACGATGCTACAATGCATTGCCTCATTAACAGAACTAATCGATCCATATTCTTAGCAAAGATCGCATAGCTCATTGAAATGCTATACAGAACGATTAAAGTGAGAAGTGTCAGACAAATTTTTACATGAACAGACATTATTCAAAAATATGAATTCAGCCGTAGGTAGGAACACAGAACAGAAATTGCTGATGCCAAACCGTACGAAACCAAATGTTTTCGCAATTTTCCTTCACATATTGTTTGGCTGGATTCAGGTTTTAATACAGACAACAACTAGTTAAGAGTTTCTTTAGAAGATTGTTTAACCGTGATGAGATATACAGTCGAATCTGAATAGCTCGAACACCGATGGCTCGTTCACCATGGCTTATTCGAACTCGGTTTTGAGTCCCTATGAAATTCTTCCGACAGATCAAGAAAACAAATATTTAAGGAAACTTTCTTATTTCATTTCGAAATTGTATGTTGTGTGTATTCATTCTAATGAGTACACTCAACATACAATTATTGTGTAAAAGATCGATAGATTTCCCAAAATTAGCGATATAATTTTGCTTCCCGACCTGGCGCCATGATTAACCTTCATTGGCTCGAACTACCCATGGCTCGAACAATTACCATCGTCCCAAAGGTGTTCGAGCCATTGAAGTTCGACTGTAGATTTCACCGAATTTGCCTCAGAGTCTTTGCAGAGTTTTGGATGGGTAGCCAAGGATCCAATGCGTCTTTACGGGGACAACCAAGACTGATCGGCCTGCGTTGATGCGCAGGCTGATCTGAATCTGCAATGGGAGCACATGCAATCTTGTAGGAAATGCTGTGTCCCGGCTCATATGTTAACATTTATGAGGCTGTCTCTCCTAATGGCATGTATCTTTATTCTGCTTGCCTGGCTCAGCTTACTTTCAGTCGGTTCTGTATGGCGTTTTCAGAGCTATATTAATATCAATGCAAAAGGTAGTTCAGAATCCTATGGTTGATCATAGCACCCATTTCGTTTAATTTAAAAGGTCACCTGCTAGGGTGATAAGCCTTCCAGCTGATACCTTCTGAGAAAAGTCCCCCCTGCCATCACAGGCTTTTGGCAGGCAGGTACTTGACTCAATAAGTTCACTAGTTTGGGCATTTTGTTCTCACGTTCCCGATATACTCTCATCATAACACATATTCTGTGTAGTTGAAATGTCATCAGGTAGGGTTGTAAGATATTGTCTGAGATGTATCCCTTCTGCCATTACTAGCTTTGATTTTGGCATGCAGGTTCCTGCATCAATAAGTTCAATCTCTCGTGCCGTTTGGGTCTCACAATAATATTTTCTTACAAGTCCGATACCCCAATTATATTTTCATAGTCTCCTGATTTTCTCGCATTGAATCTGCTTTCAAATTCAAAACCCAACTTAGCTATTTGACTGATGTGTCCTATTCCAGACGAACATCAGTGTTATTTTGGTTCCAGATGAACCATATAAGTATTCTTTGCTGTTACCTGTATTACCGTATTTACTGTAAATTTTCGGACATTTGAACTCTTTACAATACTTTAGGTAAAAGCTTAGCACATTACGAAAACCCACCTATTCAAAAATGTAGAAAATTTCTCCTCCAAAAACCGGCAATTTTCTAATAAAAAACTCTGATATTTTTCATATTTCTGCTCAAAACATAGATTGTGGGTACTCGTTAGAACCGCCTCGGCGAGGTGGTTCTAACGAGTACCCACAATCTATGTTTTTGAACAGAAATAAAAAAGATAATTTATACCCCTGTAAAGCCCAGTTTTATTGTATAAAAAGGGGTTTAAGGGGGTCAAAATTATATAGGCGTGTTTTCATGATAATTTTAATACGTGTTTCTGTATCTAAGAATTGCTGGATGATTGGCAGGCATTCTGGATACAGTTTGTCTTCTCTGTTTGTTCAGGCCTCAGTATCTGGTTCTCGTGGTTCACTGAGGTTGCGTTTTTCTTCTAGTCTGACTTCAGATCGCCGTTGAACCCTTTGCTTAGTTTCATCACTATGATAACCTTATAATCAAAACCACTGTCATTACGAAAACATGCCTATTCAAATATACTGAAAATTTTACCACCATAAAATGAAAATTTTCAGATAAAAAACACTGATATTTTTCGTACTTCTGCTCAAAGCATAGATTGTGGGTACTCGTTAGAACAGCCTCGACGGGGCGGTTCTAACGAGTACCCACAATCTATGTTTTGAGCAGAAATAAGAAAACTAATGCATACCCCTGTAAACCCCAGTTTTACTATATAAAAGTGGGGTTTAAGGGGGTCAAAATTTTATAGGCATGTTTTCGTGATAGTGATGAAACAAATCAAATATATGCTCGGTCTGCATAGACGTCCTCTATTTTATCCGTGAAATATCACATTAAAACACATAAAATCAAAACCACTGTTATGTTTCTCAGATGAGGTAGAGTACCCCTATTCGGACCGAACAGACATTAATAGGTTGGAGTTGCATCGGAAATAAGGATGAGATTTCGCGCAAGTTAAACTGGTTTAAGCACCCCCAGTACCCCAAGTAGTTCTTCTACTGGCCGTTTTGGGGCAGTTCTTTAGTTATGTGTGTGTGTCTGTAATTTCATATGTGGTGTCTGTGTTGTCAGTATTGGGATCAAACAAGGCCGTGGTTTTCAACACCTCCCAAGGGACCTGGCGAATGTTAATGCATTGAAAAACCATTTTCGATCGCTATTATTGCATAAAAACTGAAAACATTTGCTACATTTTGCGTTATTTCTTGCACTATTTTTCGCCTTTTCCCCGATGTCGCGCGAACGCTATTTGCACGGACTATGCCCGTTCTAGGGCAGGGCAGTACACATCTCGTGACGGCAGCAATTCTGTGGCCCCGGTACGAGCATATTGAAAGTTTGCGTAGCCGTGCATTAACAGCGCGTGAATTGCCTTGTTAATGCACGGCTTTTCGCCGGTTAATGCACGGCTGTTAATAACGTGCGACACTGCTTTTTATGCAATAATATTGGTTAATCACTTCTCCTTCTCTTTGTGCGTTGGGAGGACTGTGCTCCATGATTGTGGCATTTCTTTGGTATCTCCACTTATATTTTACATGTATCAAAAATAACTGACATTTCGTTTTTACCTGGGAATATGACTAGCCATGTGATTCTTCGCTAATAGATATGAGTATGTGTAGGTATTTAGTCATTTATTGGCGTTATAGCTTTATCAAAACAAACAGATCTATTTGTAACTATGCTTGTGCTCCGATCGTGTATGTATTTTGAGTCCTTTACTGAATTGCAGGTTTTCCTACATATGTTACCTGATTGTTTCTAAATCCTATATATTTTATGGTTAAAGCAATATTCATAACTGGGGATGGAGTCGGGGTCGGGATGTGGGGTGGGGCACGGTTGAACCACGGCTATTTCGTCTTTTTCTAAATAAAGGAAACACAGTAGATGAACTGACAGGCTCGATATGGCCTAAACAGTGTTGACTGGGCCTTGACTGGGCCTTAAAACTCGAACAAAGAAAGTGATCTTTAAATTTTGCCTGTGGTTAATATTGATTAGTACGTTGACTGCTAAAGATGTCACCAGCTACTGTATTAATATGTTTTTTTATGTTGTTGGTTTTATTAAATTGTATCAATATGACTTGACAGGACTCTTGCTACAAAAACAATCATTTAATGTTATTTTATGCATATATATATGGTGCATTACTTTCGTTTGTAATGTTGTATTCATTGTGTATAGACGTTCAAAATGTATAAACCAGGGCACAGTATTTCCTACAAGATTACATGCGCGCGCAGCGAAGACTCAGATTAGCAAGTATTTGCACAGTCTGATCCGAGTCTTCCAGGACACTTTGTAGGTAGCCAAGGACCCATAGCCCCTTTATGCGGACAGCGGAGACTCTGATCAGCTTGCGCGGAAGCGCAAGCTGATCTGAATCTTCGCTGAGCGCAAATGTTAACATATAGGAAATGCTGTGCCCCAGCTCGTGTGTATTTAGTATACCGTCATATTATATATTAACTAGCCGGTCATTTCCATGCTATGACAGGCACCGAACCCCAGATTCGCCCTGAATATTCGGACAGACTGGCATGAGCTAATTGTACCGACCTATTGTCGTTTCGGCATCCATTGGAAAGACCTATTTCGCGTTTTATTCTGAACGACCTATTTCGCGTTTTATTCCAAATGAAAATGTTTTGTTCAGATTAACCATACAATGTCATATCTTATCAGAAACATTTTTGAGTTTGTACGCTTTGTTTTCTAATATCTACGACAAAATTTATTCTATGACCAAACATCTGTCTGACCTATACACTTTCTATAGTAAACTGGATTTTTGGAAAAAATATTATAAAAAAATAGTTTTTACTTTTCTTCAATGATTTCAAATTATTGATATAAATAACTACATTATGAAATTTTCAGAAATTTAGAACAAGCGGAATGTTTAAAACTTGTATACAAACTACCTACCCTATCGGTGTTTGCATATTTTGCAGCCATTTTTACTTTACTATGGGAAACAGCGAAAACATTTATTTTCTTTAAAAAAAAAACGTTTTGTGACTAGTTAGTTATGACAAGAGGTTTTGCATTAAATCATGCTAAAAGTTTGCAAATTTACTTCTTCTGTGTAAAGTGCCAGGCAGATGACGACTTTCCGAAGGATGCCGAAGGAAGAGTACATCACGAAAACATACCTATATAATTTTGACCCCTTAAACCCTACTTTTATATAGTAAAACTGGGGTTTACAGGGGTATGCATTATTTGTATTATTTTTGCTCAAAAACATAGATTGTGGGTACTCGTTAGAACCGCCTCGTCGAGGCGGTTCTAACGAGTATCCACAATCTATGTTTTGAGCAGAAATATGAAAAATATCAGAATTTTTGTCTGAAAACTTTCAGTTTTTGGTGGTGAAATTTTCAATATATTTCAATAGGCGTGTTTTCGTAATGAGGTCGTAAGTCGCCAGCTGCGGATTCTGATCAGCGTCTAGACCGTTTGTCACTCATCCAGCAGGTTTAGACATATCAGGCAGTAAAACTGACTTGCTCAAATTTTATAATAGTTCGTTTATCATTACTGTCTCTGTATCGCTTCTTCTGACTACCAAGGGAGCGTTTGCCCATTCCTAGTTCTCCATAGATTTTAGGACATATATGAAACCCAATCAAGATGTTCGAATATTTAGGATCAGTACTGTATCTGCAAAGTATCTTGATTGGCGTTTAAGAAAAATAGTAAATTTACCGTCATTTTGAACAAGGGAGACACTTTTTTTGCGATTTCCTGTTTGCTAACCTTGGGGGTGGTCGGGTGGTGCGAAGGTGTCATGTATCTTATGTCACCTGGGCGTCCAACTGATATTGGCTTACAGTTGGGCAAGGCCTGCTATCCTTGTAGCAGGTAAGGGTTGAGGGGGAATGTTTTTATTTCTTCTGTTTCTTCACTTTCATTCCTGTTCCTCTTTCTTCCCTGTTCCTCTCTTTCATCTCTTTGACTATCTCTTCTATCACTCTTCTCCCTTTCTCTGGGAGACGACACAAAATGACCCAAAAGGGTTGACGTGTCGTTAAACCCCAACACAATCAATCAATGTTTGCTAACCTGAAGAACAAGCCCCTTCTGAAAATAGGTCCACTCTAAACGGAAAGAATTTGCTCCAACAGGGAGTAAATATTAAAATTTTAGAGTGGATCCCTTTTCAAAAGGAGGAATAAACAATTCGACACAGTTGCCTTCCCTGGAAATGTATCTCATTACGAAAACCACCTATTCAAAACATACTGAAAATTTTACCACCAAAAAATGAAAAAAATTCAGATAAAAATTCTGATATTTTTCATATTTCTGCTCAAAACATAGATTGTGGGTACTCGTTAGAACCGCCTCGCCTCTAACGAGTACCCATAATCTATGTTTTAAGCAGAAATAAGAAAAATAATGTATACCCCTGTAAACCCCAGTTTTACTATGAAAAGTGGGGTTTAAGGGGGTCGACATTAAATAGGCATGTTTTCATGATGATTCCTTTTACGACAAGATGATCTTACGCAAACTATGTCAAGTGTTTTGCATTTTGATGACTGTTCCTAAAAAAGGACCGAACTGGGTGCCATAATTTCACCCTGTCTGTTTCCGAAAGAGTAGCATAATTATTTAACACCTGACTGTCCTGAATCCATAGCTCCAGGTCAGGACTTTTTAACCCAATTATGCCTAATGGAATCTTCTACCTCTCTCATTGGACGGGTCCATTTTCTAATTTAAAGGGTAACCAATTTATTTTGACTACTTTTTATTATAAAATTACCTTTACGTAATGCAAACAGTGTAGACACTGATCAGATGCCCCGTTCTTATGGGACGTCAGGCATAAATGAGTTAACCCAAAAGTGTTGATAGTTTTTCATTTGTCTCCACGACAATATGTTTTAAGTACTCATTAGAAGCGCTTCACTAAGATGCTTCTAATGATTACACACAACATGTATTTCGTGGGGCAATAAGAATATATATGTGATACCCAGTTATACAGAGTTATGCTGAATCGCAGAAGTAACCGGTTAGTTGGTCCATTTGCGGCGGATTTGAAAAAGCACTACGAAACTCGCCTATATAAATATATTGAAAATTTCACCACCAAAAACTGAAAGTTTTCAGATAACAATTCTGATATTTTTCATATTTCTGCTCAAAACATAGATTGTGGGTAAATCGTTAGAACCGCCCCGCCGAGGTGGTTCTAACGAGTACCCACAATCTATGTTTTGAGCTGAAATAAGAAAAATAATTTATACCGCTGTAAACCCCAGCTTTACTATATAAAAGTGGAGTTTAAGAGGGTCAAAATTATATAGGTATGTTTTCGTGATGGACTGGATCAAAATACTATGTCTGTGTCTTGAAGTGTCTTGTTTGTTTACTTTTCTTCTGGGAGGAGAAAAAAGTAGAAATACTTATCTCTACATGTTTGTTTTGTTTGTTTGCGTTTCGTTAGAACTATCAGTAGTATATACATACAGTCGAACTTCGATGGCTCGAACATCTTCGGGACCATGAAAATTTGTTCGAGATATGGGTAGTTCGAGCTACAGAGGGTTAATCATGGCGCCAAGTCAGGAAACAAATAGCGATTTAAGGAAAATATTTTCGGTTTTCTACACAACAATTGGGTGTTGAGTGTACTCATTAGAATCTCCTTGATGAAGCGATTCTAATGGGTACACACAACATACAATTTCGTGATAAAATACGAAACTTTCCCTAAATATTTGTTTTCTTGAGCTAGCGGAAGTATTTCGTAGGGACTCAAAAACGAGTTCGAACTAACCATGGGAAACGAACCATCGGTGTTCGAGCTATTGAAGTTCGACTGTACACCATTTTTCGTAACTGCCTAATGTTAATAACCTGAAGTTCGCCGTTGCCTATTTTTTTTTTTTTTTTTTTATTATTTATTTATTTTTTTTTTTTTTTTTTTTTTTTTTTTTTTTTTTTTTTTGCATCTCTATAAAATAAATAAAATGTAATAAAGCTTATTCCTGGATTCCCAGAACACCCATTAGAATGATAATGGGACGGCTTAATTGCGATTTCTCATATGACAGAAGTGTAATCTGCAGAGCTGCCTACGACCCTCGCCCCTACCCCCTAGCGCCGGCTTAAGTTTTTCAAGACACCAGACTAGGTTGAATGATCCCAACAATCTCACGAGATATATGCACTATGGTAAAGTACGGTGAGTGATTTTGCACGCACTACGCGATGCTTAACATCAACTGCAGTGAAGTCAAGCAGAACCTTTAAAAATTGCCATTGGCAATAAAGAAACAGTAAAGAACAAAATCCGGTGTCTCGGTTTTATTCAGACGCTTCATATGGCAGCCCTATACAGTCGAACTTCGATGGCTCGAACCTCTTTGGGACCATGAAAATTTGTTCGAGACAGCGGTTGTTCGAGCCACGGAAGGTTACTATTGGTGCCACACCAGGAGGCATAATGGAGATAATTGTGGGATATCTTTTCGGTGTTCTATATTTTAAATGTATGTTGTGTGTACTCATTAGAATCGCCTCTACGAGGCAATTCTAATGGGTGCACACAGCATACATTTACAAGATAAAAGAGAAAAAATCTCCATAAATTATCCGTATATCGTATTTTGAGGAAATCCCTGCGGACTCAAGAACGTGTTCGACTCATCCATGGTAAACGAGCCATCGGGGTTCGAGACATTGAAGTTCTACTGTAGTTTGCAGGGCTACATGTAAATTCATCCCCACTAGCATCTGCTTAAGCGGAACTTGATAATTACCCATAAGGCAAAAATACAGCATATAAGACTCGCACGGCAAACAAAAGCACACAAGGATTGCAAAATATTTCCTGATTTTTCTGATTAAACGCCGCTAATGGACCGTATGTTGATTTTATATCAAATATGTATTCACAGGTATCTATATTCTAATGTTTAAATCCATGATAATTTCATCAGCATTATATTTCAATGCATGTCGTTTTAGGGGTACTGGACACGCTTGTTTTTTGTTGTTGTTTTTTTTTTTTTTTTTTTTTTTTTTTTTCTTAAATGCACTAACTCTAATACTCTAACAGGAAAGAGTTTGCTCATGAGTGCCGCAAATCCTGCAGTGTTAGAGTACTGAGGCCGCTTTTCCGACGGGCGACACACATATTAACCCTAGTCCTACTGAACCCGGATATGTCCTGCTTTTGCAAACAGTGTAGATCCAGATCAGTTGGCTTCTGATCTGGATCTGCACTGTTTTCCGTTGAGTATGTGAACTTGTATCATTAATCTGGATCAAGTAATCTGATTGGCTGAAAATTAGAAATGGGCGTGGCATCTTAATTTATTCAGCTTGACAAGGGTTAAGGCATGGTTGCTGAACAGGAAGTGTATTCATTCCCCTTAACCCTTGTCGTGCTGAATAAATTAAGATGCCACACCCATTTCTAATTTTCAGCCAATCAGATTACTTGATCCAGATTGTTGATATAAATTCACACACTTAATAGCAAACAACTGATCTGGATCTACACTGTTTGCAAAGGCAGGACATATCCGGGTTCAGCAGGATTAGGTTTAAAAACGCAAGGAGCATGTTGAATACAGACATTGTGTTCTTATGTAAGACTGAAGTCGTGTAGTACATATTAGGGTACAGGGCTCCTTGAAAGCTTCATTTTAGGCCACAGCAATGCACGACATCGCGAGTACAGTGTCTTCAAGTCAGTGGCATTTACTCTAAGATCTATCCACTTAGAAGCATTTTTGGACATATTTTTTATTTGCAAAGATGTCTAAAATAAGCAATTTTAGTCATGTTTTCAATATAAACATGACCGAGTTGTCCACAGACTAAATAAATTTTATTCTTTTGTGGATTGTATTGATGCGTAAACGCCGGTGAATAACTCATAAGCTTAAAATAAAACCATTGTTTGTGAGTGATCGACTGCCGTTTTTACATCGACGACAATCCATAAAAATAAAATTAATTCCTATATGGTACTCCTTAGAAATGCATCAAAGTTCTAATGTGTTCAGAAATAGGACTTTCCTTGTAGAAATAAGAAAATAGTTTATAGACACCTGTCAAGATCTGTTGAGTTATGTTTTTATCACTACTATTGTTATGATTATATTACTCGAGATCTTTAGTATTGTTGTTTTACGCAAACAATTTATTTACGCAATCAGATATGTGTACGTTATTGAAGCACAATTGGGACATATTTCAATTATTTTGTTATATTATTCTATTATTCAAAATTTGTTTAGTATTATTATATAACTCAAACATTTTATTTGCATATCAGGTACTGTACGATTTGTACAGGTTAGCACAATTAGGACAGATTCCAATCATTTTTGCTATATCATTCTATTACTCAAGATTTTTGTATTGTTAAATTACTAATTTACATTTTGTTTACTAATTTACATCTTGTTTACGCACTAATTTACATGTAAATGTAAGATATGTAAGGACAATTAGAATATATTCCAATTCTTTTGTTATATTATTCAAAAATATACAATTAGAATATAATCCAATCATTTTGTCATATTATTCGAGAATATACAATTAGAATATTCCCATTATTTTGTCATATTATTCAATAATATATACTTAGAATATATTCCAATTATTTTGTTATACTATTCAATAATAAACAATTAGAATATATTCCAATTCTTTTGTTATATTATTCAATAATAAACAATTTGAATATGTTCCAATTCTCTTGTTATATTATTCAAGAATAATACTGTTAAAAATGATTCTATCATTTTATTTTATTATTCAAGAATATACATCACGAAAACACGCCTATATTATTTTGACCACCATTAACCCCACTTTTATATAGTAAAACTGGTGTTTACAGGGGTATATATTATTTTTCTTATTTTGTTAAAAAAACATAGATTGTGGGTACTCCTTAGAACCGCCTCGCTGAGGCGGTTCTAAGGAGTACCCACAATCTATGTTTTGAGCACAAACTATCAGACTGTTTTACCTGAAAATTTTCATTTTTTGGGTGGTAAACTTTTCAGTATATTTGAATAGGCATGTTTTCGTATTGTATAAGAATATATTCCTGTTCATTTTTTGTTGTATTCTTTAATTTTTTCAAGAACATACACATGGGGTATAATCCAATCATTTTGTTTTATTATTCAAGAATATACATGTGGAATATATTCAAATAACTGTATTTTTGTTATATTACTCAAGGATATTGTAGGCAGTCAGCTGCACTGCGTTTACATAGACAATATTTTTATTGTAGATAGTCAATACGAGTCTATATTTTCAGTATTGGGACTGACAGACCTGAGAAAACATTGTAGACCTAGATCAGACGCCGCATTATGTCATCAGATCAGAGTCTACAGTGTTTGCCACTCATCCAGCAGTTTTACACTCACATTACGAAAACGTGCCTATTCAAATATACTGAAAATTTTAGCACCCAAAAATGAAAATTAACAGATAAAAATATTCTGATATTTTCATATTTTTGCTCAAAACATCGATTGTGGGTACTCGTTAGAACCGCCTCGGCGAGGCGGTTCTAACGAGTACCCACAATCTATGTTTTAAGCAGAAATAAGAAAAATAATGTATACCCCTGTAAACCCCAGTTTTACTATATAAAAGTGGGGTTTAAGGGGGTCTAAATTATATAGGTATGTTTTCGTGATGTCAACAGGCAGCAGAATGGATATGTTCAAATTTAAGGTTCATATTGTATGGTCAAAAGTTATTGTGTCCCAATACTTAGGGTAAATACAGTCTAATACGTTAACCATTGAGCTACAGACTACATATACCATTGATTTTCCTTAAACAGTTATATTTGGTGCACGGATGTAGTGGTAATTTTTACCCAAGACAATTTTCCACTTTCATATTCAAAGCAACCACCAAAATAGACAATTTAGCTAATATCTACTGAAGAATTGTCTGAATTATAAATAAAAATTACGACCAAATATGACATTAAGGCATACGCAGCGTACTTGAGAAATTGGCAAAACTGGTATTATCTAATACGGTAAACCATCATTAAGTTTCAACAGTCCGTGTCCATTACGTAAACAAGTCTATTCAAATATACTGAAAATTTTACAATCAAACAATGAAAATTTTCAGATAAAAATTCGAATAATTTTTCATGTTTCTGCTCAAAACATAGATTGTGGGTTCTCGTTAGAATCGCCTCGGTGAGGCGATTCTAACGAGTACCCACAATCTATGTTTTGAGCAGAAATAAGAAAAATAATGTATACCCCTGTAAACCCCAGTTTTACAATATAAAAGTGGGGTTAAAGGGGGTCAAAATTATATAGGCATGTTCTCGTGATGCTTTGTGCGCAGTTCATAGAAGCGTACTGCATACTGTTCACTCACTAAATTTCTTTTTTGAAAACCCACTAAATGCGGATAGTTTTGCATTTCCAACGGAAAACATATAAAAAAAATATTTAAAAAAAAAAATAAAAAAAAATTGATGCGGTACACGTACAGACAGGGCGAATTAGGAAAACAAGACTGTTCAAATATATTGCAAATTTTACCACCAAAAAATGAAAAAATTTTCAGACGAAACTTCGGATATTTTTCATATTTCTGCTCAAAGCATAGATTGTGGGTACTCGTTAGAACCGCCTCGCCGAGGCGGTTCTAACGGGTACCCACAATCTATGTTTTTGAGCAGAAATAAGAAAATTAAAGTATAGCCATGTGAACCCTATATAAAAGTGGGATTTAAGGGGGTCAAAACTATAAAAGAGTGTTTTCGTGCTGGACTCGTTTAGTTAGCAATGTATCCAGTTTTGGCTGGCTCTCAGAAAGAAAGCGTCTGAGGATCAGATCCACTCCAGTGTGAATTCATTTTGTTTTTCTTGTGAGCTGCGAAACCAATACCTCCCCTTTTGCTTGACAAATTATAGGGGCGGTGCCATGCAGAAGCGTGTCTTCGGTCATATGCGGACAGCGAAAGCCAGGATCGGACTGCGCATCCACGTATACTTAGCAGGCTCTTTACTGTCCACTAACAGAATCATTGGTTTTGTGTTGGGATTTAACGACACGTCAACCCTTATGGGTCATTTTGTGTCGTCTCCCAGAGAAAGGGAGAAGAGAGATAGAAGAGATGGTAGAGGAGATGAAAGAGAGGGACAGGGGAGAAAGGAAAATGAATGAAATGGAAGAAACAGAAGAAATTATAGCATCCCCCCTCTACCCTTACCTGCTGCAAGGGTAGCAGGCCTTGCCCAACTATAAGCCAATCTCAGTAGGACGCCCTGGTGTCGTAAGATACATGACACCTTTGCCTCACCCAACCACCCCACGGAGACTATACATGCCTGGATGAGACTTTGCGCATGCGTGAGATGAATCTGAATCTGTGTCTTTTTGCGTATGAACGAAGACACTTATATGATTGACGGGACCCATATTATATTTCTTATATTTCGGTTTGATTGTGTTTCATTTCGATTATATTTTGATGCTATACCTCTTGTTTTATTCACTTGCGTTACTTTTGTTTTTATTTTACCCAATACATATCACTGCATTTTGTTAACTAGTTTTTCCTTTATTTCACCATATCGCTTTTATTCTTTTAGATTTTATTGCAATATATTAGTTTGCATATCACTTCATCCGTTTATGAACTGTTTTCTTTGTCGTCGGCAATTATACTTTCATTACGAAAATATGCCTATTTAAATATACTGAAATTTTTTCCACCAAAAAAAATGAAAAACTTTCAGATGAAAAATTCTGGTAGTTTTCATATTTCTGCTCAAAACATAGATTGTGGGCACTCGTTAGAACCGCCTCGGCGAGGCGGTTCTAACGAGTACCCACACTCTATGTTTTGAGCTGAAATAAGAAAATTAATGTATACCCCTTTAAACCCCAGTTTTACTGTACAAAAGTGGGGTTTAAGGGGGCCAAGACTATATAGGCGTGTTTTCGTGATGAATACAATGTATTGCAATCATGCTATGAGTAAAGGGTACGGTTTTGGGATGCAGGCAGCGAAATCCTGACTCTGTTTGTGCGTCAGTGCAGTATGAGCAAGGTGCGTAATATTGGTTTAGGTATTCAAGAAGAGATAGGCGGGGGTGGGGGGCAGCGATTTTATAAGTTCACGGATATATACTTTTGTTGACAGTAAATCCCTACATGACCCATTTTCCTCATAGCGTACATCAATTTGCAACCTTTCGTTATTCATTTAGAGTTCAGAGAGTTCACGATAACATTTAGAAAAAAATTACCAAGTCATTACGAAAACACGCCTATTCCAATATATTGAAAATTTCACCACCAAAAACTGAAAGTTTTCAGATAAAAATTCTGATATCTTCTTTATTTCTGCTCAAAACATAGACTGAGGGTACTCTTTAGAACCGCCTAACCGAGGCGGTTCTAACGAGTACCCACAATATATGTTTTTGAGTAGAAATAAGAAAAATAATGTATACCCCTGTAAACCCCAGTTTTACTATATAAAGTGGGGTTTAAGAGGGTAAAATTATATAGGTATGTTTTCGTAATGTACAGTCGGACTTCAATGGCTCGAACGTCTTTGGGACGTCTTTAAATAATTTCCATTTGGGCGGGCCACCGAGGGTTGATTATAGCATTGCCTCCTGTCTTTGCGCTATAATTAACCGTCAGTGGCCCGAAACTACCTATGTCTAGAACAAATGTCCATGGTACCAAAGTTGTTCGAGCATTTGAGATTCGACTGTAGTGTAGGATGAAACATTACGGGTAAGTAAGACCTAATGGACAATTAAATATACTGGTAATGTTTTTTTTTTTTTAATTTGCTTAAAACAAACATTATGTTTACTTCTTCCATTTACAGTTTTACAATATATGTACCATTATATGTATTGTTAACTATTCATTTATATAACTCATCTTGCCAATATCAAATAGATCTACTTAATATCAAACACGATAAAGGAATGCAACAATGCAGGTGTTATAGAAACCGAGCGTTTTCTTGGTTAAAACAATAGATGTTTGCTTACAAACGAACAAAAACATCAGTGTTGAACTGGTAAGATCCAAGTCATGATTATCTGGTGTTAGACTATTTGCAAATGTTTATATTATTGTTTGTCATCACGAAAACAAGCCTATATAATTTTGACCCCCTTAAACCCCACTTTTATATAGTAAAAGTGGGGTTTACAGGGGTATACATTATTTTTCTTATTTCTGCTCAAAAACATAGATTGTGGGTGCTCGTTAGAACCGCCTCGCCGAGGCGGTTCTAACGAGTACCCAAAATCTATGTTTTGGGCAGAAATATGAAAAATATCAGAGTATTTTATCCGAAAATTTTCAGTTTTTGGAGGTGAAATTTTCAGTATATTTGAATAGGCGTGTTTTCGTAATGGACTATTTGCAAATGTTTATATTATTGTTTTTTATGGATTTTTAATGGATTGTTATAGGCTCGCCTCTAACTACTTTGACATGTCATGTGTTTTGCACGGTACAACAAAATAGTGTTGCGTTCCTCTATCACGTCAGTACATATACAAGTACTCTTTTCTCTTCCATATTTTATGTATAATATATTATGGACAAATATATGATATGCCAAAAACATTCCTCTAAATGAACTATAACCAACCTCAACAATAAGGCTGATAATTCAAGCAACTGTCGTCTTTACTAAAAACAAGTGGACATTAATGCTTAAAACACTGCACGGTAGACCAAGATTTAGCTCTGCACTGTTACAACGCAAAATGTTACCAGCATAGTGGTTCTATTGAAAGAGCGTCAGCTTTGTGACCGGGAGGTTGTGGGTTTGATCCCCGGTCGAGTCATACCAAAGGCTCCAAAAAATGGTACTAGCTGCTCTTTCGCATGACGCTCAGCATTAAGAAAGTAGAGCTGGAACTGGTCAGTCTTGTGCTGCTATAATGTGACTAGGTGGAGAATCATGGCACGTGCTAGGGCGTAAGATTTAAGTAAAGCAGCTCTCAGCGCGTGAGTATTGAGCTCCCTGCACGTGAGTATTCAGCTCCCTGCACGAGAGTATTCAGCTCCCTGCCATAAACAGACACATATGCTCGCGACATGACTAAAAGATTGTTGAAAGTGACGTAAAACCTAAATAAAACAAACAAAAAAAACAAACAACCTAAAATGAAGTTATGTGTATATTTTGAAGGGACATCAACGTAAAAGATAGATTTTTTTTACATTTCGTGTTGATAGCAGGATTTGTATCAAATGCACACTTCTAAAATATCTAAATACAGATATACAAGGTCATTTGTATGTTTCAAATTGTATTTAAGTGACAGAGCATGCTAAACAAGGTCTGAGTTGTTTGTTTAAGTCCGTCTACTTTTAAAAACTCGACAGGCTGAATTACGAAAGTCTATATGTCACATTATGTTTGTGTAAGGATATTTTGTGTTTTCTGTAAGAAATATCTGTAGACTGTGTAGTAAAGACACTACAACATTTACCATTACTTTTTTAAATCACGGAAGTCACACGTTGCTAGCACAGAAGTCAAAACATCCTTACACAAAACACGATGTCACATGAAGGCTTCCGTACTAAATGGATATTATTTTAATCTTTAATTATCAGTCTTGTATTAACAATGCATATATCATTATTACATGTAAATGAATGTATCTTTAAAGGGAATGGATAAACTCAGTAGATTTACCACCGATTCTACCAGGGACACTTCCTCTTTGCTTCCCTGTTTAGGATCCCCGCTCCCACCGACCCTCACCCCGCCCACCGAAAAGCAAGCCATAACGCAAGATAGGGCACTTTTTCCAACCGTAAAAGTTTTGATAGTTTTCGCATTGCTCCACGTAAACATATGTTAAGGGACTCATTAGAAGCGCATCGGCGAGGCGCTTCTAATGAGAACCAAAACATGTGTTTCAATGGAGAAATGAGAAAAAATATTTAGACAACCCTTTTTAATCTGGAGCTTTGTTATACTGCTCTGAAAGAAAAGAACTTGATCCCAAGGGAAGCACATTCTTTCCTTTTTGAGTAAACTCCTCTTCAATTGTCCTTTTAGAGTTGACCTCTTTTCAGAAGGGAGGTAAAACCTTTTTAATGAGCCCCACCCACCCACTCCCGCACCCCCAGAAAATGTATCCATTCCTTTTAATATCATTTGCTTTTGTAAAGAAATAAAATATTTTGAAGACTTCTCCCGTTTTATTGTATTTTTTTTCTGATTTCGTTCAAACATTTCTGTTAGTGTATAATAACAAAAAAAAAAAAAAAACGATGCAAAAAAGGAAAGAAAAGAAACAACAAGACGAAGATACAATCATACAATCATTCTCAATATACCACAAGAATGGGCTCAATGATCCAAAGGGAAATAAAATGCGCTATAACCCATATTATCAGTGAAGGCATTTCCTGTAATTTCATTACGTTAAAAAGTCTTTGTATCACAACTCCACCCCGCCTTCCGCTCCCCCCCCCCCCCCCCCGCCCCCCTCCCCAACTAATTATGTAGTAAAATATGGTATTCATGGATCTATATTATTAGTGGGATTTTCTGATTTTTCGCCGTATTTAAACCAGCTTTTTATTTATTTTTTTTTTATCATTTCTAACAACCTTGTTTTACTACATAAATGTATCGTAATTTTGTAAATAACCACACTCTAATTTCCCATATTATATGTTGAAAATCGACGGCTTACAAAGATAAGAGTGGTAGCAAGATAGAATACTTTTCTTATTTCTCCACAAAAGAAAAACATGCGTTGTAGGTACTCATTAGAAGCGCCTCTGCGTTTTATCATTTCCCATATTATATGGTGAAAATGACACAGCTTACAAAATTCTAGATAAGAGAGACAGCACGATGATGCTTTTCTTATTGTTCCATAAATTCATATGTTATGGGTACTCATTAGAAGCGCCTCGATGAGGCGCTTCTAATGAGTACCCACAACGTATGCTTTGGTGGGGAATGAGGACCAATGTCAATATACGGGGTGAAAAAAGGTGACTTAACTAGAATAGTGGCTAAGAAGTATACATTTTTGCATAGATGCATTAATGTAACAGATATATTCTGCAGCGTAGCAATGGAATTGATCAGACTGCGCGGACGCGATGACTGAAATATATCTTCGCTGTCCGCATATGCCCCGAAATCACATTATTCCGTGGGGAGCTCAGTTACTACGCGGTTAGGAATTCAAAATTACGCAACGCCTCTAGTTAATTTGGTTGGCATGTTAAAAACCGTAGCAGGTGCATTTTCAAGCCTGTAAACGTGTTTATTCGTCCCTTCTGACTGATCAGAATGCTTATAATTCTGGACAGGATTTAACCAAATGTTGTTAGCCGTATTAATTATGTAGACTACGTCTGTTGGGATTTCTCACATATCACATCGTCCTGCCACATAGCTCCAGAAAAGCGGGGGCATCTCAAAATATTTTTACTAATTTCTCCACGCAAATATATGTTGTGGTACTCATTAGAAACGCCTCGACGAGGGACTTCTAATGAACACAACATCATATGTTTTCGTGGAGAAATAAGAAAAAATATTAGAACGTTTCTGTTGGCAAAAGTGAAATACCTGGAGCTATGCATATCAGCAGTGTTAGGTTGTCATTATAGACACTTATTACGTGCGTGTGCAGTTTTAAGTAGTACGGTTATCTTGTTATGGGCCGCGAAAGAGATATTGTACTCGACTGGACATGCCATGCTTAACAATGGTGGCAAAAATAATGAAGAAATGCAGGAAGTGCACAATCATAGATCGTCGTCGACCTCCGCTAACCGAAAGGAAGTTAAATGCGAACGAATAGAGATATCCAAAAAACAGACTAATTACTTACTCGTGGTTTGGTTTCAAGAGAGCATCCTTCGCCCATCTTTAAGAGCCCACAAGATAAATATAAGGATCATGGAATAAAAAAGAACAGATTCTGTATTTAAAAGGAATGATTCTTGAGAGCAATGAACCCACTCGCACAAAATATGATGAATTAATTGTAAAATAAAAGAAACAATAATCCTGTCAAACTTATGACAATTTTAGTGCATCTTAAGACTTCTATAAAATGTGAACAACAAGTTGTTACTATAAATAGATTTCAGCTCACAACATGCAATATGAATATGTGATGTCAAAGGGGGTTCAAAGTAGAAAAGAAAGGTCGAATTGTTAATTTTGTTTTCGTTTCATCACGAAAACATGTCTATATAACTTTGACCCCATTAAACCCCACTTTTATATAGTAAAACTGGGGTTTACAGTGGTATACATTATTTTTCTTGTTTTTGCTCAAAACATAGATTGTGGTACTCGTTAGAACCGCCTCGGCGAGGCGGTTCTAACGAGTACCCACAATCTATGTTTTGAGCAGAAATAGGAAAAATATCGGAGTTTTTTATCTGAAAATTTTCAGTTTTTGGAGATGAAATTTTCTATATATTTGAATAGGCGTGTTTTCATTTGATCACTGCAGCTCCAATATGTATGTTATAATGGATCTCATTTTGTGATGTACGAAATATAAATAAAATCTATCTTAAACTCGTTAAAATAAGAATTTATAGCATTAAATAAAGTTATTTAGTCAACAAAAATTACCATATGCTGTACAGAGCTAAACCATTGTTTTTGTTCGTTTTTTGTTTTGTTTTTGTTTATTTTTGTTGTTATTTCTTGCTTTGTTTGTTTTGTTTTGTTTTGCGCGCGCGCGCGCGCGCGCGCGCGCGTGTGTGTGTGTGTGTGTGTGTGTGTGTGTGTGTTTTGTTTTTGGTTATTTTTTTTGTTTGTTTAATAGATTAAATAGCACAAATAATTGCATTCTTATTAGCTCAAAAGGTTTCTCGCCCTGTTTTCTCGGGAAGTAATAACCAAAGCACTGACATCACCTGTGGATCGATTGTCTCTGAGTGTAGGCTTTGAAAATGTTCCTGAACGAAGATTCATTTAACCCTCAACTATCTGTAGATTAAACAACCAGTGCAAAACCTGATCAGACGCCTCGTTCTGCGGCGTCTGATCTGGATCTGCACTGTTTGCCAATGCCCCAGTCCAGGTTTTACAGATAACCACGTTGCAATCTGACGTCACAGAGATAAAAATAGCGCGGCTATAAATAACCGTTACCCGGATTTCGTACAAACACGCGGTTTGATTTTATTGGTCAGTGATAATCACGTTGACAAAAACCGTAAGGAAATTTTGGTGTATGTATACTAACATTCGTCCCAAAAACTTTTAAGATGAATGAATACAATGTTCACTTTCAGGGGAGACAAACAGTGCTAGAACTTCCCCTGGGACATGCCTTGGAGTGGGGCTAGGGTCAAAATGTATACTGATCAGATTGGGCATTTGGACAATAGTTGTTGAAATTTGTGCATCCAGATGTTTTGGCCATATTGGCAAAGACCAAAGGGCGGGGGCCTTTGTGTACTTTGGACACCTGTCTAGTTTTATAAGAGAGACAACATTTGTGACGTCCTCTTAACGCCAGCCCCTTTCTGAAAAGGGATCTGCTCTAAAAGGAAATAGGGAGCAAATTCTTTCCTTTTAGAGCAGACTCCTTTTCAGAAGTGGGACAAAACAATATTGAAAGGCTTACCGCCAATGAGAGTGTATCAGTTTCCCGGAGATTTAACATGTTAAAGGTCAAATGATGATCTGCGCCATGCGAAACGTGTCTCAGGGCATATGCGGACAGCGAAAGCCCAGATCAGCCTGCGCATCCGCGCAGTCTGATCAGGGCTTTCACTGTCCGTTTATGGAAGCGCTGGGTACTGTAGAACATAACAAAGTATATGAAAGTTACTGATCAGATTGTATATCTTCGCGGGCTGATCATAATCTTTCATCATGGAGACATACTTATATAATTTTGACCCCCTTAATTCTCACTTCTATATAGTAAAACTGGGGTTTACAGGGGTATTCATTATTTTCTTATTTCTGCTCAAAAACATAAATTGTGGGTACTCGTAAGAACCGCCTCGCCGAGGCGGTTCCTCGCCGAGGCGGTTCTAACGAGTACCCATAATTCAATGTTTTGTGGAGAAATATGAAAAAAATCTAAGTTTTTTATCTGAAAATTTTGAGTTTTTGGAGGTGAAATTTTCTATATATTTGTATAGGTGTGTTTTCGTAATGACAGTTACCCAGAAGACACATTTTTCTCATGTCGCGGCTCAAATGATAAGAACCGTTTTTGCACTATGTAATAATGAGAACCAGTGAGTTGCTTTATTCAACAGATTTGTATTTCCGTCTTAATTTGTCGTCTCACAATAACACTAAAACAACAGTATTTCCAATAGACTGTCCATTAACGATTTAAATGTGGATTTCTTCTAAGAATATGATTTCCCAATGGAACTGTTTCGAAGCACATTCTTTAGCAAAGACCTAGTTACATGTGTCGCTGTAAGACATTTTTGCAAAATGGTTCGCCTGTGAAGATTTGGTACCAGTAAAATCGATATAACTGCTCACCCCCGGTACACTGTTAAAATTCCGTAGGTTCTACGGTAAAATGCCTGGCAACCAGCTGCCAGCACATGTACCGTTATCTTTTTTACGGATGCCCGTAGACTACTTTCGTATGGCTGGCTGTCTCATGTATATTATATACGGCCGGCTGTTTCGTGTACTTTTTGTAGCTGGCTGCCTCATGTGCATTATACATGGCCGGGTGTTTCATGTAAATTATATATAACCGGGTGTTCCGTGTATTATATATGATCGGCTGTCTTATGTGTATTATATATGGCCGGGTGTCACATGTGTTATATAATGACACATGCTCCATGCATATTACTATGGCCTGCTGCCACATTGGTAGCAGGGTGTCTGGTTAGTTTTAATTATAACCATGTTTTATAGAAATTTCTGTGTTAAATGCCAAATATTGTAGATCCTGATCAGACGCCGGGTTCTGTTGTGTCTGATCTGGGTCTGCACATTTTGCCAATTACCCGTCTTGGGGTTACCCGACTAAAGTGGATTAATATACTGGTGTAAGGCAATCATAGGAGGGACTGTCGAATGAAATCTCGATAGCAATTTGTTCAGCAGTAGGCGATAAAATTCTCCAGACTCATTACGAAAACATGTCTATTCAAATACACTGAAAATTTTACCACCACAAAATGAAAATTTTAAGGTAAAAAATTCTGATATTTTTCATATTTCTGCTCAAAACATAGATTGTGGGTACTCGTTAGAACCGCCTCCACGAGGCGGTTCTAACGAATACCCACAATCTATGTTTTCGAGCAGAAATAAGAAAAATAAGGTATACCCCTGTAAACCCCAGTTTTACTGTATAAAAGTGGGGTTTAAGAGGGTAAAAATTATAAAGGTATGTTTTCGTGATTTCCAGACTACCGGCCAGTATGCATTGCCTGTTTCTGGCGCCCAGGAACATATTTATCACAAGCAATTATGCGCTCAGAATATATTTGTTTCCCGCACAATTAAATTATCGAAAATCTACCGTCGATCAAGCTCGTGTTACGAAGACACGGAAAACATCCCTAAGGTTTTGAATAGTTAAATGTTACATTCACACAGCTTGTATGGTCAGCATTTTAGACAACAACATGTGTGTGGCCTTCACCCTGCCAAATATATTTCAAGTATGCTAACATTGTAGAACCAGAATGTTTGGTTTGAGATATCAGCAGTATGAGATAAAATAAGTTGATCAGTAAAGAATATACAACTAACTAAACCAATAGTGTCCTAAATACCTCGACATAGACAATAGTTTGAGATATCGTGTTTAAGATAAAAAATCAGTTGGCATGTAAAGTACAGAGAAATTATTCACTCTTGTATTTTATTTAGTTTGACTCAAGCGGTGGTTGAGATATATCAGTGTTTGAGATAACGAGAGTCAACTGTTAACAGTTGACTCTCGTTATCTCAAACACTCATAACTCAAACCACTGCTTAAATCAAACAAAATAAAGGACATTATTGGTTTAGTTTGTTATGTGCTCTTTACATTTAAACTCGTTTTAACTCAAACTTTTATCTTAAACTAACAACTCTGGTCCCTTGAAGTTTATGTTATCGAGAGCTAACTGTCTAAAAAATTCTTCAACAAAATCTTGCTTTATTTTCAGAGATACTCTGTTACCAGTTCTTGTTCCGGAGACACTATAGCCGTACATCTGAGTGACGTCGGTCAGCGACAGCTGTTCACTAAGACCGGCTACTATAAGGTAAAGTTCCACTTTAGTAGGTCAGCGACAGCTGTTAACTAAGACTGATTACTATAAGGTAATTTGATACTTAAGTAGGCTGCGACAGTTGTTCACTAAGACTGGTTACTATAAGGTATTTTGAAACATTTGTAGGTCTGCGATAGCTGTTTACTACACCGGTTACTATGTGGTAATTTGACACTTCAGTAGGTCAGCGAGAGTTGTTCACTTAGACCTGTTCCTATAAGGTAATTTGGCACTTAGTATGTCAGTGACAGCTGTTCTCTAAGACCGATTACTATAAGATATTTGTACCCGTTTTATATCAGCGACAGCTTTTTACTACGACCAGTTAATAGAAGGTATTTTGGCACTTCAGTAGTTCAGCGACTGCTTGACTAAGACCGGTTACTATAATGTAATTTGACAGCTTAGTAGATCAGCAACAGCTGTTCTCTAAGGCTGGTTACTATCAAGTATTTTGCAAATTTTGTAGGTCAGCATTAGCTGTTTACTTAGACCGGTTACTATAAGGTAATTTGACACTTTAGTAAGACATCGACTGCTGTTCACTAGGACCGGTTACTATAAGGTAATTTGATACTTAAGTAGGTCAGCGACAGTTGTTTACCAAGCCCGGTCACTATATGGTAAATTGACACTTTAGTAGGTCAGGGACAACTGTTCACTAAGATCGGTTACTATCAGATAATCTGACACATATGACGGTCAGCGACAGCTATTCACTAAGATCGGTTGCTATAAAGTAATATGTAACTTTAGTAGGACAGCGATAGCTGTTCACTACGACCGGTTACTGTAAGATAATTTGAAACTTTAGTAGGTCAGCGACAGCTGTTATCTAAGACCGGTTACTATAAGGTAATTTGCCACTTTAGTAGGTCAGCGACAGTTGATCACTTAGATCTGTTGCTATAAGGTAAGTTGACGCTTTGATTGGATTAGGAGTTTTACGGCCCAGTCTGCCCTATTTAGGTTATTGTCGTTCGCTGGCGGAACCATCACTGCGCATGATATATATGAATATTATGTATCGAATGATATAACTGTTTCTGTTGCTAAAAGAGACGTAAAATACTACTTCATCATCATCATCATCATCATCATCTTGAAGTGCCTAATCGTATTGTTAATCTTGATGAAGGACGATAAAGGTTACTGAAAACGAAGCTGTTGAAAAAGAAAATAATTTAGGTGTTTGTTTGTGTGTCTGAATGAGTCTTTTAGACAATCACCATTTATTGTTTTAGAGAAAAAAAGTTACTCATCAGATAAAAGCTTTAGAGTAGTTAAAATTATTCAAAGTTTCGCAATAAATCATCACGAAAACATACCTATATAATTTTGACCCCCGTAAACCCCATTTTTATACAGTAAAACTGGGGTTTACAGGGGTATACATTATTTTCTTATTTCTGCTCAAAAACATAGATTGTGGGTACTCGTTAGAACCGCCTCGCCGAGGCGGTTCTAACGAGTTCCCGCAATCTATGTTTTGAGCAGAAATACGAAAAATATCAGATTTTTTTATCTGAAAATTTTCAGTTTTTGGAGGTGAAATTTTCTATATATTTGAATAGGCGTGTTTTCGTAATGTGTAGTATTACCAAATAGAAATTATGAGAAAGAAAGTATTTTGTGGCTTCAGAAAATCTATGGACAGGGAAACGATTACGAAAACACGCCTATTCAAATATACTGAAAATTTTACAACCAAAACTGGCAAATTTTCAGATAAAAAATTCAAATATTTTTCATATTTCTGCTCAAAACATAGATTGTGGGTACTCGTTAGAACCGCCTCAGTGAGGCGGTTCTAACGAGTACCCACAATCTATGTTTTGAGCAGAAATAAGAAAAATAATATATACCCCTGTAAACCCCAGTTTTACTATACAAAAGTGGGGTTTAAGGGGGTCAAAATTATATAGGTATGTTTTCGTGATGCGAAAATGGCAAGCTTTCACGCGGCGGACATTCATCATGTTTTGGTCCTTGTGTTTCATAATGTACGAATGTCTACATTCGTCGCGTAAGATGCCAAAGGTCAAAGGGCCTTGGGGTGGTTGGCTGAGGCAAAGATGTGTATATAACGTCACCGGGGCGTCCAACTGATATTGGCTTACAGTTGGGCAAGGCCTGCTATCCTTGCAGCAGGTAAGGGTAGAGCGGGAATGTTTTTTTTTTTTTTTTTTTATTTCTTCTGTTTCTTCAGTCATTCACTTTCTTTCTCGCCTTCCCTCTCTTTCATCTCTCTACTATCTCTTCAATCTCTCTCCTGCCTTTCTCTGCGAAACGGCACAAAATGACCCACAAGGGCTGACGTGTCATTAAACCCCAACACAATCAATCAAAGGGCCGTATTTTAAAAGGTTGGCTGCTTATATTTTAATACAACACAGGACAAATATACACTCGCTAGTGAGTAGTAGGGTAGCGCTCTCTTCTCATGGACTGTCTACAATATTGTTGAAATGGCCATTAAACATCAACTCAAACAAACACATCTTTAGATCACGAGTGGATCTGGCATAGCATTTTTCTAAAAAAGAATTGTAATACAAGAAAGACAACTTTACCATTCCGTCACTTGTAGACAATCAAGAGTTACGTGTCACCATTACGGAAACATGCCTATTCAAATATACTGAAAATTTTACCACCAAAAACTGAAAATTTTCTAATAAAAATTCTGATATTTTCAATATTTCTGCTCAAACATTGATTGTGGGTACTCGATTGTGGGTACTTGTGGGTACCTCGGCGAGGCGGTTCTAGCGATTACCCACAGTCTATGTTTTTGAGCAGAAATAAGAAAAATAATGTATACCCCTGTCAACCCCAGTTTTACTGTATAAAAGTGGGGTTTAAGGGGGTCAAAATTATATAGGCATGTTCTCGTGATGCTAAATACATACCATCTTTAACCCATTTTAGAGTGTATAAACTCCCTCACACTATGTATTGGAAAAGTCCAATTTCAATTTTAAGTATCCCAGGCTATGTAATTTAAATATTCCTAGAGAACAAATGGTTAAACTATTTGCAGTGGAGACCCTGATCAGACACCGCAGAATGAGTCGTCTGATCTGGGTTTGCACTGTTTGTTTGCCAGTTACCCTGTTGGGGTTCTCCAGATTAACATGAGTCAGACTAAATATTCACACATCTTACATCCTTACCAGAGTTGTCCTTAAAGTTGAACAAGCCAATCTTACCACTGTCCTTTCGACATCACTCAGAAAAGACTTTTTTTGTTGTTGTTGTATTTTTTTTTTTTTTTTTTTTTTTTTTTTTCATTTTATTTTAAATGAAATATTTTGTTCTGGTTGACCATATTTTATCAGAAGCCATTTGTCTTATCTGTTTCTGTGTTTTGTTCTCAAATATCTACCCTAAAATTAAATTTACGGGCAAACATTGGTCAGATCTATGCAATTTCTATAGAATAGTGATATTTTGGATTTTTTGTCTAGGAAAATATATTTTACTTTTCTTTGCTGAATTTGAATTATTGACGTTTCAGAACAGTACTGTGATAATTTCAGAAAACGTGAACGAGCGAAACTTGTCGAAAATCTACCTCCAATTTACCTACCCTACAGATGTCTGCATAACTTGCATTAATTTTTACTATTGGGGGTGGGGGAGTGAAAGTATGTGATTTAAAAAAAAATAAAAAAAATTTAAAAAAAATAACATTGACTAGAATAAAGGTATTTGTGCATAGGTAGTTATGACAAATGGTTTTGCATTATACTGTGATAAAAGTTTGCAAATTTACTTCTGCTGTGTAAAATGTCAACCAAAAAACAAAAGTACAGTAATTTCTGGTGTTATAATTATAGGTTTTAATTTCAACCCATTTAAGCCTAGAGTTCTATAAATGGGACATTGGCAAACTGTGTAGACCCTGATCAGACGCCGCAGAACGCGGCGTCTGATCAGGGTATACCCTGTTTGCATTAAATTCAGAAATTTCTACCAAACACGATAATAATAAAAACTAATCAGAAACCCCTTATATAGAAAATGGACTTGTCCAAAGACTTGAGGTAGAAGAGTCCACTCGGCATAAATAGGTTAATGGGAGATAGGACAGCAGTCAACTAACTCCACTGAGTATTCTCTGTAAACAACTAGGTCCAGTCAGTTGGATGCCTCTGGTTTTATCACTGGCTTTTCTATTAAAGGTTTCATATTCCTCAAAAATAGACATTTCGTTATCCAATAAAAGTTTTAATGAATTGATATATGGTATTAATATACTCAAACATTGTTGCACCTGACAGCCTGTAAAATTTCAGTTAGTCTCTCGTTCTTGAAATGAAATCGTTCTTGAAATGAAATAAATTTAGCGTATGTCTGAATTAATGTTGCCAACATTAAAGGCTCCATATCCCTCAAAAATAGACATTTTATTATCCAAAAAAGGTTTAATGAATTGATATATGGTATTAAAACAATCATAAAATGTGCCACCTGACAGCCTGTAAAATTTCAGTTAGTCTCTCGTTCTTGAAATGAAATGATTTTTCTTATCGTATCTCTGAATTAATGTTGCCAACATTAATTCAGAGATACGATAAAAATCATTTCATTTTGATCCAATTCAAAAACGGGATACTAACGGAAATATTACAAGCTGTCAGATGCCACATTTTATGATTGTATTAATACCAGATATCAAGTGATTAAACCTCTTCTTGGATAAAATATGTCTATTTTTGATGAATATGGAGCCTTTAATTCAGACAGACGATAAAAAATTATTTCATTTTTGATCCAGTTCAAAAATGAGAGACTAACCGAAATTTTACACGCTGTCAGATGCCACATTTTATAATAGTATTAAAACTATATATCAATTCATTAAACCTTTCTTGGATAAAAATGTCTATTTTTTAGGAATATGGAGCCTTTAAGGATAGCAACTAGTTTCCTTGAGAAATCTAATATGAACATAGTCATATTTGGGTAAGGCTTCCAAAATATGTTAATTCAAAAATCAATTAAAATCTACTGAAGTCCTATGATTAAAACAGAGTATTCCAATTAGAAGGACATAGTTTGTATTTGGCCTACCTTGAATTTTACCTATCGAGAAAGATAATATAAAAAAAAACTTCTATCTCTTATTTCGTTTAATTTCAGGGAGCGATTGTTGCAATCAAGAAGATAAATAAAACCAGCATCACAATCCACAAACCACTACTGTTAGAGATAAAACGGGTAAGTTCCTTGAATCTGTCCACTCAGACCAACTTATACTGATTAGCTCTATAAACCACTACTCTTAAAAATAAAACGGGTAAGTTCCCTGAATCTATTCACTCAGACCAACTAATTGTACAAATTAGATACAAACAATCGTTTGTAACAATAATTATTGGTTTGGGCATGGGCAATCCGCTAGATAACCGTTGGATTTTTTAGAATTCAAACATCGAGCTGTGCATGCCCAGCATGTGGACTAACGAAGTACACAAAAACATATAGGAATTAATTTAATTTTTGTGAATTTTATCAATGTGTAAACTCCGGCGAATCACTCACAGATTTAACATAAAGCTTTATTCAGTTTGTGTGTGATTCAAGGACGTCTAAACATCGATGAAATCACAAAAATGATAATCAATTCCTTATAATTCCTACTTCGTTATCAAAACGTTACAAAAGTTGCAAAAAGTGCCAATCTTTTGAGACGGCGGAATGAAAATAGATCCAACGGATTCCTGGTCTTGATTTTATTGAAGTCCCCAAAACATGTTTTTGCTTATTTGTTTCTATGTCTTTTCAGATAAAAGATCTACAGAATGACCATATAGTAAGATTTTTAGGAGCCTGTATAGATCCGCCACATATGTGTATACTTACAGAGTATTGTCAAAAAGGCAGTTTACAGGTAAGTCCATGAAATACATTATTAATTAATTACCTGGGCCCAGTTGTTCAAAGCGTCGTTAGCTTAACGAACTCGTTAAGGGTCATTTCGTTAACTGTTTTAGCGGATTCAATACACAATATTCTGATATTTTTTGCTCAAAAAATGTGAGTAGCTTTTGCACTGCAAAAGCTACTCACATTTTTTCAGCAAAAAATTTCTGCATATTTGCGTATCACCGGATGTAAATTTTAACGAATCGTTAACTAACGATATCGTTAGCTTTGAACAACCGGGCCCTGGTTTGTTTGTGTTGATGTTTTACGGCCCAGTCAACCCATTAGGGTCATGTTTGCCGCTGTCAATTTACCTAACGACAATTTTACTGGGCAGGATCAGTCCTCTAAGCGGTTGACTAGTACTTGTGCACATTCTTTCGCCAGAAATTGACAACTGCCTTCTTGAATGAGCGCCCTTCTTGAATCACCGGAAGGGAGAGAATGACCATAGAAAATATTTAATGATTAATCGGCACGAAAGAATGTTGCCGGATACGGCAGGGATTGAACCCGCGACCTTCTGATATATCACCAGTCGGACGCGTATCCGACTGAGCCACCGAGGCCTTAATATAGTATCTATAATGCCTAATTCAGCCCGCATCATACGAATGATAAACTAGGCTTTTACGGAAACACTTGGTGAATACGAGCCGTAGTGAGCTGTCGTGATCACTTGCCGACCGTTGTCCGTCATCGTCCGTCCGTCCGTCCGCACCTTTAAACGATTTCTCCTCTGTAACCCCTGCGCCAATTTTCTTCAAACTTCATGTCTTCTGTTAAAGGGGTATTGAAAATTTGTACAAATGGTCACGGTCCATTAATCAGAATGGCCGCCATGCCCATATATGCTAAAAACACTTAAAAATCTTCTCCAGAACGAAGCAATTTACAAGGTAAAATTTGGTATATAGCATCGTGGACTCAAGGTCTACCAAGTTTATTCAAATGTTGACCCTAGGCTGACCTTTGACCGTTTTACGACAAGGTCAGATTTGCGTCCCCATGCATTTGTATGGGGAAAATATTTGATAAGTCACTTTCTCAAAATGTATGAAAGACTAATGGCTGGAACTTACAATGAGTGATAAAAGTAGTAAAACATTTAATTATAATCAAAATTGTGTCCCCTGTGGGTTATCTGCCCTTACCCTGGGGCTATATACATGCATAAAATTGTGCAGTTTTTAAATGTCTTCTTTTCTGAAACTGCTTGAGCAATTTTCGCCAGATTTCACACGAGGCCTTCTGTCAAAAGGCTATTGTCACTTTGTTCAAATGGTTCCGCGCCAATACACAAGATGGCCGCCATACCTATATATGGTAAAAACACTTAAAAATCTTCTCCAGAACCAAAAAAACATCAAAGCTGAATCTTGGTATATAGCATCGAGGACTCAAGTCTACCAATTTTGTTCAAATGACTTTTTTACGGCAAGATCAAATCTGCGTCCTTATATACATGTATTTATATGGGAAGAAATGTTGAAAAGTCATTTTCTCAAAATGTATTAAAGACTGAAACTTACCATGTATGATTAAAGTAGTAAAACATTTTAGTTATAATCAAAATTTTGTCCCTTAAGGGTTATCTGCCCTTGCTCCTGGCTATATACATGTATAAAATTGTGTAATATTTAAAATGTCTTCTTCTCTGAAACTGCCTGAGCAATTTTCACCAGATTTCACATGGGCCTTCTGTCGAAAAGGTATTGCCAATTTGTACAAATGGTTCCTCGCAATAGAACAAGGTGGCCGCCATGTCCATAATGGTAAAAACTCTTGAAAATCTTTTTTCTTCAGGTCAGAGAAACCTTTAGGGCTGAATCTTTGTATATATAGCATAATCAAGCTCTACCAAGTTTGTTCAAATAATGATCATAGGTTAACCTTTGATCTTTTTACGGCAGGGTCAAATTTGCGTCTCTATTGATTTGTATGGGGGAAAAAGAAAAATATATTTTTTTTCAATATGTATTTAAGACTAATGGCTGAAACTTACAATATATTATAAAAGTAGTAAAACGTTTTAGTTAGGATCAGAATTTTGCCCACTGGGTGTTATCTGCCCTTGCCCCTGTGCTATATACAGGTATAAAACCATGAAATCTTTAAACCTCTTCTTCTCAAAAACCGCGACCAATTTTCACCAGATTTCACATAGGGTCTTTTGTCGAAGGGATGTTGACACTTTGTTCAAATGGTTCTGCCATTTTTTTACGTCATTTTCAACGGATTTCGGCCATATAAAAATATGGAAGGCGTGATACGGACTTGGTCATATATGTGCTATGAAATCTCTTATTCACTGAGATAATTATCGCTAAGCAATATGCTTTAAACGTAAATTAATAAAATTGTCATTTATCGAGTAATTTAGTATTGGCCTAGTCACAGATTGGCGGTCGGCTGTATTGATCTCTGGTCCATTACAGGATTTTGAAAAATTCATATGAGGGTCACTGGTCGAAACTAGCTAGTCTGACCAAGAAGACTTGGCACTTCGGATGTTTTCGTTTTTCTGAATGTTTGTTTGTTTGTGTTGAGGTTTTACGGCCCAGTCAACCCAGTGGAGTCATGTTGAGCGCGGTCAGTTTACCTAACTACACGTTTACTGGGCAGGCTTAGTCCTCTAAGCGGTTAACCAGTATTGTGCACATTCTTTCGCCAGAAACTGACAACTGCCCTTCTTGAATCAGCGGGAGGGAGAGAATGACCTAGAAAATATTTCATGATCAATTTCCACGAAAGAATGTTGCCGACCTCGGCGGAAATTGAACCCGCGGCCTCCTGGCCTCCAGTTGGACGGCGCATCCAACTGAGCCACCGAAGCCGGCCGTTTTTTCTGAACGTATTCATTGCTCTTAACCCATTGTAGTCGGGAGACTCGTAAAAGACAAACAGTGCAGACCCAGATCAGAATCCACAGAACGCATCGTCTGATCAGTGTCTCCACTGTTTGCAAAGAGTTTAGCCATTTTTCTGTTGGAGCATGTAAATCTCATAGCCGGACGTACCTAAAATTGAAATTGGACTCTTCCAGTATGTAGTATGAGAGAGTCTATTCTGTCACCAATGGGTTAAGGGTCATTCCTTTTAGAATCTATTCATACGCATTCTTCATGATTCAAAAATCCCATCACACGGTATGCGTATATTTCTTCTCCAATCCTACATCATCTAATCCTTCAGTCATTGTGTATAGATAAAAATATAGCCTTGTCCGGTGACCTGAGGCTTCTGGTTTCCAGTTGTATTGCGTCAAACAGAAAACTAAAACCAGAAGTCACTGGTCACCGGACAACGTTATATTTAAACATATCTCATTTATTCATTTCAGGATGTCTTAGAAAACGATCAAATCAAGTTAGACTGGATGTTTAGATATTCACTCATGCAAGACATTGTCAGGGTTTGTATATTCATATATTTAGTTCTTGTAGATAATGCCAGGGACATTAACATTAAGGGGCATGCGACGAAAGTTTACAGACAAGATGCTGTCAGAGGGGTCCCTTAAATAGCCTTAATATGCCTAACTATGATCCGACATCATCGAGTATGGTCTAGAAATACGGATGATACGAAAAGGTTTAACGTGATAACACGTTTGATCTCCTGTATGGTTTCACTGTATTCACATGAGTCTCCTGTATTGTGGTTTTCTGGGGGCGGTTGGCAAACCGCCACCTGATTCAATATACCACATTTCGACAATCCGTTTTCCAGTTACTACCAACCTAAAAACTACCTAACAAATAGAACCTGCGAATGCTGATAACGCTAAATTTTGTATTCTAGCATATTAGTCATGCACCCTGAAGCTCATAAATAGCAAATAAATAAACAAACAAAACGAAACTTCATACGATGTGAATACTCAAGAAAAAAGTGCGTAAAACATGTAACCCGAGCCACGGTTAACACCGAAAAGGACCTTTTCGACCAAAAAGGGCTGGCCTATAGAATTTCAGGCAACTGCCCCATAATCACTCTCAGTGCTTTGATTCCTTCTTTATTTCTAACGGTGTTGCTGTCATGACACGTGACGTCGAATGAACGTTCGATCGGTGTGTGACGCTCCAACCTCATGTGCCAGCAAGAAATGTGTTCAGCTGGTTTTCTATTTCATTGCAGGCAATGGCGTATCTGTTTTCCAGTGAAATACGCAGCCATGGCGCTCTTAAGTCCACCAACTGCGTGGTAGATAGCAGATTTGTCCTGAAGATCACAGATTTTGGTCTACATGAGTTCCGAGGCTTGGACGAGGACACACTTGAGGGGTCTTATGCTTTTTATAGAAGTAAGTACAATGTTCTCTCGCTATCTCAAACACTTAAGGAAAATAACTTTCAGTTTGAAATAACAGGAGTTGAACTGGAAGAACATCGAGCAAAGTTAAGGCAGCATCATCAAAATTAATTTGACTTTAACAGTAGTTTTAGTTATCAGTGTTTGAGATAACGAGAGCCAACTGTAAAGTGAACTCTCGTAATCTCAAACACCTATCACTCTCCTCCTCAAACTAAATAAAGGGCAATATTTGTTTTGTTGTTATATGTTTAAAGTACTTCAACTCCTTTTATCTCAAACTACTGTTAACATATACCAAACATTCTTATCCTTTGGAGTTTGAGATAACGAGCTTGTTGTATATTATATGTTAGTCATTAAAGGCATAAAGTTAATAATATCCTTTGGAGTTTGAGATAACGAGCTTGTTGTATATTATATGTTAGTCATTAAAGGCATAAAGTTAACAATATCCTTTGGAGTTTGAGATAACGAGCTTGTTGTATATTATATGTTAGTCATTGAAGGCATAAATTAAACAATATCTGATCATTTATTCTTATTTCTGTTTAAGGGGATTTGACAAATTTGCTAGACTTTCCGCCATTTTGTACGAGTGAGACTACTTTTGCAACTTACATTTTGCTTTCCTGGCTATTGTGTCCCTTCTGAAAAAGGATCTACTCTAAAAGGAAAGAATTTGCTCCCAGGGGGAGCAAATTCTTTCCTTTTAGGGTAGACCTCTTTTCAGAAAGGAGCAAAATCAATTTTGACAAGTTCTTCCTTGAATGTGTAGCCATAGGAAACTCCTAAATGAAGGAGGCATCGCTTTGTTTGCTGTTTACGTCTTAGACGCAAAGCTCCTGAATTACAGATACGCCACATTACGAATTTATTGTTTTAAATACTAGATGTACAACTCCTTGCGTGTTACAGAATTATGTTACCTTTGAGCCGCAATGTGAGAAAACGTACCTTCTGACATGAGCGCCCAACGAAGACTCAAATCAGCCTGCGCAGTCCGGTCAGTCTTTGTTGTCCGCATAAAAAACTTTACATCTTTGACTGTCCAGAAATGTGCCCAGTGAAGATTCTGATCAGACTGTGCGAACGCGCAGGCTGCTCTGAATTTTCACTGGGCGCACCGGTCCGATACTGACGCTGCGGCTCATTTTCTGACGTTGTGGCTAATTTTATTTATTTCAGGTCTAATATGGACAGCGCCTGAGTTGTTACGGATGCACCAAAGGCCGTCATGTGGTACACAGAAAGGAGATGTATATAGTTTTGCCATCATCTGTCAGGAGATTGTTTACAGAAATGGTGTATTTTATCTGTCCAACCTTGACCTTAGTCCTCAAGGTAGGATATTAGTTTACGGAAACGGTATTTTTTACCTGTCCAACTTTGACCTAAGTCCTCAAGGCTGAAGAAACGGTGTAGTTTACCTGTCCAACCTTGATTGATTGATTGTGTTGGGGTTTAACGACACGTCAACCCTTGAGGGTCATTTTGTGTCGTCTCCCAGAGATAGGGAGAAAAGAGATAGAAGAGAGAGTAGAGGAGATGAAAGAGAGGGACAGGGAAGAAAGAGGAACAGGAATGAAAGTAAAGAAACAGAAGAAATAAAAACATTCCCCCTCTACCCTTACCCACTACAAGGATAGCAGGCCTTGCCCAACTGTAAGCCAATATCAGTTGGACGCCCCGGTGATGTAAGATACACAGCACCTTCGCACCACCCGACCACCCCCTGTCCAACCTTGACCTTAGTCCTCAAGGTAGGATATTTGATTATAGAAACGATGTACAGTCGACTCTCGATATCTCGAACTCCAAGGGACTATCTGAAATACTTCGAAATATCAGTACTTCGACATATCAGAATTGGGGAAAAACTAATTCGATTAACCACATTTAACAAATACGAGGGTGAGTCAGTAAGTAACCAGCCTATCCTATTTCCGATGGACCGAGACGGTCACGATTTTCATGCTTTGTTTCAATATATATTTTATTCATGGGTACAAAATTGCACACGTATCGAGTCATTCTTTAACCAGATATTGAATGTCAAACATGGCTAGTGATGCAAAGGCATGCTTTTCATCAAAATTTGAGTACCGTGCTGTCATTCGGAACTTGTATTTAAAAGGTAAAACAGGCAAGGAAATACACGGCGAGTTAGCAAATGTTTATGGGTCTTCTGCACCATCTTATGCTCATATTTAATTCTAGGTAGAGGAATTCAAACGCGGTAGAACGTCTTTAGAAGATGAAGCCAGGTCTGGACGCCCACTGGATGCCACCGACGAAGAAATGTGTAAAAAAGTTCGGGATCTGGTATACTCTGATAGGCACATTTAGGTGGAGGAAATAGCGCAGGCATTAGACATTTCACATGGTAGCGTTTCAACAATCTTACATGATCGTTTAGGTATGCGCAAGCTAACAGCCCGTTGGGTCCCCAAATCCCTTAGTGATGAGCAAATGGCAACCAGAGCATCAGTATGCAGCGCTTTGTTGAAGCGTTTTAGGTCAAAAGATGATTTTCTTTTGCGTCTGGTGACTGGAGATGAGACTTGTGTTCATTATTATGAGCCAGAGAATAAAGCTCAGAGTCGTCAGTGGGTAGGGCCTGGGTCCCCGAGGTAAAAGAAGTTCAAGACGCAACCATCTGCTGGCAAGGTGATGGCCACAGTATTTTGGGACGCAAAAGGCGTTATTATGTTGGACTTTTTACCCAAGAGAAATACAATAACTGGAGTGTACTATGCAAACTTGTTAGACCAGCTGAGAATCACCATCCGTGAAAAATGCCGAGGTAAACTCTCTAAAGGTATTTTGCTGCAACAGAACAACGCGAGAGTCCACACTTGCAAAGTTGCAATGGATGTTGTAGAGCGAAACGGGTATGAATTAATACCACATCCTGCCTATTCGCCTGACCTAGCTCCTAGCGACTTCTTCTTATTCCCAAACTTGAAAAAAGATATCCGTGGACTTCATTTCCGATCTGATGAAGAAGTCGTGACGGCAGTTGAAGAGTGGGTCAATGGAAAGGACCCTGACTTTTTCAGTTCTGGGCTGATCGCACTTGACCACTGTTGGTCTAAGTGCATCACACTAGAGGGCAATTACATCGAACAAGAGGAGGTGGATCTCAACCGGAAATACGTTAGGCTGGTTACTTATTGACTCACCCTCGTATATGTGTAGTTGGACTCTTGAAGTTAGAGATATATTGAAAATATTGTGGAAAAGAGGAGAAATTGCTCCTGAGGAGCAATTTCTCCTCTTTTCCACAATATTTTAACCTGTTGTTAGACTTTAATGTTTAGGCAGGGACCAGATTTTCACTTCGAGATAAGCGGTTATTCGAGATAAGAGAGGTCGAGATAGCGAGAGTCAACTGTATTTTACCTGTCCTACTTTGAACTTAGTCCTCAAGGTAGGATATTTGATTACAGAAACGATGTATTTTACCTGTCCAACATTGAACTTAGTCCTCAAGGTAGGATATTAGTTTACGGAAACGGTGTATATTACCTGTCCAACTTTGACTTTAGTCCTCAAGGTTGGATATTAGTTTACTGGAACGGTGTATTTTTTACCTGTCCAATCTTGACCTTAGTCCTCAAGGTAGGATATTACTTTACGGAAACGGTGTATTTTACCTGTCCGACCTTGATCTTAGTCCTCAAGGTAGGATATTAGTTTACGGAAACGGTGTATTTTACCTGTCCAGCCTTGACCTTAGTCCTCAAGGTAGGATATCAATTTACGGCAACGGTGTATTTTACCTGTCCAACCTTGAACTTAGTCTTCAAGGTAGGATATTGATTTACAGAAATGGTGTATTTTACCTGTCCAACCTTGACCGTACTCTTCAAGGTAGGGTATGTTTAAAAGTCTTGATCAGTTATGGCATTAAAACATGAAAAATGACTCCCGAAAGAGGCATAAATTCTACAATACTTAATGTGAGAAAATGTACCATCTGGTCAACATGTACACTCAAGGAAGACTTAAGTCAGCCTGCGCATCCGCGCTGTATTTCGCGCAACTTCGTTACCGTCCGCTTGAAGAAACTTTGCATCCTTGGCTATCCGAAAACCGCCCAATGAAGATTCTGATCAGACTGCGCGAATACGCAAGCTGATCCGAATCATCACTGGGCACACATGCTCGGGGGTGGGGGTAACTTGGGGATAATTGTGGTACGGGTGTGCGAGCCAGTATTTCAAAACCTGCCCAATTCATATACCTGGCCTTTGAAAAAACTGACCCATTCATATACTTGATCATCAAAAATGTTGATCTATTCATATATTGCCCTTTGACTTTTTGTACCCATTTACTGCAGATTGTTAGACAAATATAGCAGTCAGTTCATTGAATACCAAGAGAACAATAAAAAAATCTCTGATGTCAGAAAAGTGAGACCTTTCACATAGTAATCCAGAAAAATCGGGTCATTCATATACTTTTTGTTAAAAAAAATGGGGCCAATCATATACCTGGCAGCGCTGAAAAAGGGGGCCATTCGGGACGCACATCCGTACTATGCCATATATAGAAAGTTACCCCCCCCCCCCTCACACACACACACATACACACACCCCGACAAGCGCACATATCCGAAGCACCATTTTCTATCGTTGCGGCTCATTATTTTAAATGACGTCAAAACCAGTGTCACATCTCAACATATCCGTGGTGAGTTTTGCATGAGATTGTAATGCACTCGTAAATGTAGCATAGATATGACGTTTGTCGCCTCACTGTTATTATGGTCATTGAATTCCGATTGCTGCTAATTCCTGAGAATGCGATAAGGATAAGAAGAATGACAATTTTATTCCAGAAGCGGATTCAGAGGGGTTTCGAGGGGGGTGGGGCGGTTCAGTCTAAAATTTCATTTTCGTGGGAAATTTTGGTGATAAATGTTGGCTACTGTGTTTTCTCAGCATATTATTCACTCACTTGACTACATGTATTAATCTTGTACTTAAAAAATTCAAAAGTCCATCTTACTACCTCTGAATTGTCTAAAATTGCTGGATGGGTGGCAAACAGTGTGAACCCTGATCAGACGCCGGATTCTGCCGCGTCTGATATGGGTCTCTATTGATTGCTTAGACCTTGTCAGTCCAAACACTTAGGGTAAGTAAGGTAGTTTGATCAAATCGAACCGCCTCAGACATTTTGGGCCCCCTATTAAAGAATCCTGGATCCGCCACTGTCTTCTCTTGAATGCCTTACCATTTCCTCTTAATCAATGGGACTTTCTGGATGTAAATGATATTTTGATAACAATCTTTGTGCCAGTGTTTGGAAGATAAAAGCAGTTAAACACGGAACAAATCCATTAAGGTTATCTTCACGGTGAGAATTACCCTTAAAGAGTTAATCACAATTGCAGCAGACGACATTTTGAAATATTTGTATTGTTATTTCTCAGAGAAAATAAAACTTATCATTTCATGAGAATTGTGAGCTTAGCACATGGTTCACATGATATATATATTTTTTTTATTATTTCTTCTGAAAAACAACATAAGTAAATTTGAAATGTCGTCTTCTGCAATTTTGTTTGGTGCTTTAAGGGTCAGTAGTTGTAGTGTGCGTGCGTGTGTATGTGTGTGTTGTCGTCCCTTATCCGATTGTGCGGCTTCGCTGACTGACCTGGGCCCAGTTGTTACTTGAAAAGCGTCGTTAGCTTAACGAGCTCGTTAATGGTCAAAATGCTAACTGTTCTAGTAATTACAGTATCTAATTCATAGGTACTTTTTGCTGAAAAAAAATGTGAACAGCTTTTGCAAATGCAAAAGCTACTCACATTTATTCAGCAAAAATATTAGCATATTTGCCATATTTAATGATCAAAGCTTTAACTATACGTTAACTAACGACATCGTTAGGTTTGAACAACTGGGCCCTGAGTTTTATGTGTTTTTTTTTTTTTTTGTTTTGTTTTTTTGTTGTTGTTTGTTTGTTTTGCCCCGATTACCTGCCAGTTGCGTAGCCAGAACGGAATGATTTTTACGCACACCCAGAAACAGTCTTGAAAAATTATACCTAGAATGTTTCGCGGCCACTCGCTGTCGTATGCCGAAAACTGTCACAACTGAAAAGAAAGTTTGCAATAGTTTCCGAGTAACCGCGAACCGAAACGGTAAACTGAACGTAGCCCTATCTACTGGGGATTTCTCAACGCGCCAACCGTCCTGTAAAGGTGACGAATACTGCTGTTATGCATGAAATCTCCAATTAAGATTGGCCATTACTGGCGCGTAATTTGATTGATAAATACACGCACGGTTCTTAACCTTAGTCCTGCGGAACCCGGATATGCCCTGACTTTGCAAACAGTGTAGATTCAGATCAGTTGGCTTCGGTCTGGATCTGCATGTTTTTTTAATATGTATGGGACTTTGTATCAACAGCCTTGATCAGGTAATCTGATTGGCTGAAAATTAGAAGTGGGCGCGGTACATTAATTTATTCAGCATAGCAAGGGTTAAGTTCCAAGTTACAGTGGGCCTGATTCATTATGGTTTATCAGCTTCGGTATGTTCTGTTTCTCCGCTGAAACCGGTTTTGAGTTTGAGTTGGAGTTTTATGGTTAAGTCAACAGTAGCAAGACCACTGCACGGCGAGTCGGTTTGTTAACCTACTCACACTTTTCACGGACAGGCATAGTTCTCTAAGTGGTTAACTAATACGTGTGCGCATGCTTTCACCAGTAACGGACGATTGCGACAAGTGCCCCTCTTGAATCAGCATGAATATGTTAAGGTGCTTAACAAATTTATAACAGATGGCATTCTATTTTTTTTTTTTTTTTTTTTTTTTTTTTTCAAAAAAAAATACTTTGCATTTCCTTTGGAGACAATTAGCAGCATGAGGTTTGAAAAAATAAGTGAAGATACCCAGGAAATGCCAAAATGAGGTAGGACGAGGCACAACCATACCGTGGCACCCACAGGAGAGATGAGAAACAAATAATGACACATTACGAAAACACGCCTATTCAAATATACTGAAAATTTTACCACCAAAAACTGAAAATTTTCAGATAAAAAATCTGATATTTTTTTTCGTATTTCTGCTCAAAACATAGATTATGAGTACTCGTTAGAACCGCCTCGGTGAGGCGGTTCTAGCGAGTACACACAATCCATGTTTTTGAGCAGAAATAAGAAGAAATAATGTATAGCCCTGTAAAGCCCAGTTTTACTGGATAAAAGTGGGGTTTAAGGGGGGTCAGTATTATATTGGCATGTTTTCGAGATGAAACGCTTCAAATAATACCACAGACACACAAAGAAAGAAAAACTGCAATAGAGGAAATGCCTTGGAACGGTCAGTGGGAAAACTACTGGGGGAGCGGTGTGGCTTTAACCCTAGTCCTGCTGAATAAATTAAGATGCCAAGCCCATTTCTAGTTTTCAGCCAATCAAATTACTTGATCCAGACTGCTGATATAAATTCACATACTTAATGGCCAACTGATCTAGATCTACACTGTTTGCAAAGGCAGGACATATCCGGGTTCATATGGACTAGGGTTAATGATGGGATACATTCTAGGCCTCGTATACGAATCCACATATTTTTATAAGAATAGGGGACTACAAAGACGTAATTCTGATTTTAAAATCATTCTGAAAAATATTTATATTAGTTGAATATTTTCACAGCCTATTTTCTAGAAAAAAATAAGAAAAGCATTTTAAAATGTCGTCTACTGAAATGTTACCCAGAATGCTAAGCGTTAAATGCAAAGCATTATCGTTCTGTAATTGGGTCGCGCTATGCGAAAACGTGTCTTCGGGCATATGCGGACAGCGAAGTCCCAGATCAAAGTGTGCATCTGGTCAGGGTTTTAGCTGTCCATTAGCAGAATGGTTGGATGCTACAGAATACATAAATGGAGAGCAAATGCCCGGATGATACTTTGCACCTGCGCAGGATGATCTGAATCTGCGCATTTTGCGCATATTTGAAGGCACTTTTTCGCTTGACGCGACCCGTACCGATAAATTGTCGATTTCTGTCTTACTGCGCTTTTCTTCAAATCTTCATGAATATTACAGAATAGGAATCGGTTATTGTCCGCAGTCAATACCTCCAGCCCATACAAACAACGACCTTACGAGGGCCGCGTAAAGCGAAAAAGTGCCTTCGAATATGCGCAAAATGTGCGGATTCGCATCATTCTGCACATTTGGGCATTTGCTCTCAACTGAAACATTCTGTGATATCCAATGATTCTGTTTGTGGACAGTGTTAACAAAAAGACACAGCCTAGCCTGCGAATCGTTATTTATGTAGCCGATTTCATACAGCTTCCGTACATTTCCGTAATTCACGCGTATGTATTCTAAGTCACGTGGTGCTATGTCATACGACTGAATCAGCCAATCGATATCGGAATAAGAAACATGGCGGGAACTTCAGCTTCAGGAAGACTGAGCCACTGCCGACAGAGTTCACCATCTGCCCAAGGCACACGGAAAAAACGTAACGTTATTTCCTTAAATTTTGATTCTTTTGCAACCCTTTACAAACAGAATCAGAAGACGCGGTTCGAGTCAAGCGTCACTGCCTACACGGCAGGTGACAGGCTTTATCGCTGAAAAAACACATCGATTCAGAGGGAGTTTTCTCAAATACTGGGCGCGGCCATTTCGCTAATATTGTTCCGACTTTGTTTGTCTGAAATTTCTGTTCGGAAAGCGTGTGTAGATATTCGGGACTTTCCATTAAAAGTCGGAGTGAATTCGGCTATTCTCAAAAGCCGAAAGCCAAAATACACTCGGATGGAACAATCCTTTCGATCTTTCCTGCTTCTATAGATCAGAAAAGCATGACACGTATTTTTTAAGGAAAAAACACACATAAACACACTACACATTACTTGCAATATAAATTAAATATTATAGTCTTATGCCAACATCGGCTTGCGCCCGTGCGCATTGTAAATCAGATTTTTCGCTGTCCGCTTACAGAATGTAGAATACATCGTCTAATGGCGAATGCCCTGATCAGTCTGCACATGCGCAGACTGATCAGAGCATTTGCTGTTCGCGTATGGCATAATGATCCTTTTCCCATGATGCGGCTTTATTTACCAATAAATAAGTTACTGTGAAACAAAAGAGCCGCGACATGAGAAATCGAATCTTCTGACATGTACATCCAAAAGAGACGAAAATCAGCCAACGCACCCGCGCAGTCTGACCAGAGTCTTCGTTTTCCGCCTGAAGAATCTTTGCATCCTATGCTATCCAAAATGCGCCCAGCGAAGATTCAGATCAGACTGCGCATATGCGCAGGCTGATCTGAATCTTTGCTGGGCGCACATATCCAGAGATACGTTTTCTGCCGTTGCGGTTCCATACTAAGTTGTGTGATTATAGGAGATTCGCAGTTCCAGCTTCTATATCTGGAAATAGAATAGAAGAATTAGTGAATGCAAATAGGATTGGCGTGTTTGTTTGTTGGTGTGTCAGACATGAGAAAATTATAGCAATTATTATGAATCAAAAATTAGATATATACGGATGAAGCTAGCGCTTAAATTTCCGGAGAAGATCTTATACGAAACATGTGTATTCGGACGAGACAAGTGCCTAAATTTTCCGAGAAAGACATGTGTTCGGATGAGTACAGTGCTTAAATTTTCGGAGGTCATACATTTCACTCTCGGTGACTTGTTTTATCACGATGTTTACTGAATATTGCAGAGACGAAAATAAATTATGAACGTAATAGTTTCAGATGTTTGCATCAAAATCAAATATATTCGGGTGAGATGACTGCTTAAATTTTCTGTGAAGTTGTTTTCAAGTGTATAAAACGCATGTATTCGTATGAAACCGGTGCTTAATATTTTGTAAATTTTATTTTGTTTGGAACTCATGTATTCGGATGAGACTAGTGCTTAAATTTTCCGAGAATTTTATTTGTACAAAACGTGTATACGGATTGATGTCGAGACAGTGCTTAAATTTTCCGAGAAGTATTTTTTTTTTTTTTTTTTTTTTTTTTTTTTTTTTTTTTTTTTTTTGTACGAAACACGTGTATTCGGATGAGACAGGCGCTTAATTTTTCTGTGAAGTTATTTTTATACGAAATAGTGAAATACGTGTATTCGGAGGAGACTTGTGCTTTAATTTTCCGAAAAGATGTTTTGTAAGAAAAACGTGTATTTGGATGGGACTAGTGCTTAAATTTTCCGAGAAGTTTTTTTGTACGAAACACATGTACCCGGATGAGACTAGTGCTTAAATATTCCGACAAGCTTTTTTGTACGAAATACGTGTATACGGCTGAGACCAGTGCTTTAATTTTCCGAGAAGTTTTATGTACGAAACATATGTATTCGGATCGGACCAGTGGTTAAATTTTCCGAGAAGGTTTTATTGTACGAAACACATGTATTCGGAAGGGGTCAGTGCTTAAATTTTCCGAGAGGGTTTCTTTGTAGGCAACACTGTAAACTGTGACTCCCACAACTTGTATTGCGTGGAAATTGTGAAATGTATTAACTTGAGCATATCAATATATGTGCGTTTTGTAAAACAGCAATTAATCATAGTTGCCGGAAGATAGCATAAAATTGAATATATAATGGGTAAGATGAACTGGTAATCCAGCGCAAACGTCGCATCAACGTCGAAACAACGTCATTTGACGTTGTATTGACGTTGGTGCCCGCTGCGAAGATTGGATACATATACACGTACCTTATGGAGAAAAAAGTATTATGTTTTATATTTTTATTCTCTTTGTCTCTCTCCCTCTCTGTTCATTTGTCTGTCTGTCTGTCTATCTGTCTCTCTCTCTCTCACTCTCTCTCTCTCTCTTAAATATATTACACTGTATCTCGCCTCGGATGGATGGCTGGACGGACGGGCGGACCGACTGTCTGACAAAGGCTCCAACATTTTGAAAGCTGCTTCAATGTATAATTGACGTAGTTGATTAGGACACCTTTTTAGGTGCTAGTTTAAATATTCTAAACGGAATAAATCCCAGAATAGTGTACTAAGCCTTCCTATTGCCTTAATAACACAAAGTACTGGGACAGATAGGCCTTAGCAAACAGTGTAAGCCCAGATCCGACGCCGCTTTACGCGGCGTCGGATCAAGGACTACACTGTTTGCCGATCATTTGGCATTTTTAGACACATCGACAAGTGCTCAAATGGAGTTGTAGACCTACAACGTTTAGAACAAGTATGGTAAGGAGTTAAAGTGGTCTTACATATTAAATATTTAGAGTAAGTATGATTGTCGGAACTGTTGGTGCAACCTATCCCATCTATGTAATATATTGATTGGTACGATCAAATCGCACTAATCTCGCCCGCTAAGAACAGTATAGAAGCCATATAGATTAAGGCGGAGATTCTTCATAAAAGTCCAAGTTAGTGAGGTCGAATTTTAAAACGTGTGATAGGAGCGTATTTGAAGTATTTTTAAAATAATAGTATGTTCCACCCTTAAACCAGCTTCCTACTCGCATAGAATCAGATAGTGTGAGTAGACCATGGAAGTCTACAGTATAAAGGACTTGTTGGTTCAAAGGATGGAACATACTTGTATTTTAAAAATACTGAATCACCCTCATTTTCCAGTTTTAACCCGGAAGTAAAGATGCATTCATTTATATTTTAATGATGCGCAATCATGGAAAGAAGAAAAACAAAAGTAGATATTTAAATTTAATTCTATTGTGCATGTTTTTATGGGATATTGAGAACGGATCACTATCGTTTTAGTTTCTTGAAGATATGACGAGTAAGAATACTTTGATTTTAGGGTAAGTATACAAACCATTGGTTATCTCCCCATTCTGTGACATTTAAGCTGCCAAAACAATGGTATTACATAATTAACATATGTAGTTGATCGAGTGGATCCAATAAATCGCTCAAATCACACTTTTAAAATTCGACCTCATCAGCTTGAATCTCCGCCTTTATCGTAGATGCCCCTTAAGGCACTAGTCTTACCATCTCAGGCCCCGAGGGTATAAAACTTTTTTCATGCTCAACTCAATTGAGCATGAAATTTGTCCTGCTAATATATCTCAAATTACTAATACTTGCAAATTCTTTCTTACTAAACATAGCTAAGCATGAAAATTTCTCTGCTAATAAATATAAAATGCCAACTATTGCTGGCATTTTCATATTTATTAGCAAAGAAAAATTCATGCTCAGCAGAGTTGAGCATGAAAAAAAGTTTTAAAACCTTGGGGCCAGAACATTATAGATATACTTTCAGTAGGGGTAACTGTCAAATTGTTGTTGGTCTATTCCGAAAAGGGGTCTGCTAAGAAAGGAAAGGCTTTGCTTCCACGAGGAGCAAATTCTTTTGATTTTTGGCAGACGCCTTTTCACAAGGGGATTGATGTATAGAAATTAAACATGAGGTCATAAGATATCTCCTTTGTAAAAATGGCTAAAAATCTACCACGTATATCATGTCTCCTTAAAGAATACATTGCGCATGTTTTGACCATGACCAAACTGGGCATGCGCGCTTTCGGATCTGGGTACGTGCAATTGGCTTGTGCCAAAACTGTTTTATATATATATATATATATATATATATATATATATATATATATATATATATATATATATATATATATATATATATATATATATAACACGGATGATTTTCTTTCAGAAATCATTGAAAAGGTGAAGAACCCTTTGAAGCCATCATTTCGTCCAACTTTGGAAGAGTACGACTGTCCTTGTGACGAACTTGCTGACGTCATCAGACGGTGTTGGGCCGAGGATCCGATGGAACGGCCCGATTTCCAAGCCTTAAAGTCAATCATTAGGAAACTAAATAAGTAAGTGTCATTTGCTTTTTGATAGACGTTTGACTCGCATTATCTCAAACACTGATAACTCACACTACTGTATAAGTCGGACAAAAGAAAATGCAACATTAGTTTAGTTTGCTATATGTTCCTTACATTTCATCTCATTCTAATCAAACCAGGAGGGGATCCAGAGACGGTTCATGGGGTTCGACTGAGCCTCGTTTGACCCAAAATTTCATATTCAGACATTTTGAATTTGTTTCATTTTTATACCGTATTAACTCTAATAAATATAAGCTTACCTTAATCTATACCTTATATTTCTAAAGTTTCAAGTCCATTTTACTGTCTGTGAACGTCTGTGAACGTGTCTAAATTGCTGGAAGAGTGACAAACAGCATAGACCTTGATCAGATGCCGCATTTTACGGCATCTGATCTGGTTCTATCATGTTTGCTTATTCCTGTCTGTCCAAACAGTTAGGGTAAGTACGGTAGTTTGATCAAATCGTACCCTCCCCACCCCTCTTAGAAATTTTGAACCCCTATTTAAGCGTCCTGGATTCGCCACTGTGCGACAACGCCGTCTACAGCATTTTCCACCCATCGACAACACCAACATCGTTTCCTCTCATCCTGCAATATTTTAAGAGCGTGAACAGGAAGTTAAAAGAATTTTTTCGGCACAGTTTAGGGCAACTATATGTTCGAATTCTTATGGTAAACACGGTACATACATTCTTTGAGGACGGATTCGTATATCCTGTTTTATACAACTTCCGTACTTTTCCGTAATTTACTCGTAATCAAAGTCACGTGGCGCTATGTCATATGACTAAATCAGCCAATCGATCTCGGAATAAGAAACGGCGGGCGCCTCACTTCCAAGGCACGTGGAAAATAAACTAATGCTATTTCCTTTAGTTTGAAGGCTTTTGAAACCTTTGACAGGACAGGGAGTTGGCATTATCACTGAAAAATACGGCCATTTTGTTTTCATTTCGACTTTGATTGGTCGGTGAAATTTCTGTTCGGAAAAAGATCGCAGATATTTGGGACTTTCTGTTAATATCGGATGAACTGAAAAAGGAGGTAAAACTTCCAGCTGGGAGTACTCTCTTTTTGATCTGTGTGCTTTCACCTCAAATGGATAGTTTCTGAAGATTAAGGTGTGGGAGCTCTCTCAAAAGTGTTTGTCCTTCCACTCACCCTCTCCCGTTTAAAAAGCGGTCTATCCTAAACGGTAAGAATTTGGCAATGCAGGCAAATCCATTCCATTTAGCATAGATCATTTCTTCAGAAGTGACTTGACTTGATGTGCCGTAAAACAAACAGGACGTCATAAAATGTGTCTCCCTTGTAATATATGTTAGACATCCAGTCAAGGGTATTCATTCACCTTATCTGAAGATTGGCCTTTTTCCCTCACATACACAATGTTGTATAATTCTAACATTTTCCTGGACCGTGATCAAATTCGGACCTGTGGGAATTAGGTTTAGTGACCGTGTATTCATGAATGACCATATCTTAGGATTGGTCTGGCCATTGCCCAAATGTAATTTCCGTTCCCCAGGGGTTATTAAGTGAAGATCATGAAAGAAAGTGGCGTCTTATTTCCGGCGTTTTTCCCGATACATCTCAGGTGCGGATTCGGATGGTAACTGAGGGGTTCAATTTGACAAAACTACCGAACTCGACGTATTCAAAAAGACAGACGAACAAACAGTGAAGACCAAGATCAGACGACGCAGAAGGCGGCGTCTGATCATAGTCTACACTGTTTGGCACTTACCCCGCAATTTTATATACATTACCAAGTAGTGAATGGACTTGCTGAAGATAAGTAAAAGGTTAAGTGTAAAAGATATGAATATTTTGGGTAAATACGGTATCCCAAATTTATCAGATTTATCCAAAATTTCCCATAAAAATGAAATTTTGAGTCAGTGTTGGGTTCGACTGATTTACCATATAAATGTAGCCTTTGAAGATAAGTAAAAAGTTAAGAGTAAAATATGAATATTTAGGGTAATTATGGTGTCCCAAATTTATCAAATTTATCCAAAATTTCCCATAAAAATGAAATTTTGAGTCGTGTTGGGTTCGTCTGATTTACCATATAAATGTAGCCTTATGACACCATCCCATGATTTTTAGAAGCTGTCATAGTCAAGATCGATGAAATCATGAGAGTGGTATAGTTAACCGATCCCAACAACTGGCACCCATTCAAGTCAATTAACCCTAAAAGCGCCACTCACAATTGCAGCAGATGTTAACGTTATGAAATTTTTATACATCACGAAAACATGCCTATATAGTTTTGACCCCCATAAAACCCACTTTTATATAGTAAAACTGGGGTTTACAGGGGTATACACTATTTTTTCTTATTTCTGCTCAAAAACATAGATTGTGGGTACTCGTTAGAACCGCCTCATCGAAGCGGTTCTAACGAGTACCTACAATCTATGTTTTGAGCAGAAATCAGAAAAATATCAGAATGTTTCATCTGAAAATTTTCATTTTTTGGTGGTAAAAATCTCAATATATTTGAATAGGCGTGTTTTCGTAATGCAATATATTTGAATAGGCGTGTTTTCGCAATGTTTTTTGGGGTGGTCACAAGGGCAATATAATTGGCATTCTGCTGTTGCTGGATATATGCTTGGTCCTCTGAGCGGTTAACCAGTACTGAAAAATATGTAGACATTTTACATGGCTGTGTTTATGTAATGATAATTTTATAGCGAGCACAGCGCGACGCGCGTCGCGAACGAAGCGAGCTCTACGGTAGAGAATATGATCAAGAAAAAGTAACATGAAACTATATACACTTTCAGCAGTAATCGCTCTGACCAATTTTCTTCCGTTTTTTCTTCCCGGAAGTTGTCACCGGAAGTGGGCGGACTTGATTATGGGTCTCACTAATAAGCGTCACGAAGTGACCAGAAACGAGTGTCAATGAGTGTCACGAACATATTTTGCTGATTACTTTTATTATTTATTATTGATTTACATAATATTTTTATATACTGATATTCATTATTTAACGATGCTGTGAAGGACTTTTGAAGAGTGCAGATATAGGTTTGTGTTGTGCTCGCATTTAGGCCAAGCCTATTTTCATATTATTTTCAGGGATGGCGATAAGGGCAATATACTTGACAATCTGCTGTCTCGTATGGAGCAATATGCGAACAATTTAGAATCTCTGGTGGAGGAAAGAACGGCTGACTATCTGGAACAGAAGAAGAAAGCCGAGGATCTACTCTACATGATGCTCCCAAAGTAAGTGAGTCATAGCGTTGTCAGGGGCCACCTACGTCATCTACACGATGATATGCACTGTAAAGTTTGTCCGGATTTATGATAAATTCACGAAAAGTTCATAATGCAGCGAAAAATCACCGAGTGCACAAAACGTGTTCGTTTTAGCGCGGCCTCTTATCAAACATGCAAGCGCAATACGTGTTCTAGTTATTATAGTCATCGACCAGTTATGCTTAAATTGATAGTGCTATTGCATATCAACATGAATAGTCAAAGTGTCTGACTATATCCACTGCGTTTCAGAAGCCCGGTTTTTCAAAAGACAGACAGTCCATTTAACAATGAATTTAGTGCACTAAGTAAATATTCTGAATTTCATAAAACACTAGTTAGTTCATCAAGATTCCGTCAAACTAGCTACTAACGAAAATATGTGTCTTCATAATCGTTATAACGTAGGTTTTGAAAGTGGTTGTTACAGGATTTAATTTTATTGCTGTGGATGTTTTCGATGTGTAAACACCGGAGATTCATCTCAAATATAACAATGTTGTGAGTGATTCGCCAACGTTCACACATCGATAAAATCCACAAAGAAATAAAGGGCGTACCTCACGCAGCTGGTGTTAGTGTCATGTGGCGGCGGTAGAACGTCTCCCCGTAGTTCACCACAGTGCTGATTATATTTTTATTTCCTTTGGGGTCATTGGGCCCAATGTTGTATCTTTGAAAATGGAGCTCTTCTCACGTATGCACTAAAGGGCGTTAGTAGTATTGCAAACTTCATTACTGCTTATGAAGAGTCTCAAAAAACCGAGACTCCCATTTTCTATCTGTAATGTGTTCTTTGTTTCCAAAGGTCATCTTTCTGACATTTATTTATTCAGTTTGTTAGGGATTCGCCGACGTTCACACATCGATAAAATCCACACAAATAGAGCTCATTTCTTATAAGCGTATAACCACTGTAATGATATCGGTGAATATTGCCTCCCGTTGGGATATCATTGGCAGCTTGATGCGGCCTTTGATATCCAACGAGAGACAATATTCACCGATATCTTCGCTATTACCCTATATTATTATTTAGATGTATGTGGATGTTACCGCCGGCCTCGGTGGCTCAGTTGGATGCGCCGTCCGACTGGAGACCAGGAGGTCGCGGGTTCAACCCCCGCCGAGGTCGGCAACATTCTTTCGTGGAGATTGATCATGAAATATTTTCTACGGTCATTCTCTCCCTTCCGCTGATTCAAGAAGGGCAGTTGTCAGTTTCTGGCGAAAGAATGTGCACAATACTGGTTAACCGCTTAGAGGACTAAGCCTGCCCAGTAAACGTGTGGTTAGGTAAACTGACCGCGCTCGACATGACCCCATTGGGTTGACTGGGCCGTAAAACCTCAACACAAACAAATGTATGTGGATGTTACTTGTAAATGGATTTGTTTGTGGTTTTTTTTTTTTTTTTTTTTTTTTTTTTGCTTTTTTTGTTGTTGTTTTTTTTTTTTTTTTTTTGTTTTGTTTTTTTTAATTTTCAGTACAAGTTTGATAAAGATAAAGACACAAGGTGTACCAATACTTTGGGTAAATGTGATATTATGGATAGCGTCCACGTACTTTCTGATCAACTCTTTTATACTTTTTGTCATTATACAGATCAGTAGCCGGCCAGCTGATCCGTGGAGAGACGGTAATGCCGGAAGCCTTCGATGCTGTGACTATCTATTTTAGTGATATTTGTGGGTTTACTGCTTTATCCGCTGAGAGTACACCCATGCAGGTAAATTTTGTCCTTTAGTCTCTGTTTTTCTCTATGAATATCTAATCACATAGCCTGACATAACTTTAATTGAAATTGGACTATTCAAATATGTAGTGCGTGGGGTTTATTCAGTCTAAAATGGGTTAATACACTTTTTGGTGTGTTACAGCCATAGTGTCAGAGGAACAGATATGTTCTCAGCTAGTTTAACGCTTCGCAAGCTGGCCAAAATATTATTCTTATTTGTTCCAGAAGATTTTGGCATTTCATGCAAATTGTCTCCTTTGATGACGATTTCGATGAAATGTCAAAGCCAATTGTCTGGGAAAATAACAGTAATATCATCAATTTGTTGTTCGTTTAATTTGTCCAGAGAGTTTAAAAAAATATGAGTGCACCCTCCCCGCCCCAACCTCCATCCCTCTCCCGAACCCACGCGATTAATATAGGAATGATTTCTTTATGGATTTTATCGAAGTGTAAACTCCGACAAATCACTCATAAACTGAATTAAGCCCAAAGGGTTACATGTATATGTTTAGTTTGTGATTGATTTGCCGGAGTTGACACATCGATATAATCAACAAAAAGAATAATTCATTCCTTATACTTCTAACTTTGTCATCAAAATGTTACAAATGTTGCCATAAGAACGTCAGTCTTTTGAAAGAAAACAGATCTGACAGATTCCTGCTTTGGACTTCAATGAAGTGAAAATATATTTGCGTGAAATACAGTCGAGCCTCGATGGCTCGAACACCGATGGCTCGTTTACCATGGCTAATTCGAACTCGTTTTTGAATTCCTACGAAATTCTTTCGATAGCTGAAGACAACAAATATTTAAGGAAATTTCCTTATTTTATCGTGAAAATGTATGTTGAGTGTACTCATTAGAATCGCCTCATCGAGGCGATTCTAATGAGTACTCTCAACATACAATCACTGTGTAGAAAATCGAAAAGATTTCCTAAATTTTCGCTATTTGCTTCCTGAACTGGTGCCATGATTAACCCTCAGTGGCTCGAACTACCCATGTCTCGAACGAATTTCCATGGTCCCAAAGATGTTCGAGCCATTGAGGTTCGACTGTATATTGGCCGCGCCAAGCGAAATCGTATCTTCCGGCATATGCGGACAGTGAAGGCCAAGATCAGCATGCGCATCCGCGCAGTCTATTCAGGGCCTTCATTGTCCGCTAACAGAATCATTGGATACTATAGAATGTATAAATAGAGAGTAGAGACCCGGGCAATAATTTGCGCATGCGCAGGATGAATCTGAATCTGTGCATTTTGCGCATGCTCGAAGATATATTTTCACTTGGCACGACCCACATATTGCATGAAATGTTTATTAAGATAAGACGTTGTAATTATTTTATTTTAATTTAATTATCTTTTTAGGTGGTTGATCTACTAAATGATCTCTATACAACATTTGATTCCATTATAGAACATTTCGATGTTTATAAGGTAATTCTGTGTTTTCTGTATCTTTTTCTGATATCCTCTTATCTGCCAGTTTCCTCTGAATATTTATGACTGACTGTTAAAACGTATGTTTTCTACGTACAATACGTTCTCATTTACATAACTCATGATTGAGCATTCATATAAATTATTCTAACATATGTCTTTCCAGAAATCCACCAATTTCTCATCCATAGAATGAATATTTGATATTTTCTGCGATTTTTACCTGTACGGAAGTTAAGTATTTTCCATCTACCGATTTCGACTGGTTATTTATGACTTGTTAAAATATGTGACTAGAGTGATGTGATTAAACGACGATGATGATGATTTAGTGTGTTTCACATCCCTTTCACTATTAAATAAGCAACATCGAGAAGGGTGATAATGAAAAACTCTGTGCATTGAAGCGCCATACAGTCATGAGCTGAATTCTACCTCCAGGGACCTCGTAATCCGAAGTCTGGAGCGCTTACCACTCAGCCACCCAGACGCTTCTAACAAAATTGGAGTAGCAGTTATTTTATAGTCTGTGAATTAAATTAGTTTATACTTTTTGCTGGTTCCAGCCGTCACATCCTCATCTGTACCCTGCTCCCTAAAAGTGATTTTGTTTTTTGTTTATATTTTACAGGTTGAAACTATTGGAGACGCATACATGGTAGTCTCCGGCCTTCCAGATAAAAACGGGAACCTGCATGCGCGGGAAATAGCCCGGATGTCAATAGCTCTTCTTAATGCCGTATTGTCTTTCAGAATACGTCACAAACCAAGTGACCAATTAAAACTTAGAATAGGCTTACATACAGGTATGTATATATGTCAGAACTACTGGCATAGAGAACCTTAATTACTGTACCCTAAGTATTAGGGCAAACAAAAAGGCATGAGCAAACAATGTAGACCCAGATCAGACGTCGCGGAACGCCATTCATCCAACAGCCTGAGACACATCTACTTGTAGTAAAATGGGCTTGCTCAAATTTTGGGATAAATGCGACAAGGTTTACTGCGACCTAATATTTAAGGTTAATACGACAATCCTTTTATACCCCACTGCGTTTGTATGGTGCATTCTGTTTTCTCGTTGTCCGTCCGTATATCTGTCCGTATGTGACGTTTTTGACTGCTTAAGTCAAACTAAATTTTGGATAATGTTGGTTTAGTTTTGCTTCGTGTTCTTAACATATCAATTCCTGTCATATCAAACTACTGTTATTTCAAACTGAAAGTTCTGGTCCCTTGGAGTCTGAGATAATGAGAGTCTACTGTATTATAGATCAGTTTGATGGTCCCAGAAGTCAATAAACTTACTGTAAATATATGTACATACATAAGCCTACAAAAGCTAAAGCAAAAGACTACCATTGATTATTATTGCAACTTTACATGTAAAATATCATGTATGCAATGGGGTTGGGCCACAAGTTCTATCAACATTAGTTACGACCCTCCCCCTACAATTTCAACACACAACAACAATCACGTGACATTGCCAAATATTTCAGTAATATAACGAAACTATGCAGTACTTGTTGAATGAAACTCGACAAATAAATAAATAGGATTGTGTGTCTCTATACGTTAAGGTTGTGGCACAGGTGGATATCAGCGGTAGAGTAGTAATTTCTTTACTTACTGATTTCCAGAGAATCTACCAGTATCCTTTATGTATGTCTGGACGGATTTGAATAGAGACATATTGTCCTCTAAAGACATCTCGACAACGCCATAGAGTAGGATATCCAGGTTTAGAGGATGAAAAGATGGGAGCTCTGAGGTGACCGTATACGAAGCGTCCACGTTGTGATAGTAATGTGATACTTTTTCTGAACATGGGGTGTTCGGGGCATATAGAATCAAAGTACTGACTGCACTGACAGTACTGGATGGTCGATTGTCTCTGGGTGTAGGCTGGGAAAATGGTCCTGAACGGGGACGTAAAACCGTTTTATTTAAACCTTATTTTACTGTTATTTAAGCAAACAGTGTAGACCCTGATCAGACGCTGCGTTCTGCGGCGTCTGATCTGGGTCTGCACTGTTTGCCAATGTCCCAGTCAAGGTTTTTCAGATAACTCTATGCACAAGTACACTCTGACTCTGACGTTACAGTGACAAGAATTGCGCGGCTATGAATAACCGTTACCTGTATTTCGTTTAACGCGCAGTTTGATTACATAGGTCAGTGATAATCACGTGGACAACTACCTTCCAGAAATTTTGGCATTTGTATATTACATGTATACATGGATTGTTAACAAAAATCCGTCCCTAGGTATCACTGTCAGGCATAGATCGGCAAAGCCTCGTGATACTATACAGTAACCGCAGGGACGTGTTTTTCTATACGGACCGAAAACCCATGAAAGATTCTTATATTACATCCCATTGGTTTTTACAAGTGGATTTACCTGTCCCTTTTCTTTCTATTCTAGGTCCTGTATGTGCAGGGGTTGTGGGGCTAAAGATGCCACGATATTGTTTGTTCGGTGATACTGTTAATACATGTTCAAGAATGGAATCAAATGGTTTACGTAAGTAGATGAAGAGTTAATAGTATAATATCCATCCGTAAATCATATCAGAGACACCGGAAATTGCCGAAGATTATCTTTTTCAGCGTGAACTGAAAACCTTTTTCCCTTTTGCTCATTATTCGCTCAATCCCCATATTTATTTTAAACCTTTGAAGCTCAATATCAGCAGATGACAATACATATGTTTCTTTTTTTTTTTTTTTTCATTATTTTTCACAGAATATAAGGTTTGTTATTTCGTACAAATTGTCCCCAGAAGAAATGGAAGGATTTGTTTCTTAGGAAAGCCGGAAAATGTTTCAGAAAGATGTCTGCTAAAATTGTACTCTGCATGCTTAGCGTTTGTATACCCCGCTACAAGATAGTGTCGGTGTATTATGTCCCCCATCCACCGAGTGCACGTCCGTCCGTCAGCGCTTGGTTTCCGCTTCTAACGAATATTTCTTCTTTTTTTTATTTTATCCCAAATTTGCATACACATTTATATCGGGAATAAGTGGTTGGGGATTGTTAATGACCAAATGTCCGTTTACTTTTGACAGAGGACTATCCTTTCTTAATGGCAAAAAAGGTTTTCATTCAATATTACGAGGACAAATCAATGAATTTGGTCGAAACTTCATATATTAAATGATATTGACAATATCTTGTTTTTCAGCATTTTCTATCAATTTTCAGCAGTCCTTGGCTATTAACGCAGGGAAGACTGATCGAATTATTGTATAATTTCAGCGTTACGTATCCATGTCAGTCCAGACACAAGAGCGGTATTAGAACAATTTGGTACATTTGACCTTGAACTCAGAGGCCCAGTAGAAATGAAGGTAATGGCTTTCTCTCTCTCTCTCTCTCTCTCTATCTCTCTCTCTCTCTCTCTCTCTCTCTCTCTCTCTCTAGTGTGTGAAAGCTTTCGTTTTCTGTCTACATAAGTCCTCGGAGGGGGGGGGGGGGTGAGGGGGGTGGGGTGTGTAACTTCTTATATATGGCATAGTACGGCGTTGCCAGGTATATGATTGGCCCCCTTTTTTCAACAAAAAGTATATGTATGGCCCGATTTTTCTGGATTCCTATGTGAAAGGCTTCATTTTTCTGACATCCTGGTATATGCACATATTTTTCGCTCAGAGAATTTTCGAGGCTGCTTATCCTCTTGGTATTACATGAATTGACTGTGATATTTGTGTAATAACCAGCAAAAAATGGGTTCAAAAAATCAAAGGGCAGTATATGAATAGGTCAGCATTTTGGATGATCAAGTATATGAATGGGTCCGTTTTTTCGAAGGCCAGGTATATGAATGGGGTAGGTTTTGAAATACTGGCTCGCACACCCGTACCAAAATTACCCCTAAGTTACCACCCCCCCCCCCCCCCACCTCCCACCCCCCACCACGAGCATAAGTCAAATCTCTTTATACCGACACCCGATGCAACGACACCTTCGTTTTAATGTTAATTTGACAGACAAGAAACTTTCGTTCAAGAGTTACAGCTATTCTGAAATTATTGAAAATTAAATCAAATTATTTCGTACTTCAAGAAACATATATTTTGGATATTTGTTAGAATCGCCTCAGTGAGGCGATTCTAACAAATATCCAAAATATACAGTCCATGAGAAAAATAAAACTAAATCAAGGCTTTTCGTACATATCATTCTGCTGATTATGGATTCTTTACAACAGCAAATTGTTTTAATGGCAAAATCCTTGGAACCAAATGATGTCGTTGTAACGAGGGTTCACTGTATATGTAGAGATAACTTTCTCCGTAATACATATTGTGGATTCTCGGAGACGTATTATTTATTCAGAAATGTCAAAGTACCGAAAACTTGTTTAATAATGTTACAGTAAAATTTTGAGCTTTGGTCAGCCTGCTACTTTTGGCTTACTCGATGGCTTGCGTTTCTTTCAGGGTAAAGGTTCCGTAACAACGTACTGGTTGCTAGGGGAGCGGGCGCCATCAAATCAGTAGTGGTTTCCGCTTTTGCTGTTGTTACTAATGGTGACTTTGAGATAAAACAAATCCAAGTGCGTCAGACAATTCCAATAACGATGATTCTAATGTGTACAGTCAATTCGTTGTGGATCAAGGAAGGTCTACGAATGGTGGACATCAGACTTAAACACTTTACACTATGGGTAAAATTTTCAGCAGACAACATTTTTAAATAGTTTTCTTTTTTGCCCAGAAACGAGAATTTGACATTTCACGCAAATTGTCTCCAATGTAGAAAATTTGCATGAAATGTCAAGTCATGTTTTCTAGGAAATATAAGAAAAAATATCATCAATTTGCCGTCTGCAGGATTTGCCCAGAGTGTAGTAAAGGTTAAAAATGATGGGTGGTGAAAACGACCATTATATCACCATCACGAAAATTTGCCTATATAATTTTGACCCCCTTAAACCCCACTTTTATATAGTAAAACTGGGATTTATAGGGGTATACATTATTTGCTTATGTTTGCTCAAAAACATAGATTGTGGGTACTCGTTAAAACCGCCTCGGCGAGGCGGTTCTAACGAGGGCCAACAATCTATGTTTTGCGCAGAAATATGAAAAATATCAAAGATTTTTATCTGAAATTTTGTAATTTTTGGAGGTAAAATTTTCAATATATTTGAATAGACGTGTTTTCGTAATGCATGCAAAATGTGAAAGCTCTGATCGGCCTCACCCCATCAACATATCTTTATTGGGCAATGTTTCTAAGCGGGCATTTGACGGTCCTGTTCTGATCAGAATGCGCGCATTCGCAGGCTGATCTGAGCCTTCAAAGTCCGCCCATGACATGATGAGGTCCCTTTTATTCCTTGAGCATCATATATGAAGAATGGTAGCATTAAGGCTTACTTTGTGGGGTGAAAATTTCAGCAGATGACATATTGAAATACTATTTTTCCCAGAAAACATGATTGGACATTTGATGGAAATTGTCTCCAATGGATACTATATGCATGAAGTGTCCAATCCTGTTTTCGGGAACAAAATAGTCGTCAGTTGTCGTCTGCTGAAACAGTCCCGAGAATGGTAAAGACGATCTTTTTTATTGTTCAGAGTGACACTTAACTGTAAAAGTAGAAACATGGATAGTGACTGTTAACTGTAAATAGCCGAAAATTGTTAAAATGGCTCTTGACAGTTGACTGTAAATAGTCGAAAAAACGTTAAATGGCTATTGACCGTTGACTGTAAGAAGTCCCAAAACGTTAAAATGGCTATTGACCAATAACTGTAAAAAGTCGAAAAAAATGAAAATGGCTATTGACCGTTAACTGTAAATAGTCCAAAAACGTCAAAATGGTCATTTGCTGTTAACTGTAAATAGTCCAGAAACGTCAAAACAACTAAAGACCGTTGACTGTAAATAGTCAAAAATGTTAAAACGGCTATTGACAGTTAATTGTAAATTGTCGAAAAGCGTTAAAATGCCTATTGACCATTAACTATGAAGGTCGAAAAACCTTAAAATGAGTATTGACAGTTAACTGTAAGTAGCCGAAAACACGTTAAAATGACTGTTTACAGTTAACTGGCAAACAACTATTTTAGCGCTTTTTGTAGCTTTTTACAGTAAGGTTCTTCCAGAATCCTTTAGTCAACATTTCTGCAGGAAAAACTTTATTCGCATGATGCCGAAAGGAGGCTAGTACAGGTCTTGGCTTTCCTTGTGCTTACAACAGAATATCGGATTCCCCGAGGCCATCTGCCATGTTTGTCCTCGGCCTGTGCTCAGTTATGATTTTAAGGCTACCTGGCAACTAAGGCACACCGGGGCAGCGCCGGAAAATCCGGATTAGTTTAGCCTGGACCCTAGCTTGAAACGGTCTCTGTGCATAATTCACGCGCAGAAAAAACCACGCCGGACCGGATGCTAATAACCCTGCCTGTAAGTTTCTAAATTTAGGGTAGTCGGTCGAAATAAGAGTTTCAATACATGCGTGTATTACTTATTAATGCACAATGCAATCGATCGTGCGCTTGTAAAATTGATAGAAAGAAAATCACTAACCTTTGGTTCCGGCACAGGGCTCCTCCTCTTCGTCTCACCAGCAGCAAGCATCCTTGAATCCCTAACGGCACTGTTTATGGTCATTCAGCATGTATCTTTATCTTATGTTGGAGACCCGGTAGTTTAACCGGGTGGTTAAACTTTGTTTAGTTGTCCGTTAGAGGATCACCCCGCTCTATGAGGCCGAAGAACTCCATGTCAGGGACATCCGATGTTTTGAGGCGTAGTCTCCTGCGATGCACCATCCCGCTGAACGCCAAACGGCCCATGGCTGATTCTTCGGGTTCTTTCCCCGTCGGTAGCTTAGCTGAATATGTCGTTGCCGCCACATCATTGCGCCGAGATGCTACCGCCCGGTATTATGATGTGGGGTCTTGGCCTTCAGAGGTATATATATACTTAACCCTTAAAGCGCCAATCACAACAGCAGCAGACGAACTTCTTAATTTTTGTGTTATTTTAGTGCGAATTGCCTGCTTTACAATCGCACGATTCACATAAAATGTCAAGCCTTATTTTCTCTGAAAAATAAAACAAAACGGAGAATGTCATCTGCTATGATTTTGCCTGGCACTTTTAAGGGTTAGTACCAAAATAGTTCTTCCTATTTTAATCACATTTTGCCGAGTCTTACGAACCATATTTACACCACGTTTTTGTTTGTTTTATTTTCTAGTTTTTCCTTGTTTTATAATGGGATCAAACCAAATCCGAAGTAATACATGTACATGATATATGTTAAATGCTGAGCGTAAAGAAACAGACCTTAGGCTATGTGCGAATAGTGAAGGCTAGGGTTAGGCTGCGCACTGCATAGTCTGATCAGTGTCTTCTCTTTTCGTCGAAACATTCTATATGTAACATATCCGTTAATTCTGTAAGCGGACAATGAAGGCCTCGATCAGCCTGCGCAAATGCGCAGGCTGATCTGGGCCTTCATTGTTCCCATATGGCATAGCGCAACATTTGTTAAAATTATGACTCGCAATACGCAATACTGTTGAATATTATTTTTGTTTTTCTGTGATCCGATTTATAGTCTTTACCGTTTTTTTGTCTTTTTTTTTTTTTTTTTTTTTTTGTGGACGTGCATTTCAGCTTTTTTGTGCAAAATGTATGTGGTTCTCAATAACACATTTACCACTTATAAAAAAAGAAAAAAAATAATATTTTGAATTTACCTCTACTTCTTTAAACTTTCCTTGCGACAGACAGAATTTCCAACCTTGTAGGACGCTATTTTGTGTTTTGAATGACGTCATGTAAGTCTAACTCTGATGACGCCACAAAGGAACAGTGACGCCCAAGCTATTCAGTTACTTGCAAATGTTATTCATTTAAGCTCGCCCGTACATTACGCAAGTACATGAAGGCCTATATATGTTGTGCCCGCTCGGGTGTCGGCGTCGGCGTCGGCGTCATATTTTGGTTTAATTAATAGAGACTCATATCTCTTGATTTAGCTGATAGCATGAATGATGTTAGAAATAGGTCTAAAGTTTTAAACAGTATTATCCGTGTTAACTCAATGACCTTGAGGTCAAGGTCACATAATTAGTAAATTAAATTTTATTTAAATATTTTTAGAGTATTGTATCTTCTTAATTTAGTTTATACATTTGTAGATTTAGTTTATATTTGGACTGATGTTATATAGCCTAAACCAATGATTTACACGGCACCAACGTGACCACACTCAGTGACCTCGAAGTCAAGTTCAAGGACTTAGAAATGTAAAGTTTTAGCTTCTTGTGATAAGTTTATTATAAAAATGTACCTAGATTTGCTAAGCTGACACTTTGAAAGATGTTGAAAGAAACGTCCTTGACCTTCCAGTAAGAGAAACAATAAAACTTAATCTCTTAAGGGAAAATTGATGCATTTTCAGGATGGGCAAATCTGTCGATATTGTTTTACGTCCTTTTTTGAAAAGGGCATTACTCTTAAAGGAAAGAATTTGCACCCCTTGGGAGCAAATTCTTTCCTTTCAAAACAGACCCCTTATCAGAATAGAAAGGGCGTGTAGCAAACAGGAAGTCACAAATGTTGTTTTTCTTGTTAAAAAATGTCGGCAAGTCCACCAAATGTATTAAGCTCCCTTAAAAGAAAAATTTTAATTCTTTCCATATTATTTATTATACTTGTTGTATGTACACTCATGTTTTGTAAATAACATAATATATATCAGATCCCATTCTCATTGTGAAATAAACTGTTGAAAAAGTTGAGAGTATGTGCAAGAAATGTCTGTTTGTTTGTTTATGGAACTGAACAGACATTAAGTCTATGTTAGAAATGTTCGGTTTTTCTTTTGTTGAAATACCATATTTATCCTAAATATTGGGAAACTTTTACTTGTCACGACTGCAGCAGACAACATTTTTTTTTTTCTTTTTTTTTTTTTTTTTTTTTGTATTACAGAGAAAATAAGACGTGCCATGAAGGCTTGACATTTCGTGCCTAGCAGACGATTCGCATGAAATGTCAAGTCTTTTTTTTTTCTCTATTAAATACAAAAACGAATCATCTGATCTAAGGGTCAGTGCTTCTAAAATTGCTTGAAGAGTGAAACAGTGTAGACCCGTATCTCCTACCTAGTATTTATTAGAGCCATTAACATGTACACTACAGCCGATTTCATACCGCTTCTGTACTTTTCCGTAATACGCTCGCAGTCCTAGTCACGTGGCGCTGTGTCATATGATTAAATCAGCCAATCGATCTCGGAGCAAATATTAGCATCTTCAAAAAGCTAGCGGGTCGTTTAGCTTCAGCGATTGTATGTACGCTTATGCCGCACAATCGAGCTGCGCACTTTTGCATGCTTTCCGGTTCTTCTTGACTATACCTTGGGGTCTCAAATCTAACTGCCTTACTGCAGGACTCGATGCACTTATCCTTTTTAAGTTGCTCCTTTAATGTCTTGATGAGAACGACCTCGTTAATTGCATACCCAAAGGAGGCTATATTTGGATAATAAAACATTCTACTCTGTTCTGTTTATTACCAGATGCACGACTACTATGTCAACAATCTTGCTAGTTACTTCCGCTTAAGCTGGGTTAGGAATAATTCCCGTATTTGTATTTGATGTGTGTTTAGCATGACTCCTATATCTGTGCTCGCCAGGGCGACCCGTAATAAGAAACGTGGCGGATCAATTGTCTCCTTTTTTTTTTTTTTTTTTTTTTTGATCTTCCAGCAAGACTTAGCGGCTGCCGACAGAGTGCATCATCTTTCCAAGGCACATGGAAAAATTAATGTTATTTCTTTCAATTTTGTCTCCTTTTTTTTTTTTTTTTTTTTTTTTTTTTTTTTTTTCTTTCTTTTTTTTTTTTTTTTTTGAACTTCCAGCAAGACTTAGCGGCTGCCGACAGAGTGCATCATCTTTCCAAGGCACATGGAAAAATTAATGTTATTTCTTTCAATTTGGAGGCTTTTGTAACTCTTAACATGGCAGGGGTTAGCCATTGTCACTGAAAATCACTTTGCTTCCACGAGAATTCTCTCAAATACTGGCCGCAGCAATTTTGTTTTTATTCAAATTTTGATTAGTCAGTGAAATATCTGTGTGGAAAACGATCGCAGATATTCGAGACGTTCCGTTAGAAGTCGGAGTGAAATAGGCTATAGACAAATGGACTGGTTCAAATTCCAGGAGAAGGTTAGTAAGGTGTACAATAACTAGGGTTAATATGGTAATATTGAGTTTTTCTCTGCTTTTGAAAGAGTTTTTTTGTTTTTTTGTTTTTTTTTGTTGTTTTTTTGTTTGTTTTTTTTTGTTTTTTTTTTTCTAAACTAAGCTGACATCACACAATGACATAAAGGCGCAATGGATTCACAACATTCCTAAGAAGTATAGTAAATGACAATGTATTAGTACATTCTTTAATAGAGTATCTACAATGTGCTGTAGTCAGAGTCCGCGATTTTAAGAACATGCTATTCAGAGCCTTGCGCAATAATTTTGCGGTTCTCAATAGCAAATATACCACTTGAAAACAGAAGAAAAAATATTTTGAATAAACCTGTATCTTTCATACTCCCTTACCAAACGTCAGATAATCGCTAAACTGTGTTTAAGTGGCATTTTCACATCGTAGCATTTTTTTACGCCATTTTGTTAGTTTTGAACAACGTCACAGACGTCTAACACTGATGCGTCATATGGGCCGCGTCATGCGAAAAAAGTGACTTCGAACATGCTTAAAATGTGCGGATTCACACCATCCTGCGCATGCGCAAGGTCATCCGGGCCTTTGCTCTCCACTGATACATTCTACAGTATGCAATGATTCTGGCAGCGGACAGCGAAGGCTCTGATCAGACTGCGCATCTGCGCAGTCTGATCTGGGCCTTCGCTGTCCGCGCATGCCCCGAAGGCACATTTTCGCTAGGCGCGGCTCAAAAAGGAAGTAGTTCATAGTATAACAATACAGGAACAAATCTAGAAAAAAAAATAAATAAATATAGATACAGCAACTAGTTTGTGTAAATTAAGACTCTGAATCAGCCTATAGTAACATGTATTTTTTTGTTGTTTTTGTTTTCCAATTAATGTAAATGAGACACACCTCTAGGGTACCGGGAACTAATTAGTTTTAGTTTTTGAGCTCTATAGTAAGTTCACGCTTTTTTTTGGTTAAGAGTTCTTTTCAGGGTATGGCTGAACTTCCATTTTTTTTTTTTTTTTTTTTTTTTTTTTTTTGTCAATTCAAAGATCTGGCTAAGCACAGCAAAATAAATAAGGAAAACATATCACTGTCACTAGCACTTTTCTGAGACTTTCAGGAGGCTGAATGTAGCAACACCTCAGTTGGCAGATATGTAATAATATTTTGATATTTCTCCACTTCTTGTTTTGGCTTCAGCAAATACAAACTTACAGAAACACACTGATAGAAACATTTATTTCTTTGTAACAATTATGAAATTGAAAACCAACATTATTTCCTCCAATTAGAATAATTGATTTAAATTCATCTTTATTATTAACCAATCACAGGTCGCCTTAAATAAAATAACTGCCAGTCCTGACACAATTTGTTCCCTGTGCCCTCTAGTATTTTAGCTGAAATAGGGATGTCTTTCGTTAGTATTTCTACTCGCTTAATCGACTTTTTTGTAATATATGACCAGTGATCACATTTCTGATCACAAACTGATCACATTCCTACACACCAAGCCCCTTTTGACAAAGGGTTTGCTTTAAAAGGAAAAGAAGCGTCCGGGTGGCCGAGTGGTCAGCGGTCCCGTCTTCTCATCACGAGGTCCCGGGTTCGAATCCTGCTGGAGGCGGAATTCAACGCATGACTGTACGGCTCTTCCTTGTATAGGGCTTTTCACTTTCACCCTTCCGCCGTCTCTATATAGCTTAAATAATGTTGAAAGAGACGTCAAACACCAAATCATCATCATCAAATAGGAAAGAATTTACTTCAAGGGGTCTACTCTAAAAGGAAAGAATTTGCTCCTCTCGGGAGCAAATTCTTTCCTTTTAGTGTAGGCCCCTTTTCAGAAGGGGTCATAAACAATTTTGACATAATTGCTTCTTTTGAAAGTGCATCTATTCCCTTAACTTTAGACTCCCATGGGAGCAAATTCTTTCCTTGCAGTGTGGACCCTTTTTCAGAAGGGAACATAAACATACTTAATAGAATTGCTTCCTTTGAAAGTGCATCCCCTTAACTTTTGTACGAAAGTCCAGCAGATAGTTTGCAAGAAATGTTCCGATGACTTAATTCCCTGCACTTGTACAATAAATGCACTTGAATTTTGTTTGCGATATGTTTTGTCTTTTAGACCGAATTTCGTGCAAAAGGATTCAACCATAGTAACGAGTGTTTACTATTTTTTTTTTTTTTTTTTTTTTTTTTTTGTATCATAGGGAGAGAATGTTGAATCTTTGTTGACAGTCTGAATTGTATGATAGTTTTGTTTCTTTTAGAAATTATAATACTATTAAAATGACATAAAACAATGTAGTATATTCTTATAAATTTTAACATCCCGATCTATTTACAGTGTTTATAAAAACTCCCGACCTATTTACAATGTTTATAAAAACTCCCGACCTATTTACAATGTTAAATACTTGAGACACATAGCTCAATACAAGATTGGGTATCACGTAAGCATTTTTTTTTATTTCTCCACAAAAACATGTTGTGGGTACTCATTGGAAGTGCCTCAATGAGGCGCTTCCAATGAGCACCCACGACCTGTTTTGTGTAGAAAAGACAAAAATTATCAATGTTTTTGGTTGAAAAAAAAAAAAAAAAAAAAAAAAAACCGCACCTTATCTGGAACTCTGTCAGTTTCTGGTAAAATAGTGCGCACAATTTCGGATTAATGCTTTGAGGACAAAGCCTGCCCAGGAAACGCATGGTTAGGTAAAGTGACCGACTCGACATGACCTTAATGTGTTGATTGGGCCGTAAAACTTCAACTCAAAAGGAAATCTGGAGCTTTGAGACACCAGAAAAGGCGGCGATCACAGAACAATATAACCCCAAAATGTATGAATAGGGGTTTTATGGTGAGCTATGTCAATTCAAAACAGATTTCCTCTAGAAAATAAAATAAACAAATGATTAATACATTTGTCCTACCTGTTCCGACACCATAACACCTTACCATACTTGTCTTAAACTTAAAATTTGAACTCTATTTTACTACCTGGTGGTGTCTCTTACAGTTGCTGGCTGAGTGCAAAAGTTTAAATCGTATATGGGGCGTTTGATCTTGGTGTACACTGTTTGCTTAAGCTTGTCTTTCCTCCTACTAAGGGTCAATAAATTCTATGTTTGGCCCCTTCGTGAATAAACAGACCATAGAAACGAAAATAGGTTATATTGAGTATATTAATTAGCAGAACTGTAATATTGCAACGAATTCTGCGTTTCTTTAAAAACGTACATTTTATATGTATCTAGAAATTTCAACTTGATAAAGATAAGAAAACAAATGTTTTTAGTGCGTAGGCGTCTCAAGTCCCCTTTATATTTCATCCAAGCCAGTTTTTCAGAAGTCTTAGTTTATTTTGGCCTAAATTTGAGGGAAAAAAAAGATAAAAACGTCAAACGAAATCTGATGCTGGAACCAAGAATCTAATCAGTGTTATGGCCTCGGTGGCTCAGTTGGATGCGCCGTCCGACTGGAGACCAGGAGGTCGCGGGTTCAGCCCCCGCCGAGGTCGGCAACAGTCTTTCGTGGAGATTGATCATGAAATATTTTCTACGGTCATTCTCTCCCTTCCGCTGATTCAAGAAGGGCAGTTGTCAGTTTCTGGCGAAAGAATGTGCACAATACTGGTTAACCACTTAGAGGACTTAGCCCGCCCAGTAAACTTGTGGTTAGGTAAACTGACCGCGCTCGATATGACCCCATTGGGTTGACTGAGCCGTAAAAACCTCGACACAAACAAACATAATTAGTGTTATAGACAAATGTCATACATAAACATCGAAAACCGTATTTATTCTTACTATACTTGTTCTAAAATTTCAACAGGTCCATATTACTACCCGAGTGTGAAGATTCGTGGATGAGTGGCAAACAGTGTAGACCCTGAACAGACGTTGAGTTTTGCAGTCTTTGAACTTAGACTACACTGTTTTCTCAGTCCTGTCTCAGCCGAACCGAATATTGGAAGCGTCCGGGAGGCCAGTCGGTTAGCGCCCCCGACTTCGGATCATAAGGATCTTGAGGTTCAGGATTCGAATCCCGCACTACTCACGAAAACATACCTATATAATTTTTATCCCCTTAAACCCCACTTTTATATAGTAAAACTGGGGTTTACAGGGGTATACATTATTTTTCTTATTTCTGCTCATAAGCATAGATTATGGGTACTCGTTAGAACTGTCTCGGCGAGGCGGTTCTAACGAGTTCCCACAATCCTTGTTTTGAGCAGAAATATGAAAACATATCAGAATTTTTATCTGAAAACTTTCAGTTTTTGGTGGTGAAATTTTCAACATATTTGAATAGGCGTGTTTTCGTAATAAGGAGGCGGAGTTCAGCTGAAAACTGTACTGCGCTTTTGTGTACTGAGTCTTTCATTATCACTTTTCCATCGTCTCGATGTGACGAAAATTGTTGATAGGGACGTAAAACACCTATCCATCATTATTATTTGTCCGGATACTAAAGTGTAAATAGGGTATTTATCACGAAAACATGCCTATATAATTTAGACCCCCTTAAACCCCACTTTTATATAGTAAAACTGGGGTTTACAGCGGTATACATTATTTTTCTTATTTCTGCTCAAAACATAGATTGTGGGTACTCGTTAGAACCGCCTCGTCGAGGCGGTTCTAACGAGTACCCACAATCTATATTTTGAGCAGAAATAAGAAAAATATCAGAATTTTTGATCTGAAAATTCTCATTACTTGGTGGTAAAATTTTCTATATTTTGAATAGGCGTGTTTTCGTTATGTTTAAGTATACCGCGCCATGAAAAAGGGCAGTTTTCGGCATACGCGATCAGTAAGAATCCAGAATAGCCAGCGAAACTCTGTATAATACAAAATATATATGGATCTATTCTACAGAAGCCAATGATTCGATGAAGAACAGCGAAAGCCCTGGATGCACAGTCTGATCTGGGCCTTCGCTGTCCGCATATGCAACGTGAGCAAGTGTCATTTTCACATGACAGTCGACTATTCATACAATTCGTCAGCCAATAAAACTGAACGTAAACATTTATTTTCACGTGCTTTTCGCAGTCATTAGAGCTCATGAGTAGTTTATTAATCTTCACAATATGGAGGGAAATCGGAATATCAGAGGAGAAGGCATTTGCTGATGTATGTTTCTTACAATTTATTGATTTTTTTATAGCATTTGTTATGCCCCGGAATACATGTACTTGTAGGCTGATGTGTATATAGTTTTTAATTTTCCGTTCGTGCGTCCGTTCGTAAGTACGTTCGTTCCTTTGAACTTCCTGGGGATGATCGGGTGGTGCGAAAGGTGTCGTGTATCTTACGTCACAGGGGCATCCAACTGATACTGGCTTACATTTGGGCAGGGCCTGCTGTCCTTTTAGCAGGTAAGGGTAGAGGGAAAATGTTTTTATTTCTTCTCTTTATTCGCTTTCATTCCTGTTCCTCTTTCTTCCCTGTCCCTCTCTTTCATCTCTTCTACTGTCTCTGCTATCTCTTTTCTCCCTTTCTCTGGGAGACGACTCAAAATGACCCACAAGGGTTGACGTGTCGTTAAACCGCAACACAAACAATCAGAAACCAGGCCCATACGCAGACTTTAGAAATGGGGTTGTGGGCGGGGGGGGGAGCAAATTATAGCTATTCTGAAAAGGAGTTCAAATGCTGAAAAAAAATGCCGACTTTTGGGCCACAATTAGTGCGTTTTGGGTAAAAAAAACTGCATGGTTTTGAAGTCATTTGCCAAAAAGGCCCGAACCCTCCATATACGGACCTGAAATCATCATCATCACAGGACAAATAAAATAGAGTATAATGTGATAATGTGAGAATATTTCATGGACACAGCTTTGTCTTCAAGACTGCATGTGATCAGGCCCCGAGGTTATAAAACTTTTTTTCATGCTCAACTCGGCTGAGCATGAAAATTTATCTGCTAATAAATATGAAAATGCCAACAACAGTTGGCATTTTCATATTTATTAGCAGAGAATTTTTTCATGCTCAGCTGTTTAACAAGAAAGAATTTGCAGAACAGAACGGAACACAACCTTATTTTGTAATAAATCCAGGGTTTTCCCCGATTCGCATTTTGGCAGTTTTTTTACCCCCAAAACCTTACTGGATACCCTTAAAAGTTAGGGGCAAGGTCCTGAGTGACGCATACATAATCAAATCCAAAATTAATTTTATTTATGGGTTTGTATTTTAATCTATTTGTGGTCTAAAAGCCAAGAATAATCAAAATTTGAGCCATAGTTAACCATAAAGTAAAAGCAAATTGTAGCAGACGACATTTTGAAACTTGTTGTATTTTTCATAGAAAATAAGGCTTGTCATTCATGTGAATTTTCTGCCTAGCAGACAATTCACATGATATGTCAAGCCATATTTTCTCTATAAAAATGTATTTCAAAGTGTCGTCTGCTGCAGTTGTGATTAGTGCTTAAGGGTTAACCACTTTATAACAATAAACGGTCCCTAAATCTTATCAAAGGACCCCTTAAGGGAGTCCCTGGGACCCTCACTTTGAAACCCTGAGGGAAATGAAATCTAAGGCCACAGGCAGGTGGCATATGAGAAAAAAACAAACAATACATATAGGCATGTAGATGACGTGCATAACATGCAGAGACTATTTGTTTTGTTAATAATTCCCGTATGCGTTTTACGATATACGGACTGGGATTTTCAGACATACGGACAGCGGAGTGCGCATTAGACTAACAGAACTCTTTTAGTACTTAACAAAAAAGACATGTGAGAGTAAATAAACATAAAACACCTATAAACATATGTAAATCTTTTGGTAAATATGTGTACATACATATACACATATATATACATATGTCACACATATCTTTCAAGAATGTGCACAATACTGGTTAACCGCTTAGTGGATTTAGCCTGCCCAGTAAACGTGTGGTTAGGTAAACTGACCGCGCTCGACATGACCCCACTGGGTTGACTGGGCCGTAAAACCTCAACACAAACACACACTCTTATATCTATATAGCACACACCATTCATTCATGCCTTTACGGTGTGTATTAAAGGTAAGTGTCTACACCGTTTAAGACTATCTGTCCGAATACTTAGTGTAAAAAAGATACATCTTTTCAATCATAATATACTAAAAATAATTCATTTGCCCTGGGTTGGGTATTAACTCTTTCGCTGCCACAGGCAATAATATTAGGCTTTTACAAACAACATAGATCCAGATGAGCTGTCTCATCTGGATCTACGCTGTTTGACATTCAGTCTTTCAACTTTACATATAAATGTCTTTCCAAAGGATATTTTGTTAAAATAAAAAAGCAGACGACAAATGTCGTCTGAAATTCGGCGCCGAAAGAGTTAAATGGAATAGAGAGTAATGAGGGTGAGATTGCTATTGACAAGCAGTGGGACTATGTCAAGGATAACAAAAAAATGTACCACTATTTTAGATAGCACTATGGTACAAAAACCATGTCTTTATCCCAACCACAAAATGTCCAGTCGAGCTACAGTTCTTGTAATCCCTACGAGATTGTGAACGCCTCCGTCCGTCCGTCCGTCACGCTGTCTCCTCCTAAACCACTGGGCAGAATTTTAACCAATCTTGCTACATGACTTCCCTTTACGTTAAGAGTGTGCGAGAGCAATATTATTTTTCCGTCCGTCCGTCCGTCCGGCGTCCGTCCATCTGTCCGTCACGCTATCTCCTCCTAACCAAACTTGCTACATGACTTCCCCTGCTGGCCCTTCACTATCCGCTAACAGATTTATTGGATACTACAGAATGTATGAATGGAGAGCAAAGGCCCGGATGATACTTTGCGCATGCGCAGGATGATCTGAATCTATGAATTTTGTGTTTACAAAGGCACTTGACGTGGCCCATATGCTTTCCTATATATTTTCCTTTATATTTTGCATGACAATTCATTGAATATTTTGAGCAGGTACGCCTCGGTGAGACGCTTCAAATGAGTACCACAACATAGGTTTTCTGGGAGAAATAAGAAAAAAAAAAAAAAAATCTGGGCCCAGTTGCACAAAGCTAACAATGTCATTAGTTAACGATTCGTTAAAATTTACATCAAGTGATACGCAAATATGCTGAATTTTTTTTTGCTGAAAAATGTGAGTAGCTTTTGCACTCACATTTTTTCAGCAAAAAATATCAGAATATTGTATATTGAAATCCGCTAAAACAGTTAACGAAATGACCCTTAACGAGCTCGTTAAGCTAACGACGCTTTGAACAACTGGGCCCAGTATTTTCTGCTGAAAAAGCACCTTATCTAGAGTTGTGACTATAACACTAATGAATCCAACTCACGCCCAGCCCGAACCCTTCAGGTCCTAAAAAGGGATCATTAGGGATCTAAACTAAATAAAGCCATGCTTGGTATGAAATGGAAGCTGCAGATGGGACTTCTAACGGGGTGGTCGGGTGTGGCGAAGGTGTCGTGTATCTTACATCACCGGCGCGTCCAGTTGATATTGGCTTACAGTTGAGCAAGGCCTGCTATCCTTGTACATGTAGCAGGTAAGGGTAGAGTGGGAATGTTTCTTTTATTTCTTCTGTTTCTTCACTTTCATTCCTGTTCCTCTTTCTTCCCTGTTCCTCTCTTTCATCTCTTCTACTATCTCTTCTCTCCCTTTCTCTGGGAGACGACACAAAATGACCAACAATGGTTGACGTGTCGTTAAACCCCAACACAATAAAAACAATGGGACTTTCAACATCAGCTGGCTTAAAAGGGTTTCTCTATAGATTACAAGGAACCAATTATTAATCCTGTAGAGCCCCATAGTAACACTCTATTGTGTGGTTAAGAGCTATTTTCAGGTAGCCGCTGGGCTTCCCATTACGAAAACATGCTTATATAATCCCCCCCCCCCCTTTTAAACCCCACTTTTATATAGTGAAACTGGGGTTTACAGGGGTATACATTATTTTTCTTATTTCTGCTAAAAACATGGATTGCGGATACTCGTTAGAACTGCCTCACCGAGGCGGTTCTAACGAGTACCCACAATCTATGTTTTGAACAGAAATATGAAAAATATCAGAGTTTTTTTTATCTGAAAATTTTCAGTTTTTGGAGGTGAAATGTTCTATATATTTGAATAGGCGTGTTTTCATAATGAAATTTTGTTTTAATTTAAAAACCAGACTTAAAACCACCACTGTCACCAGCACTTCTGGGACCTTTTGGAGGCTGACTGTAGCAACCCCTCAATTAGCCTGTGTTAAAAAAATACAATTATGAAATTTCACCACTTCTTTTGGCCCCAACTTACAAAACCAGAAAATTTGCGAAAATAAACATGCAAAAATCTTCTCGTCAGAAGCCATAAGGAGGCTGAAGCTGAAACTTTCAAGAAATGCTCATAACATTAGCCTCTAATTTTTTATTTTTTTTTTTTTTTTTTATTTATTTATTTTTTTTTATTTTTTTTTTTTTTTTTTTTGCCATTGCTTATGTACTTTCGTGGCTATAGTGCATTTCTAATGAGGACACACAATTTCATACAGTTTCATGATAAAAAAAGAAAATTTCCCTAACTATTTGTTTTTTTCTTGAGCTATCTGAAGAATTTGTAGGGATTCAAAAACGAGTTCGAACCAACCTAGATAAATGAGCCATCGGTGTTCGAGTCATCGAGGTTTTGCTGTATATATATATATATATCAAACTCACTGCAAATACGGAAATCTCCCATTCCCATGTTCTGAATACATAGCTTTCTTACTATTTGTGTGGAGGAAAAAAAAAAAAAAATATATATATATATATATATATATATATATATATATATATATATATATATATATATATATATATATATATATATATACTATAAAAAATGTAATTTTTGTACCTAGAAAGAAATATATAAACACATTGCCATTTTGTAATACATTACAAATTATAATGATTCATTTAACATTTTCGATTCATATTGCAGTACAAACATAACAATTTGTGGTCATATATTTGAAAACAAAATGCAGATGTATTCATTTCTCTTTTATTTAGTTTTAGTTCAAGGTAATAATATCATTTTGTAGCATAAATCTTTAAAACTTTATGCCACTTATTAATAACATAAACATTGAGTATACTGTACGTGTCTGACATATCGCCCAATTTTTTAAATTATACATACATGTAATACTTTTATGGTTTGAAATTAAACATTTTGTACAAGCCTAGAAATTTGCTGGATTTTTAAAAGTGAGCCACCCTATTTTTTCTATGCATAAGTGTGTGCAGGCATGAATACTCCTTTAGACGGTAAAGCAAATACTGTGCAAAAAATAAATAAATAAATAACGTATTTTCTGATTTATTTTCCTCCCAAAAATGACATATTTGGGTCGATAGCTAAACAAAAAAATGCACGCGTAAATATATAAATTTTTCTGACCACATTTTGAAAGTAACTAATATTCTACAAAGGCTGAAACAGTTACAAGAACGTAATTATAACTTCATACTGAAAATTAAAGAAGACTGTTAAAAATGAGTTTCCCTATTAATCCCATATGAACTAGCCAGCATATCCAACCTCTTTAAAAGGCAGACTGTTACCCACACCCAGCATACACCCTTCCCTCCCTGTTTGCTTTTCCGTACATACCAATCCCCTTCTGGAAATGGGTCTACTCTAAAAGGAAAGATTTTTTTTTTTCCCAGAAAACTGGTTTGGCATTTCATGGAGACAATTTGTATGAAATGTCAAAACTTGTTTTCTAGAAAAAAAAAGAAAAATACCATGGATTCGCCGTTTGCTGAATTAGCCTAGGGAGTGGTAAAGGTTAATATAGATGAGACTCACCCTCTATGAAGGGGGACAGAACAAATTTGAAAATAATTGCCTCTCCAGAAAATATAGTTATTCCGCTTAACCATTTAAGCATTGCAGACAGAAAACAGAAACCTGATAGTGTGCGAACAGGGTAGATCTAGATGAGACAGCTCGTAACGATCATCTCGTCTCGATCTATACTGTTTTCCAGTCTTGTTTTTTTTGTTGTTTTTTTTATTTAAACTGAAGCCCCTATTTGCAACAATGGGCACGTCCAAATTCAAGGACGGAATAATACTACTTAAGAAACTCAGAAGTGAATGGGTTAATATGACTATTTTTAGATTTTTTGTTTTGTTTATTATTTCAGTGTTGCTGTAGTGATGTACATGTACGATGGTTAACATCTACTTCACCGGACGCTTTCAATGAAGTAGTGGAGTTGAGGTTGCTGCAAGCTTCTGTGAGTTACATGTCCCCATCACAAAAACACGCCTATATAATTTTGATCCCCTTAAACCTCACTTTTATACAGTCGAACTGGGGTTTACAGGGGTAGACATTGTTTTTCTTATTTCTGCTCAAAAACATAAATTGTGGGTACTCGTTAGGACCGCCTCGCCGAGGCGATTCTAACAAGTACCCGCAATCTATGTTTTGAGCAGAAATATGAAAACAATGGAGTTATCTATGTGACAATTTTCAGTTTTTGGAGATGAAATTTTCTATATATTTGAATAGGCCTGTTTTCGTACTGCCAGTGGGCACAACATTAAGATGACGTTGCACCAACGCCGATGTAATGGCGTGACGTTGTATCGACGTTCATACGACGTTGTATACCCACTGGGACTATACTATTTGAGAAGGATCTCTTTTCTTACCATGCTGAATAAAATTTTTCAGCAGACGACATTTTGGTTTCTTTATTTTTCCCAGACAATTTGCATGAAATGTTCAAGCCTTTTTTTGTCGTCGGCTTAATTTGCCCTCAGAATGGTAACAGTTAACCGAGTCTGCATCTGCAGAACGAATGTCAAGATATCCTTCGGACGTTATTTTGTTTACATTTTGTTTACTAACACACCAAACCGACTTGTTCATTTGACCGTTGTGAATAGTACATTTGTAACTTAAAGTTGGGAGTCTTATTGGTCGACAGCCGGCCTGTACGTACATTTGCTATTCACACATATAACGTTTAACAGATTTGCTAGTTACACAGTTACCGTATATAGAACACGGCTGACCGCTGCGGTGAAATGGTCAACGAACAAGTCAATTCCAAAAGTTTTGATTGTCCTAAACTGTGTATTGACCCCGTTGGTTGACACAAAATTATACGTACAGTTCATTTTCCGCTTCACGAGGTGATTTTTCAGGAATTATGCGAAATGGTAGACATAAAATTTGTCCTTTCCCAAAATTGTTTTCCCCTAAAATACCAAAAAAAGGATCCTCTCGGAAATGAATTTTCATGGACGAATTTTGATCAAATATTGATTTTCTTGGGTGTCTGCATGGGAAAAAAGGTCTTCGGTCAGAATTATAATAAATATATAGAAAAACAGACCGCCAAAGTTCAAATCAGTTTGTGTACCCCCGCAGTCTGATCAAGACTTTCGTTGTCTGTTTTCTAAGTCACTAGATACTTCAAAATATATGGACAGAGCCTGATCAGACTGAAGGCTGTGCAGGCTGCTCTAATCTCTCACTCTTCGAATTTTCTAAGAAGACGTTTTTTCGCATTGTGCGATACTTAAAGTGACTGGAAACACGTGGTGGTCTTTGGGCAATTTTGCACAAGGGCAACAATTCTTTTATAACATTCTATTCCTTTCTGTTCCTTTCCTGGACACCAAGACAATACTAAAAAGGGGTCTACTCTAAAAGGAAAGTATTTGCTCCCTGTGGGAGCAAATTCTTTCCTTTTAGAGTACATCCGGTTTGAGTAGAAAATATTTTGACAGAGTTGGCTCCCTTGAAAGTGTATTGCTCCCCCTAATTTAGCCTCCCGGGAAGGAACTCTGTATAATAATAGGTATTTATCCAAAATATTTAGACACCTTGGCTTATTAAACTTTTCATCCCTTCAAACCAATACATATATTTATGCAAACAGTGCAGATCCAGATGAGACGGCTCATTTTTGAGCCGTCTCATCTGAACCTGCACTGTTTGCCATTCTGTTATTAATTTTTGACTGAAATCCCTTTTCGCAACTATGGATGTGACCGAATTCGGAGAAGAATCCATTTCAAAAACTCAGGGGTGAAAGGGTTAACATGCTTGTTCTAATATCTGTACAATCCATTTCTATATTTTTGAGTACAGAATTGCTGATTTAGCAGCAAACAATGTAGACCCTGATTGGACACCGCGTTTACTTTACCTGATTTGGGTCTACACTATTTCCTCAAGTATGGGCGGCATAGGTTGTACAGGGTAAATCCTCGGGGTGGGGGGTGGGTAACTTTGGGGTAATTATGGTGCGGGTGTTCGAGCCAGTAATTCGAAACCTACCCCTATCATATACCTGGCATTTGAAAAAACGGACCCATTCATATACTTGATCGTCTGAAATGCTGACCCATTCATATACTGCCCTATGATTTTTGTACCCATTTATTTATCGTAGTTAGACAAATATAGCAGTCAGTTCATTGATTACCAAGAGAACAAGTAGCCTCGAAATATCTCTGAACGAAAACTATGTGCATGTACCGGGATACATCAGAAAAGTGGGGCCTTTCATATACTATTCCAGAAAAATGGGGCCAATCATATACTTTTTGCTGAAAAAAGGGGCCAGTATTATATACTTGGCAGCGGTGAAAAAGGTGGGCATTCGGCACGCACATCCATACTATGCCATATATAGGAAGTTACCCTCCCCCCCCCCCACCCCCCCCCCCCCCCGCCCCCATGAGGGTAAACCGCAGGTGTGCAGATGAGTAAGTGTAAAACCCGACCAGGACCCACGTTTTGCGGCGCCTGATCTGGGTCTACGATGATTGGTCAGGTCTGTCTGTCAGAATACTTGGGAAAAATGTGGTTTACGTCACAATATGTATTCTACAAGTGTGTGTTTATTTGTTTTATGTACATGTAGATTGTTCATAAACCAAGAAGCGATGATTATTATTCATAATTACATAATTCCAACTCCTCGGATCTATCTCAAAAGATTGACATTACATTTTTGGCAACATTTATAACATTCTCATGACAAAGTTGGAATTCTAAGGAATGAATAATTATGTTTTTGCGGATTTTATCGATGTGCAAACTCCGGTGAACCACTCACAAACTTTACATAGGGCTAAAGCTTTTTTTTTTGTGTGTGTGTGTGTGTGAGTGATTCGCCGGAATTTGCACATTGATAAGATCCACAAAAATAAATTTCCTTCCGCTGATTCAAAAAGGGCAGTTGTCAATTTCTGGCGAAAGAATGTGCACAATACTGGTTAACCGCTTAGAGAACTAAGCCTGCCCAGTAAACGTGTGGTTAGGTAAACTGACCGCGCTCGACATGACCCCATTGGGTTGACTGAGCCGTAAAACCTCAACACAAACAAACAAACAAAAATAAAATTTATTTCTATAGTGCTGTCGTGAAATATGTTCTGTGCTAACAAACATCCTATAAGCATATACTTTATGTATCATCAAGAATCGAATCAAGGGCATTACGAACAGCAGACGACCTTCAAACGGGGCCGGCCTCTGTGGCTCAGTTGGATGCGCCGTCCGACAGACGACCAGGAGGTCGCGGATTCAACCCCCGCCGAGGTCGGCAACATTCTTTCGTGGAGATTGATCATGAAATATTTTCTACGGTCATTCTCTCCCTTCCGCTGATTCAAGAAGGGCAGTTGTCAGTTTCTGGCGGAAGAATGTGCACAATACTGGTAAACCGCTTAGAGGACTAAGCCTGCCCAGTAAATGCGTGGTTACGTAAACTGACCGCGCTCGACATGACCACATTGGGTTGACTGGGCCGTAAAACCGCAACACAAACAAAACCTTCAAACGGGGCTGTCACGTATGGCCTAAAAATGCCTCGAATGTAACCCTAAGCCGAAATCCGCCAACCATTTCGACCTCATTGGGAGTCGAACCTTGGTCAGCATGAACAGCATTTGATCTCTAACTGAACCTATGAACTGGCTGATCATGTAAACCCCAGCCAGCTCTGCCCAGTCATTTTGATTACAGTCAACCCTCTTTATACCGACACTCGATACAACGACACAATTCGTTATAATGACAATTTGAATGTCACGAAACCTTCGCTCAAGATGTGACAGTTAATGAGAAATTATGCAAGAACATTGCATAAAATCTACAACCAACATATGTTTCGGATATTTGTTAGAATCGCCTCAGAGAGGCGATTCTAACAAATATCCAAAACATATGTTCTATGATGAAATAAGAATAAAACAAGGCCTTTTTTACCTATCTTTCTGTCCATTTAGGATTCTTTACAACAGCAAATTCATTATAATGGCAACGTCTTTGGGAACAAATGATGTCGTTGTAACGAGGGTTTACTATATTACAAATTGGTTGCACGAAATTTGTTTGTTTGTGTTGAGGTTTTACGGCCCGGTCAACCCAATGTGGTCATGTCGAGCGCGGTCAGTCTACCTAGCCACACGTTTACTGGGCAGGCTTAGTCCTCTAAGCGGTTAACCAGTATTGTGCACATCTCTTCGCCAGAAAAGGTTGCACGAAATATGTTCTGTGCGAAAGAACACTGTACAGACGTGAGAGGAATGCTGTCCTCATCCGGAATCGAACCTAGGGCAACACAAACAGCAAAATGGCCTATAAATTGAACCCACGAACTGTCTTATATAGAAGCACATATAGTGCAGAGCAACATAATCAACCACTTCCTGGATAATGAGATACTCTGTGATAGTCAACATGGTTTCAGGGACAAGCGCTCTTGCGAGACTCAGCTTATCACAACCATTCAGGGAATTGCCAGCCAACTTCACACCGGGAGAGATCAGGTAGATGTAATGCTACTTCATTTCTCGAAAGCTTTTGACAAAGTTCTTCATCGGAGACTCCTGCATAAGTTGGATTATTACGGTGTGCGAGGCGAAACCCTCACCTGGAGCCAGTCTTTTCTAGGCCGAAGGAAACAACGAGTCCTTCTGGATGGAACCACCTCTTCACAAGCCGACGTAATATCAGGAGTGCCTCAAGGTGCAGTGCTAGGACCGCTACTTTTCCTAGCATTCATCAATGACATCCCAGAATGCACAACTAGTGAGACGAGATGGTTTGCTGATGACGCCCTTCTCTTCAGACCAATTAGAAGCACGAAGGACGAGTCCCCTCTACAGCAAGATCTAGATTCTCTGGGCGAATGGGATGAGAGATGGGAGATGAGATTCAATCCTCAGAAGTGCCAAGTGGTCCATATTTGTGCGAACAAGAGGTACCAAAGACAGCCTACTTATACACTACATGGACATGTGCTTGAGGCCGTGGACAGCGCTAAGTACTTAGGAGTCAACATCAGTGACGACCTTTCCTGGAAGACCCATGTTGACAAGACAGCAGCCAAAGCCTCAAGTACTCTTGGTTTTCTGAGACGCAACCTCATCAGCTGCACCAAAGAAGTCAGAGAGAGGACCTACAACACATTTGTCCTCCCAAAGCTTGAATATGCGGCTACTGTACGGGACCCATTCCTCAGCTCAGACATAAATAGACTGGAACAAGTCCAGCGAAGAGGAGCCCGCTATGTCCACAACAATTACTGGGACAGAATGCCTGGCTGTGTCACTAAAATGGTTGGGGGATCTTGGTTGGCAGACCCTTGAAGATAGAAGACGCAACCTCCGTCTTATAATGCTCTTCAAGATACAGCATGGGCTTTTAGACATGGTGCCAGGAGACGTTCTACGACGCAGTGATCGAAAAACCAGAGGTGCTCACCGATTATACCAGCCAGCAGCCTCCCAGAATGTCTACAAGTTCTCATTCTACCCCAGAACTATAAGCCAGTGGAATTCCTGATATTGTCAACCTTGAAGCATTCCAGGTCGCCCTGGATGATCACACGGCAGCCTCCTTCATGCACCATTGAGCTACCAGGCCATGTGTATAGTTTTAAATTGTAATTACCAGAATTCTTAAACTTTGGAAGATGATGGTTGTCTCATCCCTCCAAAAGGTCAATTTTACAGTCCGAAAAGACTCCTGACCTCGACCGGGAAGAAGAAGAAGAAGAAGACTAAACCTACCCACGTATTTTGATTTTTACAAAGTGATTGCACGAGAAAATTTCTGTGCGAATGGACACCATACTGACATAACCTGAGAAACCTATTCCCTGCTTGGGATTCGAACCAGGGGCACATGTGATCAATGTAATGTTAGGACCTCTAATTGGAGGACATGAGACGTCACCAAAGTGGGATATCTCCCAGAAAGGCCAGAAAGTTGTTCGAATTTTACAAACACGATAATACTTGTAATCAAAGAACTTGTTTATAAGAAGGAGTCTAGGATATGTTTTCTTATTTCTCCATAAAACATCTGTTGTGAGTTCTCATTAAAAGCGCCTCTGCTAGGCGCTTTTAATGATTACTCACAAATATGTTATTCTTATGGAGAATTGGTGAAAATCATCTCGGAAGTATCACCAAAATAGTTCTTATTGACAAGTCCTCTGTTATGTTTCAAGTTTCTCTGCAAAAGGCTTTGTTTTAAATTGCAAATTGTTTTCTGTTCGCCTCTATCACATGTTAACTGAACCCTCCGCAAAACTGTCAGAGAATAAACTTTACATATACCGCGTCAAACGAAAACGTGCCCTCGAACATAGTCAAAATGTGCAGAATCAGACCACCCTGCGCATGCGCAAATTATCATCCTAGCCTTTGCTCTCCATTCATACATTCTGTAGTATATGATAATTCTCTTTTAGTGGACAGTGAATGCCCTGATCAGAATGTGCTGATGCGCAGGCTGATCTGGGCCCTTGCTGTCCTATATGCCCGAAGACACGTCTTTGCACAGCACGGTCCAAATTAAAACAATATTTAACGTTAGAGCATCGAAAGGTAATAAATTAAACTAGACATTTTGCACAGATTTTTACCAGTATATTATAAAGGTATTTTGGTCATGTTTGACTAAGGTAAAATAACCGTTATCCGTGCAGGGTGATTAAGTATGCTGTGCGGAGGATTTTGCTGCCCACAGAATTTTCGCATGTACATGTAATAGTCAGTATTTGACCACAATTTACAACCAGAAACCTCAGTTAGGTACTGCAGAGATTTGGCCAATTAGATTCATTTTTACTTTATGGCTTTTTCCACTTAGGTTCTTGAAATTTCAACTGAGTAAGTTGAAATTGCATGAAATTTCAACTCATTAGTTGAAATTTCAAAATATGTAAGTTGACATTTTAACTTAACTGTTGAAATTTGAAGAAACATAATTTGAAATTTTAAGTTAATATCTTGAAAATTTTAGATAAGTGGAAATATATCTAAGTTAGTATGATGAAGTTTCAAGTTAGTATCTTGAAATTTCAAGATGTGTACATGTAAGTTGAAATTTCAAGTTAGTATGTTGACGTTTCAAATTAGTGTCTTGATATTTCAAGAAACGTTAGCTGAAAGTTCAAGTTAGTATTCGACATTTCAACTAAATATCTTGAAATTTCGTGGGATGGTTGGGCGAGGCAAATGTGTTGTGTATCTTACGTTATTTGGGCGTCCATTGAGATTGACTAACAGTTAGGCAAGGCCTGCTATCCTTGCAGCAAGTAAGGGTAGAGGGGGGATGTTTTAATTTATTCTGTTTCTTTACTTTCATTCAGTTTTCCCATTCTCCCCTGTCCGTCTCTTTCATCTCCTCTACCATCTCTTCTACCTCTTTTCTCCCTTTTCCTGGGAGACGACACAAAATGACCCATAAGGGTTGACGTGCTGCACAATCAATCAAAATCTTGAAATTTCAACACACGTAAGCATAAATCACAAGTTAGTATGTTGAAATTTCAAGTTACCAGCTTGAAATTTCGTGATGTGGAAGCTGAAATTTCAAGACAGTAAGTTGAAATAGTAAGTTGAAATTTCAAGCTACGCAATCATTACGAAAACCTGCCTATTCAAATGTATTGAAAATTTTACCATCAGAAAATGAAAGGTTTCAGATAAATAAAAAGAAAACGTTGATCTTTTTCATATTTCTGCTCAAAATATAGACTGTGGGTACTCATTCGAACCGCCTCAGTGAGGCGGTTCTAACGAGTACCCACAATCTATGTTTTTAGATAATGTATACCCTGTAAACCCCAGTTTTACTATATAAAAGTGGGATTTAAGGGGGTCAACATTATATAAGTATGTTTTCGTGATGTGAAATTTCAAGCTATATCGACTGAAATTTCATGTGGGTAAGATGAACTTTAAAGATACTAAATCGAAAAATCAATAAGAAAACAGAATCTTACTGGCCCTAATGTCCGTCCATAGTCAGGCGAGTATTATTTCGCAGATTCAAAAATACGTTGTACTTGAAGGCGGAAAATGAACTGTACGTTGCTACATTGATATTGTAGGGAAATACAGTCGACTTTCTTTATCTCGAAGTCCAAGGGACTCTCTGAACTACTTCGAGATATCCGTAGCTCGACATATCAGATATGCGGCATTGAGGAAAACAATAAATCGAACAACCACATTTAATAAATGAATATGTAATTTGACTCCTGAAGTTAAGAGATATGTTGAAAAATATTGTGGAAAAGAGGAGCAATTTCTCCCCTTTTCCACAATATTTTGATACCTGTTGTTAGATTTCCATGTTAGAACAGGGACCATATTTTCACTTCGAGATAAGCGGTTATTCGAGATAAGCGAGGTCGAGATAACGAGAGTCGACTGTAGTTTTGTCATTTAACGTACAAGAAAATGCAACTGAGTTTGTGTAGCTCATCTGGGCCGTGCTCAGTAATCACTGTTTGTCCGTTGTCCACCCGTCAGTTAACACTTTAAAACGAAAACTCTTCCAAAGTCATTGAAGCAATTTGTTCCCAAGTAGGAATGTTGCTTGGATAGAGAGATAGGATGTAAAAATAGCTAAACTTATAATGATCTGCCTTTTTGTTTGGTTGCTATGAAAAGTGAATGGTCGCATAGACCTATAATGGGGAAATGATTAAATTGTATTTTCTATATAACCAGTGGAACTTCCATTGTATCATTAAAAAAGTAAAACTTTTTCGACTGCTATAAACTCCCCCACACTATATATCAAAGAATTTAACATTTCAAGTGTCCTCTGGTCAACTGGCGACGGATTTCAGCATTTTACAAGGCATTCCCGAAAGTCGAAAATTTGAAGATTTTCATGACCGCGGCCCTGCGAAAAAAATGTCATTTTTAGGCATTTCACATTTATGCATATTTCGCATCCAAATGAGCAAATATTTACGTTTCAACTGTCCTGTGGTCAATTGGTGGTGGTTTTCATCATTTTACAAGGCTTTTTTCAGAAAGTCGAAAAAATTGAAGATTTTCTGACCGAGGACCTCCCAAAAAATGATTTTTTTTTTTTTTTTTTTTTTTTTTTTTTTGGCAATTCTCATTTTTGCATATTTCTCATCCAAATGAACAAATATTCATATTTCAAGTGTCCTGTGGTCAACTGGTGGTGGTTTTCATCATTATACTAAGCTTTCCAGAAAGTAAAAAAAAAATAAAGCTTTTCATGACTGCGGCTCTGCGAAAAAATATCGTTTTTTGGTATTTCACATTTTTGTATATTTCTCATCCAAATGAGCAAATAATTACATTTCAAGTGTCCTGTGGTCAACTGGTGGTAGTTTTCATCATTTTACAGGGCTTCTAAGAAAGTCGAAAAGAATTATTTTCTTACCGCGGACTTTCGAAAAAATGATATTTTTTGGCAATTCACATTTTTGTATATATTTCATCCAAATGAGCCAATATTAACATTTCAAGTGTCCTGTGGTAAACTGGTGGTGGTTTCCATCATTTTAAAAGGCTTTCCAGAAAGTCGGAAAAACTGAAGATTTTCATGACCTTGGCTTTGTCAAAAAATTTCATTTTTGGTCAATTCACCTTTCTACACATTTCTCATCCAAATGAGCAAATATTTACCTTCCAAGTGTCCTGTGGTCAACTGGTGGTGATTTTCATCAGTTTATAAGGCGTTTTAGAAATTCGAAAAAAAAAATAAGAATTTCTGACCGCGGACCTGCGAAAAAATGACATTTTTTGGCAATTCACATGTTTCCATACTTCTCATCCAAATGATCAAATATTAACATTTCAAGTGTCCTGTGGTCAACATGTGGTGATTTTCATCATTTTAAAAGGCTTTCCAGAAAGTCGGAAAAACTGAAGGTTTCCATGACCGCGGCCCTACGAAAAAATGTTATTTTTGGGCAATTTCCCTTTTTACATATTTCTCATCCAAATGAGCAAATATTTACCTTTCAAGTGTCCAGTGGTTAACTGGTGGTGGTTTTTATCAGTTTACATGGCTTTTCAGAAAATTGAAAAAACAATGAATATTTCCTGACCGCGGAACTGCGAAAAATGACATTTTTGGCAGTTCACATTTTTGCATACTTCTCATCCAAATGATCAAATATCTATATTTCAAGTGTCCTGCGGTCAGCTGGTGGTAATTTTCATCATTTTAAAAGGCTTTCCAGAAAGTCGAAAAAATTAAAGATTTTCTAACCGCTGACCTCCAAAGAAAAAAATGATTCTTTTGGCAATTCTCTTTTTTTTGCATATTTCTCATCCAAATGAGCAAATATTAATATTTCAAGTGTCCTGTGGTCAACTGGTGGTGGTTTTCATCATTATACTAAGCTTTCCAGAAAGTCAAAAAATGAAGCTTTTCATGACTGCGGCCCTGCGATAAAAATGTCATTTTTGGGCATTTCACATTGTGGCATATTTCTCATCCAAATGAGTAATATTAACATTTCAAGTGTTCTGTGGTCAACATGTGGTGATTTTCATTATTCTAAAAGGCTTTCCAGAAAGTCGGAAAAACTGAAGGTTTCCATGACCGCGCCGTATGTTATTTTTGGGCAATTCACCTTTTTACATATTTCTCATCCAAATGAGCAAATATTTACCTTTCAAGTGTCCTGTGGTTAACTGGTGGTGGTGTTCATCAGTGTACAAGGCTTTTCAGAAAGTTGAAAAAAAATGAAAATTGTCTGACCGCGGACCTGCGGAAAAATGACATTTTTGGCAGTTCACATTTTTGCATATTTCTCATCCAAATGATCAAATATTTATATTTCAAGTGTCCTGCGGTCAACTGGTGGTGGTTTTCATCATTTTAAAAGGCTTTCCAGAAAGTTGAAAACATTAAAGATTTTCTGACCGCGGACCTGCAAAAAAACTGACATTTTTTTTGCAATTCACATTTTTGCATATTTCTCATCAAAATGAGCAAATATTAACATTTCAAGTCCTGTGGTCAACTGGTGGTGGTTTTCATCATTTTAAAAGGCTTTCTAGAAAGTTGAAAACATTGAAGATTTTCATGACCGCGGCCTTGCGAAAAAATGTCATTTTTGGGCATTTCACATTTTTGCATATTTCTCATCCAAATGAGCAAATATTTACCTTTCAAGTGTCCTGTGGTCAACTGGTGGTGGTTTTCATCATTTTACAAGGCATTTCGTTAAGTCGAAAAAAAATTGAAGATTTTCTGACCGCGGGCCTGCGATAAAGGACATTTTTTGGCAATTTACCTTTTTGCTTTACAGTATATTATACTAAACTAGCATCTAGCCCCCAACATCCAGCTTACAATGACATATTCAAGCCCCTGTTTACACAGTTTAATGAAAATCAACCTTATTCTATCAAACAATTGGGTCTCAGAATGGAATCTATAATTAAAGAAGCAAATAGATGCAAAAATTTCCTTCCCCCAAACAGAACCGTGGACTTTGAAATCTCCAGAAATTTTATTTGAGCTCAACCAATGAAAAAAGTCTCAAACCAAACCCTATGTTTCTTAAATAAAAGTTTTTAGAAATCAAGTCCAATTGTCATGACTATATGTCTGTTTATACAGATGGGTTGAAACAAGAAGATAAAGTGGCATGCTCAGCAATAAATCGGTATTAAGTGCTCGATTATCTGATAAATGCCCAGTATTCACAGCAGAAGCTACAGCTATAAATATAGCACTTATGTCTATTAGAGATATTAATTACAAGAAATGTATTACATTTTCAGATTCCCTTTCAGTATTAAAATCACTTAATCACACATAACGATCACTCCAATACTTTGATTCAACAAATATTAAAAAGCTATTTTGAGTTACCTAAAACAAAAAACAATTATATTTTGTTGGATCCCTAGCCATATGAAAGTATCATCAAAACAAATTTTAACTTTTTTTTTAAGAAATAAATATTTTAATAAATTGTAAATAAAGTCAAATTGTATCAAATTCTACCTCTCACTTGTAAAAACATATTAAACAAGTTTGTTAAATTATATTAACCAATTTCTAACAGCTACAGACACCATATGATCAAATGGTTGAGGTTTCTTTAAACAATATCACTCACTCACTCTCTCTTTTTGATCCGTATATGTTAACACACATTTTTTGTTTGTACACCGTTTCGATGAACTGTTGAAAATAATTATTTGCAAACAAGACAAAGCTTATGAACTCACCGGTTACTCCTGTGTGGGCACGTGTTTATATTATTTGTCAGCCTCGGTGGCTCAGTTAGATGCGCCGTCCGACTGGAGACCAGGAGGTCGCGGGTTCGACCCCCGCCGAGGTCGGCAACATTCTTCCGTGGAGATTGATCATGAAATATTTTCTACGGTCATTCTCTCCCTTCCGCTGATTCAAGAAGGGCAGTTGTCAGTTTCTGGCGAAAGAATATGCACAACACTGGTTAACCGCTTAGAGGACTAAGCCTGCCCAGTAAACATGTAGGTAGGTAAACTGACCGCGCTCGACATGACCCCATTGAGTTGATTGGGCCGTAAAACCTCATCACAAACGTGTCTATATTAAGTCACATAAGCATCATGCATGTTGCATTGACATCAAGAGGTGTGATCGTCATGTGCCAACTGGGTCTTGATTATCATACTCCTAGAAATGTTACTTTTTAAAAAGCATTGCCAAAACGAAACTGATTTTTGTGGATACACATAAGCAACCTTGCTGTTCCATCACCATTACGATAACACGCCTATTCACATCTGTAGAAAATTTCACCTCCAAAAACAGAAAATTTTCAGATAAAAAAAACTGACATACTGATATTTTTTCATATTTCTGCTCAAAACATAAATCCCAATGCACTTGCGTATGAAACGCAACGTCTGATTGGATAACGTCAAAAATTTGCGACGGTATATTCAGGGGATAACTGCATTCAAATTTGTTATTTGGGGAGGTTAATCGGCTGTTTTACGGTCGGAAATTTCGTTTTACGGCGACGCGTCAGCGAAGCCGTAAAACGTAATTTGCGATCGTAAAACCGCCGATTTACCTACACAAATGACTTATTCATTTTTTCTGTTGAAAAAAATGTACTATTTGCACAAAGCGACAAATGCCAGCCAATGAGAAGAGACGTTACGTGATGACATCGGATTTCCGACAGTATATCGCAGAATATACCGTCGCAAATTTTTGTCGTTATCCAGTCAGACGTCGCGTTGCATATGCAAGTGCATTAGAATTGACTTTATAAGTTGGAGTTTAACAGCCCGGTCAACACTGCTAAGGTCATCTCGAGCCGGTCAGGTAACCTACTCACACTTTTCCTGAGCAGGTGTTAATCTCTAAGCGGTTAACCAGTACTTGTGGGCATAGTTTTGCCAGTATATTGTAACTGACAATTGTCCTTGAATCAGAGGTAGGGGGCGGAATGACTGAAGTAGTATTTGAACTCTCGATCCCTGGATCTGTAGTCAGGCGCACAGTTGACTGCGCTATGGAGTCCTGCTGCTTTTCTTTGGTTTAAATGTGTACTGTCATCGTAGTGTCACTGGAAGGCTATGTTCTGTGATTATGGCTCTTTCTGGGCAGATGATTCTCATTATCTCGACTTCCAATGTCTCAAATAACTGCTTATCTCAAAGTAAAAATCTGGTCCCTGTTTTAACATGGAAATCTAACAAGAGGTTATAAAATATTGTGGAAAAGAGGAACTATTGCTTCTCAAGAGCAATTTCTCTTTTCCACAATATTTTCAATATAATAATCTCTAACTTTGGGTTTCAAAGTATATATTCATTTGTTAATTGTGGTTGTTTGATTTATTTTTCCTCAATAATGCAAATCTGATATGTCAAGGTACGGATGTTTTGAAGTGTTCCAGAGAGTTCCTTGGACTTCGAGATAATGAGAGTCGACTGTATTTTCCATAGCGCAGTCGGTAGTGTGTATGACTGTTAATCCAGGGGTCGCAAGTTCAAATCCAAATTCGGCCACATAACTTTCGTAGAAATTTCTATGCTCATTCTCCCCATTCCTTTGATTCAAGAAGGGCAATTGTCAGTTACTGGCGAAAATATGTGCACGAAGTACCGGTTAATTGGTGGTCGGGTGGTGTGAAAGTCTCGTGTATCTTACGTCACCGGGGCGTCCAACTGATATTGGCTTATAGTTGGGCAAGGCTTGCTATCCTTGTAGCAGGTAAGGGTAGAGGCGGAATGTGTTAGTTTCTTTTTTTGTTTGTTTGTTTGGTTTTTTTTTTATTCTTCTTTTTTTTATTTTCACTTTTATTTCTGTTCCTCTTTCTTCCCGGGTCCTCTCTTTCATCTCCTCTACTATTTCTTCTATCTCTTTTCTCCCTTTCTCTGAGAAACAACACAAAATGACCAAATATGTCCAGAAAAAAAATGGGAGTAGGTTACCGTTGATTGGGCCATAAAATACCAAATTAAGTCAAAACAAAACATTTTGCAAACGAGCACTTCACTTCATTCTAATGAGTACACTCAACATATAATTATTATGTAGAAATTCGAAAAAAAGATCCCTAGGTTATCGCTATTTACTTCCTGACCTGGCACCTTGATTATAACCCTCAGTGGCTCGAACTATCTACGGCTCGAACAATATTCTGTGGTCCCAAATATGATCGAGCCATTGAAGTTCGACTGTACATAATACATAAACTTTTTTCTAATGATTCCACGAAAACATGTTGCATGTACTAAGGCGATTCTAATGTACCTACAACATGTTTCCATGGAAAAATAAAACAGATTATTTTGGTTGAAAAAAAAAAGAAACGCCTCTTACCTATGGATTTGGCTTAGTAATATTCATTTCGCATCTGTTTGGTGACGTCATCAGGTGATAAAATCAAAGTACTGACAGCACTGGTGGGTTGATCGTTTCTGAGTGAATGCTGAGAAAATAGTCTTGAACTGGGACTTAAGACTGTTTCATTCAACCTTTAATTTTCTGTACTTTAAGCTAGCAGACAGTGCAGACCTAGATCAGACGCAGCGTTCTCCGACGATCTGTGTCTGCATTGCCAATGTTCCAGTCCAGGTTAGTAGTATAGAGAGAAAGGGTTCTGGACCACCCCCTAGATCGGGCCCAAAGGGGCCCCCACGTAGGAGAGGGTTCTGGACCACCCCCTAGACCGGACCCCAAAGGGACTCCCTCGTAGACAAACAATTGCCAATTCTGTATGTACGTCGAGACGACCTGGCTGTACTATAGCGCATTTTTTTGTCAGGGCTACCGATGTTTCGGCTACCCCAGTGGGGGTTCTGGACCAACCCCTAGATCGGGCCCCAAAGGGGATCCCACGGAGATAAAAAAAATTGGCAGCTACGTCGAGACGCTCCAACGTAGACAAACAATTCTGTATGTGCGTCGAGACGGCTTCCTCGGGCGTGCGGCCGCGCTTTGGCTCTTCCTGAGACCCCCAAGCGAGCATAGTGAGAGCCAGTGCCCCTGGGGACGGCCCCCACCCCGCCGGCTGGTCTGCTTCTCAAAGGGTCCTAACTAGCCTGCGCTCTTTTTTTAAGCCCGCGAACAAGATATATTTATCGGGAGGTGCCACTGTTTCCAGCAGCTCGGAGCTCTTCCAAGAGCTTGATGCGGGCCGTTAGCATCGCCTCGTCTCTCATGAGGTTCATGAGCTGCTTTTTTTTCGTTCTCGGTCAGACCCCCCGCCCTGATTCTGACGCTCATGACGAATCTCAGCCTTCATCTGGTCGTACTTGTCGACCTCAGAGAGAATCAGGCAAAACTCCTCCTCGGAGATCTTATCGTCGATCAGCGCGGTCGAAATGCGGTCTGCGATTGTGTTTAGCTACGACTCAGCTAAGACACGGATCTGGTCATGTTTCATAGCTTTGATTCCAAGCCTCCGACCAATGAATTTTCCGCCGGCTCCCAGCAACCCACACACAATCGCTCCAGCCTGTAAGCCAACGGCAACAGGCATCGAGATGATTGTTAACAAGAGTCCAACGCCAGAAGCGGCCAGGCCCACGCTGGCCACTGAAAGCGCGGTGTCGAGTCCGTCCACGACATTGACCCCCCGCCGGTATTTTTTGTAGAGCGAGGCTCTGAAGTCCTCGAGGCGGGATCTGACCTCGTCCACATGCTGAAGTCGGTGATTGTCTCCAGTCGTCTCAAGTGGTGCGTAAAGTCCCATCGTGCTTGACTATCACCGCCATCGGACAGGTTCAAATGACTAACGCCACGGAGCTTTGATCTGACGAGAGATCAAGGGGCGTAAATCGCAGCCTTTTGAGCTCCACTGCGGGACCAACATGGATCTTGCTTATATCCAACAAGCGGTAGTCGGCCTGAAACCCGATCCCAGCTAGAGTGAAACGCACTTGAGGAGGATCCTGCACTCTGATATAGCCCCCCCCCCCCCCCACCTCTTTATTCGCGTGCGCTTGGGTCCACTTGAGCGTGAACCCGGGTAAAACATCAACAAAGTCGTCGGGCCGATCTCCCAGGACAAGCTCGAGAAGGATCATGGGAGCAGGCAATCCAACGCCGATGATCCCAGCCGGGGCGAACTCAGAAACCATTTTGAGAACGCCTGGCCGGCTATTGCTCGTCTTCAGGGTATAGCGCTAGGAAACGACCACGTTCTTGGTCCCGGGGACGTAGAAACACAGCCGGATACCGGCATTTATCACCTTCCGAATCTTATGCTGCTGGGCCGTCACCACATAAGGAGCCGAAACTTTGACGTCCACAAGCCAGCCCGTTTCTTGAACGGGGTCCGCAAAGGCGACCCACCTGCTCCCAGTAAACGCCAGCGTGTGAAGCCGCCTGGGGCCGGTATTTGAAACATCTACATCGCTCAACTCTCCGAGCTTCTGCGGCCCACCTCCCTCTTGGGTGACGACCTGTTTTCGTTTGTACACCCCGTCGGACAGCTGGAGGCCATACAGCTGTCCCTCCTCCCCATCCTTCTAATTCCTTCGGTATCCCCAAGATCGGCCAAAGCCAGCCCGGGGCATTTTCTGGTGCTCCCAGGGCCACCCGCGTCAGCCATTTCTTCTTATTTGTAGGACTGCACTCAAATAGTCGAAATCTATATTTCTGCCACTCGTGTCTAATATCGTGAGCGTCAGCTGGGAAAGAGGCCCCATGCCAGCCGTTTGTACTGCAAGACGGGGAATGTCTCTGTCCGACCACCCCCGCACCTTTCGTTCTCGACGGGGACGGATTTCAGCAGTGTGGAGGGGCGACCGTTGTGGATGTTCTCCGACGTACTGACCTCGGCAAGATGCACGCAGATCTCCCGATGGATGGCCAGACGATGTGGCTCGTCTGCAATGTGGCTCTGGCCGGGCCCAAACGTCTCTCGAGAGAACCCTAGGAGTTTGGCCAGTCCGCCGTTTAAGACCAGACGTTTCTTCGCAGACAGCTGCAAGCGGCCGATAGGGTCATGCAAACTGAGTTCAGCACCCAAAGGCCGGAACGCCGCTTCGTCCAGCTCGCAAACGTTAGAGTATCCGTCAGGTATGTCCAACACGGTGCCCCCATCGGAGACCTTGTTATTCAATAACTCGGCGCCCATATTGAGCCAGCGGTGGTAATACGTGAGCTCACAGAGAGCGACCTCCAGCCCCCACAGGCAGTGCCGGGAACAGATGCAAGATAGACCGGTTCCCCATTTTGAATGTCGGTGAGTGTGACGTACATAATGACCCAAAGCATGGACAAGAGGGCCTACTCGTTCAAAAGCTCGGCAACATATCGGGCGGGGTTCCATTTCAAAGAGCAGGCGTATCAGGCCAGCCAGAAGATTATAGTTGATGACGGGAGAGGTGACTTTCAGGCCTCTTTCCAAGACATCTTCGCCCAGTACCAGAACGCCCCACTCACCGGGGATATCGCTATGGCAAACAAGGCTTGGAAGTCCTGGAAAATCACTCCTTTCGATTGGTGGCAGTGCCAACTGAACTTCGCGGTTTGGTGCGCCACCGCCGGATGTGGCGTCTCGGTTGAGGACCACCTCCAAGCCATAGATCCGCTCCTTGCGAGTCTGTATCGCTTCCATGTTTACTTCACCACTAGGCGTATTCTTGAGGAGCTGTGAGTCGCCCTTCCCGGAGAAAAATCTCATTCTTGGTATCTGAATACCTTCGATGCCAGGTCCCACAAGCGGCTTTGCTCTGAGTTCGGCGTGTCCCCGGAAACGGACTGGAGACAAAAGCTAGACCACGGGTGCCAAGGCCTCGGATCTTGGAGCACGTATATGGAGCCGTCGGGCGCCTACCGGCATGCGCACTACTCCGATGGTCCCTTCTTCCACCCGAAGGACGCCATACGCCATAACCGAGACATATCAGGGGCGTGGACGATGTTCATTCTCGATAAATCAGAAGGCTTCACGCAAACAGGTGTTGAGCGCCTCAGCGACTTGATCAGGACGTATGTGTAGGCTATCCTGGGAGCGCAAGCCCAGACGCGCTCGAACATTCTCAAGGCCGGGACGGGGTTCGACGCACAAAAGCAGTTCCTGGCCAAAGTCGAACACGCCATCGCCTCGCCCGTCGACATCCCCAGCAGCATCGCTCGATATCAAAAGACGCTCCAGTATGCATCAACCCTTCTCGACTTCGTCTTTGGGGTTGGGCTCTACCTCGCCCCGAGCTACATGACCCTCCACCCGGGCAATGTCCAGGGCTACAACAACGAAATCGTGATCGCTGGATCTGAAGCAGCAATCGGCCACAACCCGGGAATCAACGAGTCGGAGTAGATAAGCGGGACAGGCGATGTCCTTCGAAGGAAGAATCGCAGCACCAGCCGGGACTGATCACAAGGGGCCACCGAGTGGCAAACCCGCAGCTGATGTTGTGGAGCAACCGGGTCATGCTGCTGATGTTGCGGAGCAACGGGGTCAAGAACAACACGCTTCTGGTCGCGCGGCCGCGACGAGCCACGAAGACGAGAAAACGGCTCTCATAGCCACAAGGGTCGGGGTTGGCCTAGTGGCGCTTTGGTTGGGGTCTCGCTAGCCAGTCCCTTGCGGCCACGAGAAGAAGCGCCCCTACGCCGATGACCAAGGCCCACACGTTGTCAGCGAGCCAAGTCGCGGCCTTCCCTAACATGCTCAGGAGCCAAGAAACGATTGAGCCTATGATGCCGGGCAGGGCCGCAGCGGCCTTGCCGGCCAAATTGGTCAGGGCACGCCCAAAGGCCTGTAGGTGCTTTTTTATCCACTCCCTGACCCCGCCTTTGTCGAATGGCGTTGGAGCCGGCGATGGGGTGCCCCCGCTCCTCCGCCAGTGACAGCGAGGACGAGAGTGCTTATCGCCATGCCGATTGCTGTAAGGATGCTCGCGATGGTAATGCCCTGTTCGCGGAAGAGTGTTCGAATTCGCTCAGCCAGTGTCTTGTCTTCAAGGAGGAGCCGCCTGATGGTTTCACGGATTCTGTTGAACTGGGTCTGGAGAGCTGCTTTGTTCGCGGAGAGGGCTTTGAGCCTCGCTTGTATTTAAAGTTCGAGGTCGGAGCGCTCGCTCTCAAGCTTTTTTATTCAATCTCGAATCGCTTGTTGAATTTCGGGGTCGTCAGTTTCCGTCAGTTTTTGGCGCTCCCTGGCATTGTGCTTCTCGACTTCGGATCTCCGGTCCTTGGCATCTTACAGCTTCGCCTAGTTGTTAGCGAGCTCGTCCCTCGCTCTCGTCATGGTCTCCCCTACACCAGCCAGTTCTCTCGTGGCCTGGGTGACCCACGCGGTGTCCAGTGGCGGGTCCTCGATGGTTTTCAATCTCCTATTGTCCCAATGACGTCGTTGGCCGCGCCAGAAAGGTCCTTCAGCTCGATGGATTCAATGTTTTTGGGGAGGGTTTCCTCTGCACTCTGGAGTGTCTCCACGATCTCCCTGCCGAGCCTCCGCGATGCCCCTGATCTAAAACCAGTGAGCCCCATTGATCTCCGCAGTGCATATGCGCCACCAGCCCCGTATCTTCGGGCCAGCGTCTCTAGACCCAGCCTTGATCTTGAGACCCAGAAACCGGAATTTTCCCCTCTTCGCAGCAATGGTGTCCAGTACAGTGTCTAACCGTCGGGGTCGATCCCGAACTGGTTATAGTCGATCCTGCCTTCGGAGCGCAGCCGATAGGTGCGGCTTATACGTTGTAGAAAGTATCAACCAGGCGCTTCTTCTGGGCCTCGAGCCCTTCCTGTTTCAACTCGTCCTGCAAGAACAGCAAACTGTTCCCGGACGTGTTTAGCTCAACCTGGACGTCAAACGGTGGCTCCATAACGGGGTGGGGGGGTCGGGGAGGACTAAATCATCATCTTCTCCAGGCCCGTCAGGGTCGAACGTGGGGTTCTCGAAAGTGACGTCATCCATCGCGGCGTTGACAGTGGCTGCTAATTTGAAGGTTGTTGCGTGGCTTCAAATACACCATGGCTTCGAGCAAATTCGGACGCAAGCTTAATCCTTATAGGTGCCTCCGCGAGCCCCTGGGGGTCAAAGGCGTGCGGCAGTCTGTCGTGATAACCAATGACACGAGCACGATTGATCAGAATCAACAGCTGCTGGTTCGATTCCGAACCTCGGCGCGCTCGACGTTATCGTCCCGGGGACTGCCCGCCTGGCCTTCAGAATCACGCTGAATAGTGAAGATGCGAACCGGACCATTGTTCAGAACCTGGGCCGCGCCACCGTGAAGAAGACTGTGATCAAGATCTCCGGCAACGAGGTGGTGTCCGTCGACAATAGTGACGCCTTCAACTGTTACGGCGATCTCTGGAAGACGGCCTTGGAGAGGAAAAATGACCAGTACCAAGGCATCGATACGTCTGGTAACCGGAACGCAACGCGGATTCGCATCGATGCCGGAAACAAAGATGAGACAGTCGCGGCCGACAAGGCCATCGCCGATGCCTTCGGCAACCGCTTCTACATCCCGCTCGATTTCGAGCTGCTCGAGGGCCACATGCCGTTCTATCAAAGCGCGCTTGGTGACAGGCTGAACTCACCTTCAACGACTACAGCAGCGCAATTCGGGCCACAGGCGATGCCGACGCCTCATACGACATTGAAAACATCAGTCTAGAGTATGAGATCGTCACGCAGCCAGAGCTGGCTCGCATGATCGCCAATCAGTACAACGGCCGCCTTGCGATCCTCTATGACCGGATTCTGAGGCACTGAAAAATAAGCAGAGACAAGAGCGACACCCTCTGGAATTTCAACCTGAACGTGCCCGCCCGCAGCATGAAGAGGGTCTTGATGCTCTATGAGGACGTTGCCGCGCAACAGCCCTTCGCTCGCAACGCAGAGTCCTTCTATAACCCGAAAATAACGAAGGTTGAGGTCACGATCGAGGGGATCTCCAACCAGCTCTTTAGTCAGGGGATGCGTGCCTATCCGATGTGGGACGAGGCGAGGAAGTTATTTGCAGCATCGCCCGGCAGGAAACGCCACCCCGAGGTGGCAGTGGAGGCGAAAGACCTTGGTCTCGCTGACGTATCTCTCGGGGAGTTCTTCATGGCAGTGGCCGCCGCATAGAGAATGCGAGCGAAGGAGTGACCATCCAGTTGACTAAGACGGCAAACGCGGCCGGCGCTTTGAACATCTATCTCTACATCATCGTGGACGCCCACCTGAACCTCGAAGATGGCTGGTACGTCTCAGCTGTTCATTAATCATCTTCTGCCCAAGGGCGCCCATTCGGCAATTGTCTGCGGGCAGACAGGATGCGGAAAACCGTTTTCATCCTGTCTCTGCTCGAAGAAGGCCCCTACCGGGTGTTCTTTCATCACAGCGTGGTCCTGTGCCCAACCATAGAGCACAAGACCTACAAGCAGTGCCCCTGGCTCTGGACGGACCCTGAGACCCTAGACTCCGGTGAGCGTCTACACGATTACCTGCGGGCCTTCTACCTGGTGTTTAAGGGCGAGCCAACACTTTATATAATCGACGACTGCGCGGCCACGAAGGCTCTGACGAAGAAGAAAGACATGCTGTCAGAGTTAGCTTTCTCGGGCCGCCGAGCGTCTGGGTCCTCACCCAGAAATACAACTCAGTCCTGAAGGACTTGCGCGAGCAGACGCGCTGGGTCGCACTCTTCCACTGCAAGGAGCGCGACAGCTTTGAAGACTGCTTGCGGGTGAACGACGTGATACCGACAAGGGAACAGCGGGCGTTGGTGCGGCAGCAGCTAGCCGAGAGAAAACACGCCAAGCTTCTGTTGAAAACAGATCAGCCTGCTGCTTATATAGTTGTGTAGCAATGCTTCCTGTTACTGAAGGACTGCTGGTCGCCGTGCTTGGCACGCATTTGGTACTGCTGGTTTTCGTTGCTTGGCAGATCGCACAGTGTCTGCGCCGAGTCGCACTCCATATAAGCCGGGCCCGCCGGCTTGTAATAGGCGAAATGGACTGTGACGAACTGATCGATGAGCTGATGTCAGTTGCTGACCCGCAGGGCGCTGGCGCTGGTCTAGCCGAGTGGGCACCACCGGCAGCCACCCCAGCGGCAACGCCAGACGCGCCGCTGGAGGAAGAACGGGTGCAAAAACACCGCGAACGGCTCGCTGCCATGACGGCGGGAGGCCAAGCCGGGCAGTATGGACTGGTGGTCCGCAGGAAAACATTCACCGCCGATCAAATCGATACTCTGGATTACACCGAAATCGAGAAGATGTACGCCCGCTACGAAGCCAGGCTGGGGGCGGCGATGACGAAGACGTTGGGGTCTGCGGCGCTCCAGCTTTATTCTCCCGATCGAAAACCAGCCAAGGCTCATCGCAGACATCGCATTGAGGGCGACCCGTTTGTCGGACACGCGCTTAGCAGCGCCACCTGCGAGCTATATCACCGTTATGGCATGTTTTAGCACCGTTAACCGCTGCGCTGACCACCTTGAAGCACTGCCAATTTGACACTGCTGCCCTGATAGAGTACATGATGGAGGAGACGAAGCAGGAGAACAAAGAGGCGGCGGAGGAGCCAGCACAGAGTCCTCCAGTGGAAAGACTTACGGAGAAAGTTAAGGATAAAAAAAAGTGGCAGCCGGGCGTGCCGGCGCTGCCGCCCGAAAGGCAAAGCAAGAAGAACGACTTCTCGAGCAGCTTCGAGCAGCCAAGTAACCATTTCGCCCAGCCCCCCCCCCCCCCACCCCCCCCCCCCCCCCCCCCGGCACGCCTGCCAATATTCCTCCGAAGGAGGCGGACCAAGCGGTTTCCCGGCCGGAACGCCGTGAAGGACTAACTAACTGGACCCCGTGGGTCGTTGGGGCTTGTGTTGCGGGCGGGGCGCTCGTGTTTCACCGAAACGCGCAAACGAGAAGACCCGCGTCGGCGGCGGCAGCCCCCGTTGACTCCGCGCCCAAGCAGCCCGTCCCCGGTGCTAAGCAATTAAAGACTCGAGACCCCTTTTATATGGAATGAGCAACCGTGACGACTCCAGCAACCGACGGGAAGATGATCACCCGAGTGACGGCCAGAACGCGAGATCGCCTTGGTCATCCTGGGGATGGCCGCGACCGGCTTTGTGGCGCGTTTTAATTTTAAGCCTGTTTTCTGCGACCTTATATCATGGGTCTTCCCGAAGAGCTTTACAGCGCAATGCTTGAGGTCGGCCACTGCGCCCGCCGCCACAAAATCTCCGGCCCTCTGGCCACACCATGATCGATATCGCGCAGAAGTCGCTTGAGCTCTGGCGGCGAGATGAACAGGCAGCCATTCGGTTCGCCATTCGGGTCGCCGCAGGGGTGCTGGCTAGCCCGACCAACCTCCGGGCGACAACTGGACAGCTTCCTGAGCCTGTGGTTCCGCATGTTAGAGGCTGGTCAGGCTGCTGGAATACCTTAGTAGCAATGGCCGACAGTAAGCTCTCTGCCCTATACTACAGCCCCCGAGGCTACTGGAAGGGGCTCGCAGCCATCGAGCTGGCGTCTGCAGCAAAGGTGACTGAGCAGCAGGCCAAGGACTGGCTCAAAAGGCAGGCCATCTGGCAGATCTATCTGCCTGCCCCATGGCGCGTACCGCGGCCGAAGTTTGACATCGCCACGCCGAACGAGGTCCACCAAGCGGATCTGCTCTTTCTGCCTCACGACCGCGTGGGGCGGAAAACCTACCGCAACGCTCTCACGGTCGTTGCTGTGGCCTCGTGCTTCAAAGAGGCTGAGCCGCTGACTAGCAAGACCGCGGCGGAGGTCGCCGATGCTCTGTCTCGGATCTACAGACGGAGGCCATTGAAGTGGCTGAAGCTCCTTCAGATTGACCCTGGGCGCGAGTTCATGGGTGCGGTGAGCCAGCTGCTGGCAAAGCACTCTGTTCAGGTTCGGCGCGGTCGGGTTGACATCCACCGGGATCAAGGGATCGTAGAGCGCTGGAACAGGACCCTCGCAGAGCGGTTGTTTGGGCACCAATACGCCCAAGAGATGCGCCTCCCTTCGGGTCAGAGGTCAACAGAGTGGGTGGCTCGGCTGCCTAGCGTTGTCGCGGCTCTGAATGGTGAGGTCACCCGGTTGACTGGCAAAAGGCCCTCTTGGCGGATACCATCAAAGCCAAGACCGTGACGCAAAAGCCCTCCTCTGTAGTTCCCGACCGCCATGTTGGTCTCAAGAAGCAGAGGCTCCCTTCAGGTGTTGGTGTTCGCTATCTGTACCAGCCTGGCGAGCTGGAGGGCGGTCGGCGCCGCGCGACTGACCACGTGTGGTCTCTTGGGATGTACCGGCTGGGGCTCTCGGTGACCAAGCCCGACGAGCCTGTGTTGTATTACTTGCAGGACGGCCCGCCGCGTAGTTTTGTCAGGGAGGAACTCCTCGTAGTGCCGCCCGACACTCAGCTTCCTCCGGATGGGGTTCTCAAGTGCTGAGCAGTTCATCGATGTACGCATCCATCTCAGCAGCGCCAGCCGGAAGGGTGTCTTTGTGCCCATAGGCCAGCGTGTCCACCCCATTTTCTGCGATCCAGCGCTTGGAGTCGAAGGGTGAGAGAGAGACCTTATTCAGGCGCTGCCCGTAGATGCGATGGCGCTCTGACCGCAGGACGTCCATGCTATGGCGGAAGGTTAGCTTTCGGAAGAGAGCCTCTTTGTACTGCTCATGCCTGATGTGCTTTTTCACGACATTCTTTTTCACACCCTTTGCCTTTTTGATATTTCCCCTGCCGGCCGCAAGGATTGAGTACATCTTAGGGCGCAGACCGACATATTCAGCAATGGGGCGCCCTGCACACTCGTCCTTCATCTTCCCCAACATCTTTTTGTTGGCGATGCTGTGCAATGAGTGCTCCGGTTGGTAGTCCGAGGTGTCGTAGAGCTCTGCCTGGGAGGCCATGTCCCTGAAGACTTCCTCGGTCTGGACCTCGAGGAGGAGGCTGTCGGTGTCGGTGTAGAGGAGCTGACAACGATCCCCGTACTGCCCCCGTAGCTGGTTGTAATAGAAGTCGTACATCAGGTGCTTGGAGAGATCCAGAATGCTCATCCCCACGAACACCGGGCGATTGAGCACTAGGCGGCTCTTGTGGACCTGGATAGCTGCCAAGTCGTCATCGAAGATATTAGCCCGAGCAAATGCTGGGCTGGCGATGAGGCGCCTGAGTTTGTCCTCCTCGTTTGATCGCACCGGCACATCAACCCGCCTCCGCAGGTTCTCCATGGTCTTCCCGAAGACCGAGTTGTTCATCAACTTGTAGAGGTCCTTCTCGAAGTCGCTGGCGGCCTTCTTTCGGAGCTCAGTATTCATCCGGATGTATGGCTCCATCCAAGAGCTCTGGTTGAACCGGAGGGCACGATGGACCACAGTCAGACGCAAGCCCAGAGACAGGTACAGCTGCAAATTCCGATAAAAGCACATAGCGGTCCTTGTTGTGGAAGTTTGGGACCAGCTCTTCAACCTCTGTTGGCGCAACCCTAACGCCGAGGAGGTTGTGCTGATACTCCGACATCCGCTCCTTCTAAACCACCGCGCGCTCCGGTGCCAGCGGATATGAATTGTGCGCGTCGTGTAGGTCCTGTGGGTACTCCAGGTCCACCTCAAGTATGTAGCCCTCGAGGCTGTCAGCTGGTTGCTCTTCGATAGTTTTTGCCAGCTGCTTACAGTCATCCACCCACCGAAAGCCGCTGGTGGGGAGATATTGACTCGTAGCCCAACCGTAGAGATTGTTCGCATCGAGGTATAAGATGTGGCTACTTGGCTGCCCTAGGTCGTTCCCCTCGACCAGGGGATTGTTTGCTCTGGCGTGGCGCTTTGAGGCCATTGAGATGCCTCCTCGCATCCCCTTCTCAATGAACAGATGCTGGTCGTAGTCTGTTAGCAGCTCTAGCTCAACGCCTGTCTTCTTGAGTAAGGCGTCCCACGAAAGGTGTAATAATGAGCAGGGTCTAGGCCGTACTGCTCTTGGCAGGTCCGCAAAAACGTCTCGAAGACATCTGCCAGAAGCAGCACGTCTGTCCAGCAGTACAGGTCGCTGAAGTCACCCAGGGTCTTGCACCCAAAGGTCTCCCGAACTTTTGCGCAGGGGCGTAGTCCTCGTCACTGATATGCGCATCAGTGAGCTTGCTGTAGAAGACCTCCTTGGGGGGGGGGGGGGAGTTTGGGCTCGGTGAAGCGGTCCCAGGTGTCCATGTACTCGTAAGGGTACACACCGTTCCTCGTTAGGAGCTCTCGTCTTTCTCTGTTAGGCTCGTGTTGGGCTGTTATCCGGAAAGCCTCTGGCGGGTTCCGCAACCAGCTTGTCAAGGGAGGCTAGCAGGAATTGGGCGCTGTCAATGAAGCGCAGTTGCCCGAGGGAGAAGGAGATATACTTCTCCGTGTTGTTGGGGATACAGCTGACCCTGCCCTCCACCTTCGAGATGGCCTGCATCAGCAGGTGGGAGTCATAGCCCCGTAGCCCACGGGGATGGTGGTGGTAAGGGGGTTCAGCCGCAGCTTAAGGTTGCAGGCGGTATGGGCCGCCCTTTGATATTCGCCTGTAATGTGGCAGTGGTCACGGACAGCGTCGCCCTCGAGAGGTTTGTCACATACGTGGCACGTCTCAGCGGTGCGGAAGGCACGCCAGTCCCCCCCGCGTCATCCTCAGAGCCTGGGGATCAGCTAGCACGCCCTTGCTCTGGTCGTGGAGCAGGCGATTGAGGTCCTTGATCCAGGTGTAGTGGAATTTGCCAGCCTTTTCAATCAGCAGCAGGTTGATCCTTGGCAGTCTTCGGGCTATTTGCTGATGTGGTGAACAATCACCCCCTTATCCCACCCAAAGACGTTGATGCTTAGGTTGTTTTGCCGCTCAACCTTGGACACCTGAGAGATTGGTGTGGGAGCATCGATCCCTTCGAAGTCCAAGCCGTCATTAGTAGGGTACTTTGACGGTCTGTCAACATGGTCCTAGGCTGGGAATAGGGCTGATCTGAGTGCCCACCGCAGGCAGTGGTCATCATTGTGTTTTACAATGACAACTGCCTTCTTAAGTCGCACCACTGCTGGTAGTGGAATGTAGGAGCCACCTCTTAGTGGCTGATATCTGGCGATGTTCAGCCAAAGGACTTCCATTCGATCTGCAAATTCCGGCCGGACCCTCTCTGCGTCCACTTCTCCAGTCTCTTGGATCGTGGGGAAAGCTTGATTCAGGGCCCCCTCGATTTCGTTGTTTTGCAGAATAGCCTCCTGCCTATGGCGCAGCACAAAGTCTGTGTACTCCCCACTGCCGTCTGGGTTGTCCCTCCGAAGCTGGACCTTGAGTGCCAGCTGGAACAACACCACCGAGAGCCTTGATCTCTTCCTTGAGCTTGGTCCGAATCTGTGGTCGCACTCCCTCTAAGAAAGCCTTCGGGTCTGCACCATGGGGGTGCCCTTGAGGTACATCCATCTGCCATCCTCGCAGGAATGAGCCGATTACCCGCGAGTCCGGCGGAACACCAGCTGGCGCGGGGCCGGTGTGGGTGACGCACGCCGCTGGCGCGGGGCCGGTGTGGGTGGGATCTCTGCAAGAGCGCTCAGGCCTTCCGCATATGTATGTGGCGTAATAGCCCCCGATCGAAGCAGTCTAGCGAGATGCTTCACTGCGTTATCCATGCTATCTCGGTGTGAGTATACCTATTGCAACTTAATGTCTAAATAGGAGTTCGTTCGCAATAAGCTGATCTCGCGATGTGGGTATACCTATTGCACCTTATTGTCTAAATAGGAGTTCGTTTCGCAATAAGCTGATCTCGCGGTGGGGTTTACTTATTGCAACTTAATGTCTAAATGGGAGTCCGTTCCGCAATAAGCTGATCTAGCACCAAATCGAACAGTATTCTGGTTTTCTTTTTCAACCCTATATGGTGCTGGCGAACCTTTTCTCTCCCGCACTTCCGGCAGCGATGTATCTCGCTCTTAACCCCCTTCCCGCAAGACTTACAGGGAACGGGAACTGGGCGGCCTTTGCGGAGTTTGGCCAAGCGAACCTTGCAAAACATTCGGCAACAGTATTTCCCGCAGATATCCAGCTCGCCCACTTTTAACCACGCGCATTGATTATGACCTTTCATCTTCGTGGGTGTACCTATTGCACCTTAATGTCTAAATAGGAGTTTCGTTTCGCAATAAGCTGATCTCGCGGCGGGGTATACCTGCCCCTGGGCCGGCGGGGGTGGGCGCGTCACCAGGGGCACTGGCTCTCACTATACTCGCTTGGGGATCTCAGGAAGAGCCGAAGCGCGGCCGCACCCCGAGGAAGCCGTCTCGACGTACATACAGAATTGTTTGTCTACGTGGGAGCGTCTCGACGTAGCTGCCAATTTTTTATGTCCGTGGGATCCCCTTTGGAGCCCGGTCTATGGGGTGGTCCAGAAACCCCAGTCGGGGGTAGCCGTAACATCGGTAGCCCTGACAAAAAATGCGCTGTAGTACAGCCAAGTCGTCTCCACGTACATACAGAATTGGCAATTGTTTGTCTACGAGGGAACCCCTTTGGGGTCCGGTCTAGGGGGTGGTCCAGAACCCTCACTCCTACGTGGGGGCCCCTGTGGGGCCCCATCTAGGGGTGATCCAGTAGAGAGTAAGGGTTCTGGACCACCCCCTAGATCGGGCCCCAAAGGGGATCCCACGGAGATAAAAAAAATTGGCAGCTACGTCGAGACGCTTCACTACTAGGTTTTACAGATAACCCTACTTAAACTGCACTCTGATGCGGCCTCGGTGGCTCAGGTGGATGCGCCGTCCGACTGGAGACCAGGAGGTCGCGGGTTCAACCCCCGCTGAGGTCGGCAACATTCTTCCGTGGAGATTGATCATGAAATATTTTCTACGGTCATTCTCTCCCTTCCGTTGATTCAAGAAGGGCAGTTGTCAGTTTCTGGCGAAAGAATATGCACAATACTGGTTAACCGCTTAGAGGACTAAGCCTGCCCAGTAAACATGTGGTTAGGTAAACTGACTGCGCTTGACATGACCCCATTGGGTTGACTGGACCGTAAAACCTCAACACACACTGCACTCTGACGTCACAGTGACAAGTTTGGCGTTTATATATTACAGATCGATTGTAAACAAACTACCCCAAAACAGTATTTTTGCCTATTAATCTTTAAAGGCTCCATATTCCTCTAAAATAGACATTCTTTTTTATCTAAAAAAAGGTTTAATAAATTGAAATATAGTGTTGATTGATTGATTGTGTTGGGGTTTAATGACACGTCAACCCTTGTGGGTCATTTTGTGTCGTCTCCCAGAGAAAGGGAGAAAAGAGATAGAAGAGATAGTAGAGGAGTTGAAAGAGAGGTAAAGGGAAGAAAGAGGAACGGGAATGAAAGTGAAGAAACAGAAGAAATAAAAACATTCCTCTTCTACCCTTAACTGCTACAAAGATAGCAGGCCTTGTCCAACTGTAAGCCAATATCAGCTGGACGCCCCGGTGACGTAAGCTACACACTTTCGCACCACTCAACCACCCCAAATATGGTATTAATACGATCATAAAATGTAGCATCTGACAGCCTGTAAAATTTAAGGTACCCAGTAGTCTCTCGTTTTGAACTGGATCAAAAATGAAAAGATTTTTATCGTATCCCTGAATTAATGTTGGCAACATTAATTCAGAGATATGGTAAAAATCATTTCATTTCAAAAACAAGAGACAATTTGAAATTTTACAACCTGTCAGGTGCCACATTTTATGATTGTATTAATACCATATATCAATTTATTAAACCACCATTCGTGATATCACAGAAGACCATAATGCCTTGCGCGAACGTGACATCCGGTTTAACCGAAAGTAGAAAAACCAATACCGATAGTGTTATGATGACCGCTTTTTGTTTGACTAAAGATGAATTATTTTTATTAGTTTAGATGGGAATAAAATAATACCGACCAGTGAGTTTATTTTCTTACTTTTATCCTTGCAATAATCACCAGGAGCTCCGGGAAAAACAAGTTCAAGAATATTGTTACAGATTATTGTTACTGATGACTAAATTCCGACACACTCAATTTATAGAATTGTTTGGAAAGTCTATATTTTCACTCTATGAGATTATAGAATAAATATTTAAATACCCGATATAAGTTTCAGTAAATACCCTTTATAAAGAGACGTTCATATGTTAAGCAGAGAGAATTAATAGGCCGGCCTACACTATAAACCAGTGACTGGAATTTTTGTTGACAAGACAGCAATTGAAAATTTAAAAATAAACACAAAATCTAACATGGTATTAGAGAATTTCATCTCACTGATTGATTGATTGATTAATTGATTTGCGAACACGATGCATAGCATAAAATGTACATTATGTTCTACTCAGTGTGACAGGGTCGAGATTGATGGTTTGTTGATAGTTGACAGTTATAAATATACCCGAATAAGCAAAATAGTGTACAAAGACCTGTCAGCTACACTGTTACCCAGTGTATCAGTCAGTAACCCAGGGTATAGTAATCTGTCACATGGAGAGTATAGAGGAATATTGGTCAGCGACAAAGTAAACCAAGACCTGTAAGCTACACTGTACATCAGTGTATCAGTAAGTAACCCAGGTAGAGCGGCCTGTCACCTAAAGTGGAAACTGGAATATCAGTCGAAGACAAAGTATACAAAGACCTATCAGCTACACTGTACCCCAAAGTATCAGTCTGTAATCAGTCTGTATCTTAGGGTACAGCAGCCTCTCCCCTGGACCAGAATGTCGGTCAGCGACAAAGTATAATAAGAGCTGTAAGCTACACTGTACCCAGGTTCAGCCGCCTGTCCCCTAGAGTACATACCCGAATACCGGTCAGCGACAAGGTATACGAATACCTGTCAGCTACACTGTTACCCAGTATATTAGTCTGTAATGTGGGGTATAGTGGCCTGTCACCTGGAGTGTATACCGGAATATCAGTCAGCGACAAAGTATATGAAGACCTTTAAACTAACTGCTCCCCGGAATATCAGTCAGTAACCTGGTTTATAGCGGTCTGTCACCTAAAGTGTAAACCAGTGAATATCGGTCAGCAACAAAATATACTAAAAAAACATTCCGGGTGACAGACTGTTATATCCCGGGTTACTGGCTGATACACCGGGGAACAGTGTAGCTGACAGGTCTTCGTACACTTTGTCGCTGACCGATATTCCGGTAGATCTATAAACTCCAAGTGTATACCCCAGGTTACTGACGTACAATGTACAATGTAGCTGGCAGGTCTTCATATATTTTTGTCACTGACTGATATTCGGGTGTACGCTACAAGTGACAGGCCATTATACCCTGGGTTACGAACTGATAAACCCGCTAACAGTGTAGTGGACACTGGTTTTCGTATACTTTGTCGCTGACAGATATTCGGGTATACAATCCAGGTGACAGGCCGCTATACCCCGCATTACTGACTGACACAGGGGTACAGTGTAGCTGACAGGTCTTCATATATACTTTGTTGCTGACTGATATTCTACTCCAAGTGTCAAGGAGGGCGGGGTGCATACCCCGGGTTACAGACTGATACACAGGGTAACAGTGTAGCTTACAGGTCTTAGTATACTCTGTCGCTGACTGATATTTTGGTATACGCTCCAAGTGACAGGCCACTATACTTGGGTTACAGACTTATACTGGGGTACAGTTTATCTAACAAGTCTCAGTATACTTTGTCGCAGACCGATATTCACTGGTTTACACTTTAGGTGACAGGCCCCTATACACAGGGTTACTGACTGATATACCGGGGAGCGGTGTAGCTTACAGGTCTTCATATACTTTGTCGCTGACTGATATTCCGGTATACTCTCCAAGTGACAGGCCACTATACCCCAGGTTACAGACTTCTATACTGGGTAACAGTGTAGCTGACCGGTATTCGTATACTTGTCGCTGACTGGTATTCGGGTATGTACTCCAGGTGACAGGCATCTACACCTGGGTACGGTGTAACTTACAGATCTTATTATACTTTGTCGCTGACCGACACTCTGGTCCAGGTGAGAGACTGCTATACTCTAAGTTACAGACTGATACTTTTGGGTACAGTGTAGCTGACAGGTCTTTGTATACTTTGTCTCCGACTGAGATTCCATTATACGCTTTAGGTTACAGGCTGCTATACCCTGGGTTACTGACTGATACACCGATGTATAGTGTAGCTTACAGGTCTTGGTTTACTATGTCGCTGACCAATATTCCTATATACTCTCCATGTGACAGACCACTATACCTCGGGTTATTGACTGATACACCTGGTAACAGTGTAGCTGACAGATTTATAACTGTCAGCTATCAACAAACCATCCGTCTTGACCATCTCACATTGAATAGAACATAATGTACTTTTTATGCTGCGCATCATGTTTGCAAATCAATCAATCAATCAATCAGTCAGTGATATGAAGTCCTCTTATACCATGTTAGATTGTGTTTTATTTTTAAATTTCCAATTGCTGTTTTGTCAACAAAAAAACAACAGTCACTGGCTTATAGTGTAATTTTCTGCTTAATATACATGTATGAACACCTGTTTATAAAGGGTAAAGTTTACTGAAACTTATATCGGGGATTTAAATATTTATTCTTTTATCTCATAGAGTGAAAATATAGACTTTCCAAACAATTCTAAACGGCGGGTATAAATTGAGTGATGTCGGGATTTAGTCATCAGTAACAATAATCTTGCACTTGTTTCTCACGGAGCTCCTGGTGATCATTGCAAGGATAAAAGTAAGAAAATAAACCCACTGGTCGGTATTATTTATTCCCATCTAAACTATTTGCTTAAAAGTATTCCCATTGTTGATGTTAATGCAAAATCTTGAAAATAATTCATCTTAAGTCAAACAAACAGCGGTTAGTATTGGTTTTTCTACTTTCGTTTCAACCGGATGTCACATTGTGCGCAAGGCATTATGGTCTTCTGGGATAAAGCGAATATATCAATTTATTAAACCTTTCCTGGATAATAAAATGTCTATTTTTGAGGAATATGGAGCCTTTGAAGCGTTAATCACAACTACAGCAGACAATACTTTGAAATATATATTTTGATTGAGAGACAATAAGGTTTGACATTTCATGTGAATCGTCTGCTGAGTTGACGCTTCACATGAACTGTCATGTGAATCGTCTGCTGAGCAGACGCTTCACATGAAATTCCAAGTCTTATTTTCTCTGACAAAAAATGATAAAAAAGATACAGTATAACCTCAATGGCTCGAACACGGATGGCTCGTTTACCGTGGATAATACGAACTCTTTTTTCAGTCCCTGCAAAATTCTTCCAATAGCTCAAGAAAACAAATATTTAGGGATTTTTTCTTATTTTATCATGGAATTGTATGTTGTGTGTACTCATTAGAATCGCCTCCTCGAGGCGATTCTAATGAGTACACTCAACATACAATCATTGTGTAGAAAATCGACTTCCCTAAATTATCGCTATTTGCTTCCTGAACTGGTGCCTTGATTAACCCTCAGTGGCTCGAACTACCCATGTCTCGAACGAATTTCCATGGTCCCAAAGATGTTCGAGCCATTGAGGTTCGACTGTAGATCGTCTGCTACAGCTTTGCTTAGCACTTTAAGAGTTATAGGCCGACCAAACTAACCTGTCGCTTGACCTTTAGATTATAGCATTTATAAGTTTGTTTTCGTTTACTACATAAACAGATATTATTTGTATAGGTGAGCAAATATCTATTTCACGTGGAATGTAGGATTTTTCTTGCTGGCATGCCTAATTGTAAGGATGGTATCCTTATGAATAATATTAAATGTAAAGGTCAAAGTCAATTGTGAATTATGAGTAATATTAAATGTAAAGGTCAAAGTAAATAGTGAATTATGAATAATATTAAATCTAAAGGTCAAAGCAATAGTCAATCTATCTATAATTAATTATACATAGATCACCTACCCATAGAATTCCAATTTTAGAATAGCTACGTTCAGGGGTTACTAAAGGGGTTCATCTTCTGTGTCATCCGTATGTTTTTGAAAGGCTTTTCCCTCACATGTTGCTGTATTCCTTTACTTGTTGCTGCATTATTTCAACACAAGTTATATGATTATGAAACATCAAGATAAAATAAGATGTTTACATACTCATGTGACCAATGTTTACATTTTGTATCTAGTGTGGTCCGATGTTTACATTTTGTGTCTAGTGTTGTCCTTTTACATAACCCACATACCCATGTAGACAGATAGACACACACACACACACACACACACACACACACAGAAAGGCACAGAGAGACAGACATACAGGTAGACTGACACTCGGACATAGCCACAGACAGACACAGCCAGACAGAAAGACAGACACAACCAGACAGACAGATGTAGACACAGACAAACAGATAAGAACACAGCCAGACACAGAGACTGACAGACACACAGAAAGACAAGTACAGGTAGACATATATTGACAGACATACACACAGACTGACAGACAGAAGTAGAGGGACAAACAGACTGACAGACAGAAGTAGAGGGACAAACAGACAGACAGGCATAAATACAGATGCACAGATGCATAGATAGACAGACAGATGCAGACAAATATAGACACCACAGACAAACATACAAGAATAAACGGCAGACAGACTAACTGATATAAACAGACCAACCGACTGACATACATAGATCGACCAACAGACACAACAGACAGACAAGGACAGATACAGACAGACATGGACAGACTGAGACAACACAAAGAGACAAACACAGAGATATAGACTTACACAAACTGACCGATACAGACAGACTGACAGTGGAAGACACTGATACAGACCTAATGCCACCTACAGACAGACTGACACTGGCAAACAGACAGAGACAATGACGGACTGATGGACCGCTACAGGGAGACTGAAAGACTGACATGGCCACTAACAGACCAATAGACTGACACAGACAAACACTGACAGACCAACTGACCTCTACAGCAGACAGACACTGACAATGACTAACAGACCGACTGACAAGCAGACCTAGTAACCAACATAGACAGACAGGCCGACATTGACAGACAAACATAGACGGACCTACTTAGACTGACATTAACAGACTGACATAGACAGACTGACACCAACACTGACAGACCGAAGACACAGACCGATGACACAGACAAACACTGACAGATGACTGACTGGGGACACAGACAAACACTGACAGACGACTGACTGGGGACATATACAGACAGACACATAGAGACCACTTACAGACATACTGACGGTCAGAGACAGACAGACACTGACACTCACTAACATACACAGACACACAGACATACCAACATTGACAGATGACTGACTGGACAGACCTACCAGTGACATACAGAGAGACTGACTGACATAGGTAGACACTGACAGACCCACATAGACAAGGCACTGACAAACTTACTGAATAACATAGGCAGACACTGACAAACCAACTGTCAACATAGACACTGACAGACCCATTGATCTAGAGACTGACAGACAAATCCAAATAGACATACAGACACTGAGAACCCAACTGACCAACCCTCTCTGACTGACCTTGATACTTGCTCACACAGACAAACACTGACAGCAGACCAACTACACTTGACCAATTGACTGACGCTGACGGACTGGGACATAGACAGACTGACCAACATAGACTGACTGACAGACTCACTGGCCAACAGACTGACTGACAGACCAACAGAATTCCGACTGACTGACACATACATTGACTGACTGGCCGACAGACTGACCCACCGATGTTGACAGACTGACCGACTCTGGCTCATGGATCAATAGACTCATGGACGGAACAACTTTGACTCGTGGACCGACCAACTCTTGAATTGTCGACCGACTGATTTGTGGACCAACTCCGACTGACTCGTGGACTGACCGCCCGACTCTGTCGGTCAATCCATGATTCAGTCTGTCGGTCCATTGGTCGGTCGGTCCACGAGTCCGGGTCAGAGTCGGACCACCAGTCAGTCACCTATTGGCCGGGATGGGGCTCAGATGAGGGCCGGAGTGGCTGGCCATAGTGGCCGGATTCCGATGAGGGCTAGAGTGGCCAGACAAGAAGGTATCCCTGGCAGGGAATTTCAAAGAAAATTCCCTGGGCAGGGAAGTTTCAGAGAAGTTTCCCTGGGCAGGGAAGTTTCAGAGAAGTTTCCCTGGGCAGGGAAGTTTCAGAGAAGTTTCCCTGTGCAGGGAAGCTTCAGAAAAGATTCCCTGGGCAGGGAAGTTTCAGAAAAGTTTTCTAAGCAGGGAAGTTGAAATTTCCCTGGGCAGGGAAGTTTCAGAAAAGATTTCTCTAGGCAGGGAAGTTTCAGAGAAGTTTTCTGAGCAGGAAAGTTGAAATTTCCCTGATTTTTCTGGGCAGGGAAGTTGAAATTTCCCTGGCCAGGAAAGTTTTAGGGTAGTTTCCTTGGGCAAGGGAAGTTTCAGACAAGTTTTCTGAGCAGGGGAGTTGAAATTTCTCTGACCAGGGAAGTTTCCCTGAGCAGGGAAGTTGAAATTTCCCTGGCCAGAAAAGTTTCAGAGTAGTTTCCCTGGGCAGGGAAGTTTCAGAGAAATTTTCTGAGGAGGGAAGTTGAAATTTCCCTGATCAGGGAAGTTGAAATTTTCAGGGAAGTTTCCCTGGGCAGGGAAGTTTCAGAGAAGTTTCCCTGGGCAGGGAACTACGGAAGTTGAAATTTCCCTGGCCAGGAAAGTTTCAGAGTAGTTTCCCTGGGCAGGGCAGTTGAAATTTCCCTGATCAGGGAAGTTTCCCTGAGCAGGGAAGTTGAAATTTCCCTGGCCAGGGAAGTTTTAGAGGAGTTTCCCTGGGCAGGGAAGTTTCGGAGAGGTTTCCCTGGGCAGGCAAGTTTCAGAGAAGTGCCAGAGAAATGTGGGCAGTTTTCCAAGGGAGGACCCAGGGGAGGGCAGATATCCGTCTGTTCCTTCTGTCTTACTGTGTCCATCTGTCTGACTTCATGTCCGTCTGTCTGTCTGACAGTGTCTGTCTGTCTACACGTCTGTCTGGACTGTCCTGTCCATCAGTCTGTCCCATCTATCCATCCATCTGTCTGTCCAAACCTGTCTGTCCAAACCTGTCTGTCCAAACCTGTCTGTCTGATGTGTCATGTGTCCTGTCCATATACGACTGTCCGTTTATGTCTATGTTCTGTTTGTATCCGTTCGTCCGTTCATGCCAGTCTGTCTGTTTGTGCCTGTCTGTCTGTTCATGTCTGTCTTATCAGTTAGTGTTGTCTGTCCTTTTGCGTCGTTTGTTCATTTCATCCATCTGTCATTCCGTCTGTGTGTGTTTCATTTGTCCAGTTGTCTGAGTCTTCTGTCTGTCTGGCCCTGTCGCCTGTCCTTCCATGTCATCTGTCTGTGCTGCCTGTCCGTCCATGTTGTCTGTGTTGTCTGTCTGTCTGACTCTGTTCATGTCGTATATCTGTATATTCATGTGTCCGTGTCATGTCTGATCTGTCCATCTGTCTGTGTCATCTATTCCATCTGTCTGTCAGTCTTTCTGTGTCTGTCTGTCTTTTGGTATCTGAGTGTCTTTATGTGTATATCATAGTTACAGTCATGTCATAGACGTCCTGCTTATCAAGCTCTAGTCATTCTCACCATCATCAAGTCCCAGTCACAGTTTCAGTCGCTGTGGTCGTCAAATCCTAGTCACAATCCGAACACCATCGCCCGTCAGTGCCAGTCGCTGTCAACATCAGTCGCAGACAGTCAAACTCTATGTAATCTTCAAGTACCAGTCGCCCTCATCTGAGTCACAGGCATGGTCCCAATCTCTGTTGTTGTCAAGTTTCAGACTTACTCTACCCATCAGTCAGTCGCCGTTGTCTGCTTGTTGTCTAAGTTGTCAATCGCAGTCATTGTCAAGCAGCAGTCATAAGCACATTTGCTGTCAGGTCACTGATACTTGTGTCAAGTTTTGTGTCAAGTTACAATCACAGTCTATCAGTCACAGTCTATCACAGTCACAATAGTCAGCGTCAAGACCCAGTCACAATTCCAGTCAGTCCCGGTCGCCATGGTCGAGAGGACCGAGTTACATTTCAAATGAGCTTCGCCTGTAAGTGCCAGTCGTCGTCAAGTCACAGCTGCAGACAGTCTTAGTCTCCGTCCCCTTCAAGTACCAGTTACAGTCACTGTCCCAGCCACAGTCATTGTTGCCCCAGTTACAGACAAGGTTCCAGTCACTGACATTGTTAGTCAGTCGCCGTCGTCTCCTCTCAGTCAAAGTTGTCCACTGTCAGTCACAGTCAATGTTAAGTCGCAGTCATAATCACAGTCGCTGTTGTATCAGGTCAGTCACGGTCTCGGTAGTCAGGTCACAGTGACTAGGGTCATCAAGTTATTGTTACAGTCTATCACAGTCTGTCATCATCAGTTGCAGACCCAGTCGTCATCAAGTCCAATGCAGTCCCAGTCACTGTCGTCGTCAAGACGTCCAAGTTGTCTTTGTCGTCAAGTGTGTTGGAGTCGGCGTCAGACAGGTAGTCATTGTTGCAATCCAAGTCATTGTTGACATCATCCAAGTCTGATTCGTCATTAACTTCAAGGATCTGGTCATCGTCTAAAGTCGTCATCTAAACCTCATCATCCATGTTTCATTGGTCTTTGTCTTCCAAGTTGCAGTCACATTGTCTTACGGAAGGTTGTCATCATGCCATGGCGGCTGATAGGGGAAAGCTTACCTTGTTTCTTTTCCTAAGTATTTGGACAGGCAGCTCTGAGCAAACAGTGTAGACCTAGATTAGATGTTGCAAAACACATTGTGTACATTGTTATAGAATATACATGTGCCTTTAATCCAGCAGTCTTCACCCATTAAAGACTGAATAAACTCTCCCATACTATATATTAGAAGAGTCCATTTTCGATATAAGGTATGTCAGGCTATGCAATGTAGATATTCCTAAGGAAAAATGGTTGAACTATTTGCAAACAGTAAGCAGATCTGTAGCAGACGACATTCTAAGTTGTTGTTGTTTTTTTGTTGCTTTTTTTTTGGGTTTTTTTTTTTTTTTTTTTTTTTTGTTTTTTTGTTTTTGTTTTTTTAAATAATTTTAGAGACAAACAGACTTGGTATTTCATGTGAAAATTCCACGTTGAGCTTAGGGTCACATGAAATGTCAAGCCTTATTTTCTCTGAAAAAAAAATTAAAGAATAGTAATAATAATAATAATAACAATAATAACATATTCGTTATTATTATTAAAATCAAAGTGTCGTCTGTTGCAGTTGTGAACTGCAATTTAAGGGTTAATTTCTCTTTGTTGATATGTTTTATTTTCAGTTATAGCATGACACCGTCTGGACCGTGACAGACATTTGGAAAGAATCCAGACCAGCATTTAGAATATACCACTACGTTATGATGACACAATTAGGATTCCTGTATAATAATTTTGGAATCTCTATTTGTACACCAGATACGTATGTGAGTTTTTTGCAGCAAATATTCATTCCAATAGGTCTTTAAAATTAAAAGACAAAAAAGGTAAGAAAGTTATTTTACCTTGTAACTTTGTTCTTATGGTTAAGGGGAATAAATACATTTTTCATGGGAGATGACTTTCGTAAACGATTCTATGTCTCCTTTCTGAAATGGGACCGGCTATAAAAGGACGGCCATGAAGTAGACCCTTTCAGAAGGGGATTGGTGTGCAGGAAAACAAACAGTTACAGACATTCCATCCTTTGTAATAATGGCAGAAAATCTACCGAGTATATCCATTACGAAAACGCGCCTATTCAAATATATTGAAAATTTTACCACCAAAACAATGAAAAATTTCAGATAAAAAATTCCTATAGTTTACATATTTCTGATCAAAACATAGATTGTGGGTAAAATTTTCTCGTCGAGGCGGTTCTAACGAGTACCCAAACTCTATGATTTTAGCAGAAATAAGAAAAATGATGTATACCCCTGTAAACCCCAGTTTTACTATATAACAGTGGGGTTTAAGGGGGTCAAAATTATATAGGTATGTTTTCGTGATGAAATTCCCTTAGAGGCTCAAGGGGGAGAACCTACATCATAGAAAATAGTGAAAAGGACTAGAGTTTTGCGAAAAGGGGCCGTTCAAACAGTTCAGTCATTTCTATTATCATTTTCATTGGTTGTTGATTTGATGAAAAATAGAATAAGCTTAGAGTATGTAGCAAGGATGAAGGTAATTATATTTGCAGATTTTATGTACAACCGTATTGTCATCGTTGAGAACACTCAGACACAATATTTTGATAACCTTTATAAGTAGATTGTGCGCGTGTGTTCTCAACAATGACAATATGGTTAAGTATCAAGTTACCCATTATAATGCCTTGTTTCTTGTTACATTCTCTGAACCTATCCTGGTTTTTGTCAGAACAACTAAATTGAAATTGACAGCAACTTACAGGTGCATTTCACTGTAAGTTATAGTCTTTTTCATTCTAATCTGTGAAGTAGGTTCTACACCTTGGAGGCTTATAATTCTACTAACGGGCTTATCACCCTTAAAACTTCTTACAAGTAGAAAGTGCCATATCCTTGGTTAGCTGGCTTTAGCAGTGATTGTCATTAATAGGTTTGTACAGCCCTTGCTCCAAACTAATACTAAATTAAGAAATGGTTTCAAGTTTAACCTTTACTACGCTCAGAGCAGATTCAACAGACAACAATTTGATTTTTTTTTTTTCAGAAAACGAGGTGAAAGCTATCATCATACCATTTTCTCTGAGATACATGTAACTATAGTCGAATCTCATTATCTCGAAGTCCAAGTGACTCTCTGTAATACTTCGAGATATCCGTACCTCGAAATATCAGAGTTGATGAAGTGAGAAAAACAATAAATCGAACAACCACATTTAACATATGAATATGTAATTTGACTCCTGAAGTTAGAGATCTATTGAAAATATTGTGGAAAAGAGGAGAAATTGCTCCTTAGGAGCAATTTCTCCTCTTTCCCACAATATTTTGTTACCTGTTCTTAGATTGCCATTTTAAAACAGGGACCAGAATTTCACTTCGAGATAAGCCGTTATTCAAGATAAGCGAAGTCGAGATAACGAGAGTCGACTGTAGATTGTATTCCTGATAACTCTCAGTTAGCAGCCAATCAGATGATAGGAACCCGCGCATTCCATGTTGCACACATATACTAGGGAGCTGATACTACCCCGTTAGTAGAATTATAAGCCTATGGCTCCCTCAATTACCTGTTCTTTTTTTTCCTTTGTGTCATCAATGAATTTGTTTGACTGTGCTGGGGTTTAACGACACGTCAACCTTTGTGGGTCATTTTGTGTCGTCTCCCAGAGAAAGGAAAAAAAGAGAAAGAAGAGGTAACAGAGTAATAAAGAAAGTAATAAAGAGATGCAAGAGAGGACCCGGCCAACAGTGTTGGGTTTTAACGACACGTCAATCCTTGTGGGTCATTTTGTGTCATTTGAAATTAGAAGTGGGCGTGGCATCATAAAGGGAAGAGTTAAGGGGAATGAATACACCTTTAAGAGAGATGACTCTATTAAATATCTTTATCTGCTTTCTGAAATGGGATTGGCTCTAAAAGGAAGGAATCTGCTCCCTTTGAAAAGGATTCAAATCTAGAGGAACTAGAAAAAAAGTGTTTGCAAAACACTATGTCCCTTACTATATTCTTGGCGATACAAAACACAAAAGTTGGAAAGGGGCATAACACTGACAAAATAAACCATTTTCTTTTCAAAAGTTAATCAGACTTATTGTTTCCAAGAAACCTACATGTTTCAAGCTCCTAGCTCAAATAGTTACTGAGATATCTTGCTTACAAAATTTCAATGCCAGTCTTTACAAGGGCCGTAACTACAAGATTTTTTTTTTCATAAGTCAATTTGATAATCTACTTATTGTTCCCAATAAGATCAGCAAATTTCAAGGCCCTAGCTCAAATAGTATTTTAGACTAGACAAAGTGCCCAGTGGGGCACGTATACCCCCGACTGCCCTACCGCCAGTTTTTAAAGAGCACAAAGTATGTAGCTTTGACTCTGGAGATGGCAGTTGTATGCTATATGTTATAACATTGAAAATATTCAATCACACATAATATGAAGCCCTTCACCTCAAAGATCAGGTACAGGTGCAGGGATTGAGCTGAATAAAACTTTAGTCCTATAACTATTACCATATACTAAGTGAAATCAACCAATCATGACATTTGTATATGAAAAGTCTGTGACCTTGACCTAAAAGCCATGCCCCAGCTTGGGGATAGTGCCGAGAAAAACTTTAGACCTATATATACCATCATGCTTAATATTAATGAAACAAACAAAAGGGTCTTCATAATATAGCTATATAAATTTTAATGAAAATTTTAAGGTCACCTGCCTACTCAATGCCCTCTATATATCGGTAAAGTATCACCAAAATATCTTAAAGAATTTTTAGAGTTATTGCCCGCACAAGATTTAAATAACCAAGGGAGAAAACTGCAGAATGGAGTCAGAGTGTCATTTTTGAATGTGATATGCCTACTCAATGTCTTATACATACTGGTGAAGTATCATGAAAATATCTTAACATGTTTTAAAGTTATGGTTTGCACAAAATGTTTACAATTCTGGAGACAAGGGGAAATAACTCACGGACCAAGTCAGTGAGTTGTCTTTCTTGTATCTGACACCCAACCAAATGCCCTCCACAACCTCAACCTGACAGTTTTCTGAAAATAGCTCACAGGGTAGTTAGGAGTTTTGAGGTACACAATTATGCGTTTATGGACAGACAGATGGATGGATGGACAGATGGATTCCATGCTGATAGCTATATCCCTTAAACCTCTCGATAGGAGGATAACAAAATTCAACAAAAAGTCTTGATGGTATAGCTATATAAACTTAGATGCAAATTATTTTACTTTTATATGAAATTTCTAAGTCTGTGACCTTGACCTCAAAGTCATACCCTGGGATGGGAATGATGCTGATTATAACTCTAGACCAATATCTACCAACGTGTCAAACATAAATGAAATTCCTCAAAGGGTCTTGATTGTATAGCTATATAAACTTAAACACAAAAACTTTGACTTTTTTATGAACATTCTAAGTCCGTGCCCTTGACCCGAAGGTCACCCCCGAGGTGGGGATGGTGCTGATAACAACTTTAGACCTATCATCATGCTAAATATGAATGAAATCCATCAAAGGGTCTTTAAAATATGAGGTCTTATAAACTTTAACACAAAAACTTTGACCCTAAGACAAAAGTAAAGTATAAACAAATAATGCTTCAACGGACGGACAGACGAACAGATTTCTTGCTGATAGCTATATCAGCTCAATCTTTCAGTTAGGGGATAATGAAATTTAATAAAAGGTCTTGATGATATGGCTATATAAACTTAAACGCAATTTTTTTTTACTTTTATATGAAAATTCTACGTTCGTGACCTTGACCTCGGTCACACCCGGTGTGGGGATCATGCAGAGTAAGAAGCTAGGCCGATATCTACCATTATGTCATATATAAATGAAATTCCTCAAGGGTCTTGATGATATAACTATATAAACTTAAACACAAAAAACTTTTGACTTTTTTATGAAAATTCTAAGGCCGTGACCTTGACCCCAAGGTCACCCCCGGGGTGGGAATGGTGCTGATAACAACTTTAGACCTATATCTACCATCATGCCAAATATGACTGAAATCCATCAAAGGGTCTTTAAACTATGAGGTCTTATAAATTTTAACGCAAAAACTTTGACCCTAAGACAAAAATAAAGTATGAACGAATAATACTTCAACGGACTGGTGGACAGACGAACAGATTCCTTGCTGATAGCTATATCAGCTCAACCTTTCAGTTAGGGGATAATGAAATTTAATAAAAGGTCTTGATATGGATTTATAAACTTAAGCGCATTTTTTTACTTTTATATGAAAATTCTAAGTTCGTGACCTTGACCTCGGTCATACCCCGGGTGGGGATCATGCCGAGTAAGACGGTAGGCCGATATCTACCAACATGTCAAATATAAATGAAAAGGGTCTTGATGATATAGCCATATAAACTTAAACACAAAAACTTTGACATTTTTACGAAAATTCTAAGTCCGAGACCTTGACCCCAAGGTCACCCCCGGGGTGGGAATGGTGCTGATAACAACTTTAGACCTATATCTACCATCATGCCAAATATGACTGAAATCCATCAAAGGGTCTTTAAACTATGAGGTCTTATAAAGTTTAACGCAAAAACTTTGATCCTAAGACAAAAATAAAGTATGAACGAATAATACTTCAACGGACTGACGGACAGACGGATTCCTTGTTGATAGCAATATCCTCTCAACCTTTCAGTTAGGGGACAATGAAATTTGATAAAAGGTCTTGATGTGGATTTATAAACTTAAACGCATTTTTTTTTTACTTTTATATGAAAATTCTAAGTTCGTGACCTTGACCTCGGTCACACCCCGGGTGGGGATCATGCCGAGTAAGACGGTAGGCCGATATCTACCAACATGTCAAATATAAATGAAAAGGGTCTTGATGATATAGCCATATAAACTTAAACACAAAAACTTTGACATTTTTACGAAAATGCTGGTGCTGATAAAAACTTAAGTCCTGTATCTACCATCATGCAAAATATGAATGAAATCCATCAAAGGGTCTTTAAAATATGAGGTCTTATAAACTTTAACGCAAAAACTTTGACCCTAAGACAAAAATAAAGAATGAACGGTTAATGCTTCAACAGACTGACGAACAGACGAACAGATTCCTTGCTGATAGCTATATCAGCTCAACCTTTCAGTCAGGGGATAATGAAATTTAATAAAAGGTCTTGATGATATGGCTATATAAACTTAAATGCAAAATTTTTTTACTTTTATATGAAAATTCTAAGTTCGTGTCCTTGACCTCGGTCACATCCCGGGTGAGGATCATGCGGAGTAAGACGGCAGGCCGATATCTACCAACATGTCAAATGTAAATGAAAAGGGTCTTGATGATATAGCCATATAAACTTAAACACAAAAACTTTGACATTTTTACGAAAATTCTAAGTCCGTGACCTTGACCCCAAGGTGACCTTCGGGGTGGGGATGGTGCAGATAAAAATTTGAGACCTATATCTACCATCATGTCAAATATGAATGAAATCCATCAAAGGGTCTTCAAAATATGAGGTCTTATAAACTTTAACGCAAAAACTGTGACCTGTGACGGAAAGACGAACGAACGAACGTACGAACGAACGTACGTACGAATGAACGAACGGACGAACGGAAAAGCGAAAACTATATACCCCCACATACTTCGTATGTCGGGGGTATAATAACTTGCTGACAAGCTGTATGTCATTATCATTATATTTCAAGGCATATATCTCGGGAACAAGAGCTCCGCAAGCTTAGGCATCATATTCCCATGGCAAATACAGTGAAACCTGTGTAAGCGAGTCACCTTTGAGACTGACTTTAAATAGTGGTTGATATGGAAAAAGTTGTCTGTCTTATAAAGGTACATGTCATGTAATTTTGCTAGCAAAATTACAAGACATGTACCTTTATAAGACAACCATCTTTCCACATCAACCACTAAAGTCAATCTCAAAGGTGGCTCTCTTACACAGGTTTTACTGTAATAAGATGTAGCACATATCCTGACTCCTGTACAATTCAGTGCTTCAGATGTAAACTGTAAGTGGAGTTAGTTGGAAAACCAAAAAAGTACCAAAATTTTCAAAGGGGCATAATAATGCTGCTTATATCTCATGGCCTGTAACCTTGAAATGAAAAGCGCTGCTCCACATTGCTTATATCTGGTGGCCTGTAACCTTGAAATGAAAAGCGCTGCTCCACATAATGGTCTAACTATTTACAAAGTTTTAGCTTGACTGGATGTAAACTATAGGAAGAGTTAGCTGGAAACCAAAAGTTAACAGAAATGTTCAAAGGGGCATACTCTGTTAATATTTGGTGTACTGTAACCTTGAAATAATATGCACTTGTTTGTTTGCGTTGAGGTTTTACGGCCTAGTCAACCCTATGGGGTCATGTCGAGCGCGGTCAATTTACCTAACTACACGCTTACTGGGCAGGCTTAGTCCTCTAAGCGGTTAACCAGTATTGAGCACATTGTTTCGCCTGAAATTGACAACTGCCCTTCTTGAATCAGCGGAAGGGAGAGAATGACCGTAGAAAATATTTTTGATCAATCTCCACGGAAGAATGTTGCCGACCTCGGCGGGCGTTGAACCCGCGACCTCCTGGTCTCCAGTCGGACGCGCATCCAACTGAGCCACCTTGGCCGGCTAAATAATATACACTGCTCCACATCAGAGTGTAAGTATTTACCAAGTTTCAGCTTGAACGGATGAAAACTAAAGGAAGAGTTAGCCGGAAATGAAAAGTGTACTGAATTTTCAAAGGGGCTTAGCTCTGCTAATATATGGTGAACTATAACCTCAAAACAATATGCGCTGCTCCACATCATGGTTGAACTATAAATCAAGTTTCAGCTTGAGCGGATGTAAACTGTTGGAGGAGTAAGCCGAAAACGAAAAATTTACAGAAATTTCCAAAGGGGCATAACTCTGCTAATATTTGGTGGACTGTAACCTGGAATCAATATGTGCTGCTCCACATCATGGTCTTACTATAAATCAAGTTTTAACTTGATCAAATGTAAACTGTAGGAGGAGTTAGCCGGAAACATGAAGCGGACTTTTGGGGTTTTTTTTGGTCATCATATATAAAAAAAACCTTTTCAAATCTTGTCCATATATGGAAGAACACTATAATTTCTACTAAGCGTACATCTATAGTGTCGCTACACAAATTCTTTTCTTTCTTGCATGTTTCAGTCTGCTGCTTGTGAACAGACCTTAATTAAGAACTAGAGGCCAAGTCTATGGGAGCTACTGACCCCGGGTGTGGCCAATTTTTCAATCCCCCTTTAACACAACACAAATTGAGTATCTAGACTTGACACTAGCGTAAAACATGCAGATACGCTGCTTATCTCTTCTCCTGCATCATTGCCTATACATATACCAAGTTTCAGCATGATCGGTTGTAAATTGTGGGAGGAGTTAGCCGGAAATAAAAATGTTTACGGACGGATGGACGGCAGACCCCATAACATAATACGTCCCGTTTTTTCAAACGAACATAAAAAGTGCTGACGTTATATAACGCCACTAATTATGTACAAATCACTAACAATTTCCAAAATAATGCCAAAATTTCAAAAGCTATCCACATTTTTAAACAGGCTAGCAATGAACAAGTTTTAATTGTCATGCATTTACTTTCTTGGGGTGTTTCTGTTTTACGCTGAATGACAGAATGCTTGAGAGGAAGTTATAGGAACACAGCTCCAGATATGAGGGGGCATCCACATAGTATTGTTTCTTATTTCTCTACGAAAATATATGTTATGGGTACTCATTAGAAGCGCCTCTGAGAGGCGCTTCTAATGAGTACCCACAACATATATTTTCGTAGAGAAATAAGAAAAAGTTTGTTATTTTTAGGTTGAAAAAAATGCTCCTTATCCGAAGTTAAATAAAGTGTCAATATTTCAAAAGTATCACTTGCAAATACATTAAGATGAACAAGAGGTGTCGCAGAACAGCGTAGCTGGCCTGAGCTGCGCCTTGTCTAACTATGAAACGGCTTTAAGTGGAAAACTTTAAAGTGAGTGTGACCTAATTACTGACCCCTAAGACCCGCTGCATCTTCAATCTCTGGGGTATGGTGTTACAGAATGTAAAGTTATACTATGATATAATTAAGTTCCAAATATGGAAGGGTTCTGTCCAGTGGTTGCTTAGATATGAATGATCAAGAAACTTTGCCATAAAACTTTAAAGTGAGTGTGAGCTAATTTTTACCCCTAAGCCCCACACCAGGGTCTAACCCTGGGGTACGATGTTTACGAAATAGATCAGCTCTAGCAGTGATTTGTTGAGTAATAAATCACTGTTTGGAGATCAGTTGTAAAGTAGATCAAATCACGAGCGCGGAGCGCGAGTGATTTATCTTCTTACAACTGACCGACAAACTGTGATTTATTACTCAACAAATCACGCACAAGAGCTGATCTATTTCGATTCTAACACATAGAAAACGACGTAAAGGTAATTGTATCCTTTAGATTTTTCAAACTTTCCGCCATCGAATAAAGAAATCCCGCCAAAAGTTTTGACTGTAACGCTGACGTTTACATGCATTTCTTACGTTGCTGAAGTGAGAAAGACCACGTTACACAGTCTAGCGTCGTAGAAATTAAGGCTGACGTCAGCAGCGTGTCGAAATGACGTCGGAAAGGCGCCAGATAGCGTCGCGCGTTTCCGCCCAGTGATTTATTGCATAATATATCACTGAGTTTAACCACTGGCTATATAGGCGAGGAGTGTTAGGTTAAAGAATATAGAAGGTTATGCTATGCTGTATGGTCATATTCCAAATATCAAGAGGGTTCTAGGCAGTGATTGTGGAGATATGAATGTTTAAAAAAACTTTGTTGTAAAAATTGAAAGTGAGTTTGACCTAATTTTTGACGCCTAAGCCCCACTCCAGGGCCTGACCCTGGGGTGTGATGTTACGGAATAGAAGGATATGCTAAGATATGATTATATTCTAAATATCAGATAGAGTCTTGGCAGTGGTTGCTGAGATATGAATGTTTAAAGTTTAACCCAGCGGGCACATGACGTTAATACAACGTCGCCTCAACGTCGATGCAACGTCATGACATTGCTTCGACGTTGAGCCGACGTTGTATAAACGTCATGTGCCCGCTGGGTAAAACTTGGTTGTAAAACTTTAAATTGCTTTTGACCTAATGTTTGACCCCTAAGCCCCTCCCAATAGCTTTACCTTGGAGTATGATGTTACGGAATAAAAGGATATGCTATATTCCAAGCATCAAAAGGTTTTGGACAGTGGTTGTTGAGATTTGAAGGTTTAAAAAACTTTAAAGTGTGATGCTAACGCGGACACAGACGCCAACGTCAGTGACAACAACAGCTCCCTGTACTTTCGTACAGGTGAATTAATTATAAGGACTTTATGTAGTTGGTAAATATTCAACCATTTTTACAAGGAAAACAATTTTTGTGAGTTTCTGTATGCTCTCCTGTACCCCTATCCCCTTCTTTTCTACATACCAATCGCCACCCTTGAAAATGTAACCGTTTCCCTTAAATATAATATTTTAACCCTTGCCATGCTGAATAAATTAAGATGCCACGCCCACTTCTAATTTCCAGCCAATCGGATTACTTGATCCGGGTTTTTGATAGAAATTCGCATAGTTAATGACAAACAGTGTAGATCCAGATCAGTTGGCTTCTTCAGAAGCGAACTGATCTGGATCTACACTATTTGCTAAGACAGGACATGTCGTGTTTAGCAAAAGAAGGGTTAATATAAACCAGAAATGAGTTTGTAAAACACTGTTATACCTCCAACTTTTTCCTTAGCATTACAAAATGCCAGTTGGAAAGGGACATTATTTTGACAAAATTAATCAGACTTTTTTTACCAAAAGTTATTCAGGTGATCAACTCATCATCCCAAACAAATAGCTTAAATGGTTTTCAAGATATCTTGCTCACAAGATTTCGTCGCTAACAGGCTTACAATTTATGAATCGAAAACCATAAATTCCTCTTGAACTACAAATTGAACACGAAAACACGCCTATTCAAATATATTGAAACTTTTACCACAAAAAATAAAAAAAATTCAGATAAAAATTCTGATATTTTTCATATCTCTGCTCAAAAATATAAATTGTGGGTACTCGTTAGAACCGCCTCGGCGAGGCGGTTCTAACGAGTACTCACAATCTATGTTTTTGAGCAGAAATAAGAAAAATAATGTATACCCATGTAAACCCCAGTTTTACTGTATAAAAGTGGGGTTTAAGGGGATCAATAATATATAAGCGTGTTTTCGTGATGAGTCAAAAGATTAAGGGTCCGCTTATTTTCCATCTTTATTCCATGAATAAAATTTCAATATCCAGTCTGTAACCGTTCTTGACCATATGCCAATGACAACATTGACGGACAAACGGACGAACAAACCAAAAGCAATATGCCCTTTCAACTCCTATAGGTGGAGGCATAACAGTTAACTGTGAAAAGTTTGAACATATTCAACCCCTGTTCTACTGTTTAGATTTATGAATTCAATATCTTTCATTTTGAACACATCAAAGATCTTTTTTTGAATTTTGATTTGTCAAAAATACATTTTCATCCTGGATTTAAACAATTTTCATAAACTGAACGTTACTGAAAAAATTACTTTGACCGCAAACAATTTCAATAAAATGCCTTATTAGCTGATACCCACAGACAAGAAAATCTAGACAACGCTTTTTTTTCACGGTTCAAGTAGAAACTATGATTTTGAGAATTCTCATTTTTAGGACCTTTAATTTTAACCCTTGTCCTGCTGGACCTAGATATACCCTGCCTTTGCAAACAGGTAGAGCCAGATCAGTTGTCTTCTAAAGAAGCCAACTGATCTGGATCTGCATTGTTTGCCATTAAGTGTGTGTATTTGTATCAACAACCTGGATGAAGTAATCTGATTGGCTGAAAATGAGAAGTGGGCGTGACATCTTAATTTATTCAGTAAGGACAAGAGTTAAATTGCTGTTCAATCCAAAATTCTCAGTGAATCTGTGGGATGTTTATAAAAAAATAAACAGTTTTGTCTAAAGATTTTACCAGTTGTAATGAGAAATCGGTAGAATGTGATATCCCACCTGTATGTGCCTGTCAATGCTATAAACACTTCACGAAAACATACCTATATAATATTGACCCCCTTAAACCCCACTTTTATATTGTAAAACTGGGGTTTACAGGGGTATACATTATTTTTCTTATTTCTGCCCCAAAACATAGATTGTGGGTACTCGTTAGAACCGCCTCGCTGAGGTGGTTCTAACGAGTACCCACAATCTATGTTTTGACCAGAAGTATGAGAAATATCCGAATTTTTATCTGAAAATTTTCATTTTTTGGTGGTTAAAATGTTCAGTATATTTGAATAGGCTTGTTTTCGAAATGAAGGACGGTATTTTCAGAGGAAACAGATGAACAGCTACTGTTGCAACCTTGAAAATTAGGTCAAGGAGGAAGTGACTGTCATGTTTGATGACTGTAGGTGATATGGTTAATCAGAAATGGGGATAATGATGTGTAGATGCAAAAAAAAAATGGCAAAGTCATAAGACCGTGAAATATAGGTCCGGGTTATGATTGATATGATACAGTAAAATCCCATATGAAAAAGAAAAGAATCAAATAAATACTAGACAAAGTGCCCAGTGGGGCACGTATACCCCCGACCAGCGCTACCGCCAGTTTTTAAAGAGCACAAGGTATGTGGCTTTGACTCTGGAGATGGCAGTTGTATGCTATATGTTATATTATAACATTGAAAAAATTCAATCACTTGCCCTTGGCCTCAAAGATCAGGCACAGGTGCAGGGATTGAGCTAAATAAAACTTTAGCCCTATAACTATCACCACATACTAGTGAAATCAATCAGTCTTTATAATATAAGCAAAAATGGCATTTGTATGAAAAGTTTGTGACCGTGACTTAAAAGCCATGCCCCAGCTTGGAGATGGTGCCGTGAACACTTTAGACCTATATATACCATCATGCTTAATATTAATGAAACCAACAAAAGGGTCTTCATAATATTGCTATATAAATTTTAATGAAAATTTTAAGGTCATCTGTCTACTCAATGCCCTCTACATATCGGTAAAGTATCACAAAAATATCTTAAAGAATTTTTAGAGTTATTGCCCGCACAAGATTTAAATAAGCAAGGGAGAAAACAGCAGAATGCAGTCAGAAAGTCATACTTGAATGTGATATGCCTACTCAATGTCCTATACATACTAGTGAAGTATCATGAAAATATCTTATTATGTTTTAAAGTTATGGTTCGCACAAAATTTTTACAATTCTGGAGACAAGGGGAGATAACTCATGGACCAAATCAGTTAGAATTGTCGTTCTTGTACCTGACACCCTACCAAATGCCCCTTACACCCCGACAGTTTCCTGAAAATAACTCAAATGATAGTTAGGAGTTATGGGGTGCACAATAATATGTTTATGGACAGACAGATGGATGGATGAATGGATGAATGGATGAATTCCATGCTGATAGCTATATCCCCTAAATCTCTCGGTAGGAGGATAACGAAATTCAACAAAAGGTCTTGATGGTATAGCTATATAAACTTAGATGCATTTTTTTTACTTTTATATGAAATTTCTAAGTCTATGACCTTGACCTCAAGGTCATACCCCGGGATGGGGATGATGCTGAGTAAAACTCTAGACCTATATCTACCAACATGTCAAATATAAATGAAATTCCTCAAAGGGTTTTGATGGTATAGCTATATAAACTTAACACAAAAAACTTGAATTTTTTATGAAAATTCTAAGTCTGTGACCTTGACCCCAAGGTCACCCCGGGGTGGGGATGGTGCTGATAACAACTTTAGACCTATAGCTACCATCATGCCAAATATGAATGAAATCCATCAAAGGGTCTTCAAAATACGAGGTCTTATAAACTTTAACGCAAAAACGTTGACCCAAGACAAAAATAAAGTATGAACAAATAATGCTTCCATGGACAGACGGACAGACAAAAAGATTTCTTGCTGATAGCTATATCTGCTCAACCTTTCAGTTAGGGGATAATGAAATTTAATAAAAGGTCTTGGTGATATGGCTATATAAACTTAAACGCAAACTTTTTACTTTTGTATGAAAATTCTACGTTCGTGACCTTGACCTCGGTCACACCCGGGGTGGGGATCATGCGGAGTAAGACGCTAGGCCGATATCTATCAACATGTAAAATATAAATAAAATTCCTCAAGGGTCTTGATGATATAGCTATATAAACTTAAACACAAAAAACTTTGACTTTTTTATGAAAATTCTAAGTCCGTGACCTTGACCCCAAGGTCACCCCGGTGTGGGGATGGTGCAGATAAGGACTTTAGACCTATATCTACCATCATGCCAAATACGAACGAAATCCATCGAAGGGTCTTTAAAATATGAGGTCTTATAAACTTTAACGCAAAAACTTTGACTCTGTGACTTTTTTACAAAAATTCTAAGTCCGTGACCGTGACCCCAAGGTCACGCCCGGGGTGGGGATGGTGCTGATAAAACTTTAGACCTATATCTACCATCATACCAAATATGAATTAAATCCATCAAAGGGTCTTCAAAATATGAGGTCTTATAAACTTTAACGCAAAAACTTTGACCCTGTGACGGAAAGACGAACGAACGAACGAACGTACGTACGAATGAACGAACGGACGAACGGAAAAGCGAAAACTATATACCCCCACATACTTCGTATGTCGGGGGTATAATAATACGTACATAATGCGCTATCAAGACGCATTTTTGTGTCTTGTTACAGTGTGTTGTTGTGATGCGCTAAACAAAACACTTTCAACACGCGACTTGAAAAAGTGCACCGTTTGCATCTTGTTTCTCTTAGTATTTAATTTAATCATAAATCTGAATCCTGCACCAATGGTTGGGGCCAACTAGAATTACCATTAATAATACAGACAATATGAATTGTGCCGTTTAGAATTTATATATAAATTTATGTAATCTAGTTTTTCAGAAAGGTCTTGATGAACTATGATGCATGTTAATGTTTAAAATCATACAGTTTATAATGGAAACATCAGATTTAAGATTTTATGTTCTGAATTTGAATCAAGAAATAAAAGAAGAGTTTAAAAAGCAGGTTAACACAGTTCAAGGACACACACACACACACACACACACGCGCGCGCGCGCGCGCGTGTGTGTGTGTGTGTGTGCGCGTGTGCGTGTGCGTGTTTCATGCAAGCTCTATTGACCTATTAACCCTTATTTTACCTTTTAGTAACTTATAAGCGTATTGGTACAATGCGCAATGTTTGTGTTTTGTTAAGCGTCTTACTAGTGTATTGTTTCTAAAGTGCATTGTTTGCGCCTTGTTTAAAAGCGTTTTGTTTCCGTTTTGCTAAAGTGTCTTGGTTGCGTTGTACTTAGTGTGTTGTTTCCATTTTGTTAAAATGTCTTGATTGTATTTTGCTTAGCGTCTTGTTAGTTCACTTGCATATCAATTTCTGCGCTATTAAGACACAAACAAAACACTTTGTCTAATACGTGTGTTTGCTGTGCGTTTTATTCCCTTCTGTTTTTTCATATGTGATATAGGTCTTGGTTATTTTGTTTGTGTTGAGGTTTTACAGCCCAGTCAACCCAATGGGGTCATGTCGAACATGGTCAATTTACCATATCACACTTAAACTGGTCAGGGTTAGTCCTCTAAGTGGTTAACCAGTATTGTGCACATTTTTTCGCCAGAAACTGACAACTGCCCTTCTTGAACCAGCGGAAGGGAGAGAATGACCGTAGAAAATATTTCATGATCCGTCTCCGTGAAAGAATATTGCCGGCCCGGCAGAGTTCGAACCTGCAACCTCCTGATCTTCAGTCGGATGCGCAGCCAATTAACCACTGAAGCCGGCTGTCCGGGTTATGATATGATACTATAAAATATACGTCAGAGTTATGATACCTTGAAATGTAGGTCCTGGTTATATGATATAGGTCCAGGTTATGATACCGTAGTGTTTGATTTCCCTGGTAGGGAGGAAGTATATGCCATTTCTGATGATTTTAAGTCATACAATTAATCAGAAATTGAACGAAACACTGGGATCGTGCGAAAAAAGGCAAAGTAATTCCACTGCAAAAGCCCGGGTCATAAAATGATACTGCAGTACATGTATTAACGTCCATCTAAGGGAGAAAGCCCCTGACATTTTAAATGATTGTAGGTGTTCCTGTTAATCAGAAATGGAACTAAATGCTTGGGTTGACGTAAAAACTGGAAAAGTCGATAGACCAAGAAAAATAGGTCACTGTCATAAAATGCAGTTGCATTGTTTGATTCCTTTTTAGTGAGAAATGTGTCATGTTATAAGATTGTATGTGTAACATTTACATTGTATATAGAAATGGACTTGAATGCTAGGGTGGTCGCTGATGTTGGGACAGAAGAACGGGCAAACGGAAAACCTGATGCGTATATCGCACTTGCCTACTTAAGTAGGTGCGACAATAAGCACATGTTAAAAGTCTATGTTTCGCATTATACCTAGAAGATCACATCTAGAAGCAGGAAATGAACTGTTTGAATGTCTGTGCATGTACCAACTACGGCTGGCACAATTAATCGGATAATCGATTAATTGATCGATAAATTAAAAAAAAGTGATTATCATTGCAGATTTGCAAACAAGACAAAGTGCCCAGTGGGGCACGTATACCCCCGACCAGCGCTACCGCCACTTTTTAAAGAGCACAAAGTATGTAGCTTTGAGTTTGGAGATTGTTGGCAGTTGTATGCTATAAGTTATAACATTGAAAAAAATCAATCACTCATAATATGAAGCCATTGACCTCAAAGGTCAGGTACAGGTGCTGAGATTGAGCTAAATAAAACTTTAGCCCTATCACTATCACCGTATACCAGTGCATTTAATCAGTCTTTATAATATAAGCAAAAATGACATTTGTATGAAAAGTCTGTGACCTTGACTTAAAAGCCATGCCCCAGCTTGGGGATGGTGCCAAGAAAAACTTTAGACCTATATGTACCATCATGCTTAATATTTATGAAACCAACTAAAGGGTCTCCATAATATAGCTATATAAATTTTAATGTAAATTTTAAAGGTGACATGTCTACTCAATGCCCTCTACATATCAGTAAAGTATCACAAAAATATCTTAAAGAAATTTTAGAGTTATTGCCCGCGCAAGATTTAAATAACCAAGGGAGAAAACTGCAGAATGAAGACAGAGTGTCATTCTTAAATGTGATATGCCTCCTCAATGTCCTCTACATACTGGTGAAGTATCATGAAAATATCTTAATGTGTTTTAAAGTTATGGTTCGCACAAAATTTTTAGAATTCTACAGACAAGGGAGATAACTTATGGACCAAGTCAGAGTTGTCTTTCTTGTACCTGACACCTCTACCAAATGCCCTCTACAACCTGACAGTTTCCAGAAAATAGCTCGAAGGATAGTTAGGAGTTATGGGGTGCACAATAATGCGTTTATGGACAGACAGATGGATGGATGGATAGATGGATGGATTCAATGCTGATTAGCTATATCTCCTAAATCTCTCGGTAGGAGGATATTGAAATTCAACAAAAGGTCTGGATGGTATAGCTATATAAACTTAGATGCATTTTTTTACTTTTATATGAAATTTCTAAGTCTGTGACCTTGACCTAAGGTAATACCCCGGGATGGGGATGATGCTGAGTAAAACTCTAGACCTAGTCCAACCAACATGTAAAATATAAATGAAATTCCTCAAAGAGTCTTGATGGTATAGCTATATAAACATAAACACAAACAAATTGACTTATTTATGAAAATTCTAAGTCCGTGACCTTGACCCCAAGGTTATTCACAGGAATAGGGTTGATGCTGATAAAAACTTAGCTCTATATCTACCATCAGGCCAAATATGAATGAAATCTATCAAAGGGTCTTCATAGTATAAGGTCTTATAAACTTTAACGTAAAAACTTTGACTCTAAGACAAAAATAAAGTATGAATGAATAATGCTTCAACGGATGGACGGACAGATTCCGTGCTGACAACTATATCCGCTCAACCTTTCAGTTAGGGGATGATGAAATTTAACAAAATGTCTTGATGACATGGCTATATAAACTTAAATGTAAAAATTTTTACTTTTATATGAATATTCTAAGTTCGTGACCTTGACTTCGGTCACATCCTGAGTGGGGATCATGCTGAGTAAGACTCTAGGCCAATATCTAGCAACTTGTAAAATATAAATGAAATTCCTCAAGGGTCTTGATGATATAGCTATATTAACTTAAACACAAAAAACTTGGACTTTTTATGAAAATTCTGTGACCTTGACCCCTAGGTCACACCCGGGGTGGGGATGGTGCTGATAAAAACTTTAGACCTATATCTACCATCATGCCAAATATGAATGAAATCCATCAAAGGGTCTTCAAAATATGAGGTCTTATAAACTTTTACGCAAAAACTTTGACCCTGTGACGAACGAACGAACGAAAGAACGGACGAACGGAAAAGCGAAAACTATATACCCCCACATACTTCGTATGTCGGGCGTATAATAATCGATCACATAATTTATGTGTCTCTTACTTTATCGTATTTACCCTTAGTATTCAGACACCTCAACTCATTACCATACTTAATCTAAAATTTGAACGAGTATAACTTACTACCCAATGTTGGGTATTAGCAGGATGAGTGGCAAACAGTGTAGACTATGATGAGACGCCGCGTTTGCGGCGTCTCATCTGGGTCTACACTGTTTGCTCAGGCCTGTCAGATCACATACATACAGTTGTAAGAGTCATGCTCAGACACCCAGGTAAAATTATGACCAAATCTTCATTGATTACTAATCGATTATCGGTCGCAATAGCAGGACTGATAATCGATTATTTTTTCAGCTCCGATTAGCAAGCCTTAGTACCAACTAGATAAATACACAGATATAGAGGACAATCAGAACGTGTGGGCTTGTCCTATTCATTTGACTGTTATAACATACCCAGTATATACTGGTAGTATTTGACCCTGTATTTTTGTTATACCCGTACAGTGTGCGAATAGCAGATGTATCTTCTGGTGATTATTATGCTGATGACGATGATAATGGTGAAAAACGAATCTGATGTCTGGAGCGCTAACCACTCGGCCATCTGGACGCTTCCACTTTTTGGCTTGATTTGCTCATTTGACAGTTTAAAATACAGTTGAACCTCGATAATTCAAAGTTCAAGGAAAACAAACAGTTTTCTTTGAATTATTGAGACTTTGAATAAGTGAGGGTTAAAATGCATACATATTTAAGCCAAGACTTCAAAATGATTTTGAATTACTGAGAATTCTGAATTATTGGAGTTTGAATTATCGAGGTTCTACTGTAGTTCTCGTCCAACCTGACATGTCATTAACAGTGGAGTGTTACTGACAGAAAATCGGCCTTCACATTACATTTGCTTTTCACACAATAAACGTTTATTAGAGTACAAGCGGTTAATGTGCAAATAGCACATGTAATGCAACGGCTGACCACTGCTAATTACATGTAATATTCCCGACCCTCAAATGAACAAGCCTTTAGCAAAAACATACATACAAACTTGACAGTGAAGGACAGCCTGACACATTGGAACCCTATGCTTTGATTAACCAGGACTGTGGAATTACCAAGCCCGACTTGTCCAACTTGTCCATTTCCCTGAGGACATGTAAGAAATTCCAATTTACTTGTCCTGGGACAAAGACTTCATGGCTCTAGCTGGACTTCATAGCTCTAGCTATGAAGAGTATATGATATATAGTAGAACCTCGATAATTCGAAATCCAATAATTCAAAATTCTCAGTAATTCAAAATCATTTTGAAGTCCCTTGGGCTTTGAATTATCGAGGTTCCACTGTATATTTTTTTCTTATTTCTCGAATAAAACATATGCTCTGGGTACTCATTAGAAGCGCCTCATCGGGCAAGTTAATTTTGGTTGGACAAATGGATTTTAACCATTTACTTGTCAGGGAGTATATGGTGAGGCGCTTCTAATGAGTACCCAACAACGTTTTCTTCGAGAAATAAGAAAAAAAATGCCAATTTTCGGGCAAGTTAATTTTGGTTGGACAAGTGGATTTTGACCATTTACTTGTCAGGGACAAGTAATAAAATTTGATATTTCCACAACCCTGGATTAACTGTGTGATATTTCAAGAATATTTTATACCAAGGCATCCTATACAAAAGGTTACTTACATAATTATGCAGCAAAACCATCCACACTCACAGCTAGCAAATGACATAAATGTCATAAAATGTCACATCAACCACTACGAAAACACACCTATTCAAATATATAGAAATTTTCACCTCCAAAAACTGAACATTTTCAGATAAAAAACACTGATATTTTTCATATTTCTGATCAAAACATAGATTGTGGGAACTCGTTAGAACCGCCTCGGCGAGGCGGTTCTAACGAGTACCCACAATCTATGTTTTTGAGCAAAATAAGAAAAATAATGTATACCCCTGTAAACCCCAGTTTTACTATATAAAAGTGGGTTTTGTTTGTTTGTTTGTGTTGAGGTTTTACAACCCAGTCAACCGAATGGGGTCGTGTCGAGCGCGGTCAGTTTACCTAACCACGCGTTTACTGGGCAGGCTTAGTCCTCTAAGCGGTTAACCAGTATTGTGCACATTCTTTCGCCAGAAACTCACAAAAAGTGGGGTTTAATGGGGTCAAAATTATATAGGCTGTTTTCGTTATGGTTGATGCAATTCATGGGCTTTGCATTGGCGTTGATGCGACGTTTCAACGTTGCGGGCCCTCACTGGAGATCAACATTGAAGACACACATTTTATCAGTCACACATCACAGCAATAACACTGAAAGAATAAATCAAAAAAAAATATTTTAAATGGATTCATGAAGAAAGAAAGAATGAAATAATTATGTGTGTCTGTAAAACACTATGCCCCCAATTACATGCTTACCCCTTAAGTTGTGACAGTCATCCCCTACTTAAGCAAATCTTATCATATTGTGTTGAAGCTTTCCAAATTCTTATAGTAATGTTCATTTCTTTTCATAATATAACACCTAAGGTTCAGCTAACTTCAGAAGCTAAACACTAAGTCAGACATATTCCCAAATAGCAATACAGTGCTGACTTGTATGCTACTATCTGTGCACTTTGTGGGCGTTGTGGGTAAGGCCCTTGTGCACCAGATGGGGAGATACCAACTCAGCCGAACTTATAATACTTTGTGGTGACAAAGGGCACTTCCTAGTACGGATTTGCATACCACCTTATTACAGTACTGAGTTGGTCTAATGACATATTCCGTACCCTTTGCAAACTTCATATCATAATAAAATATCTAAAGCCCCCATACCCATGCATTTGTTCACAAGGCTGTTTATAACATTAATGCCTAAGTTCAAAAAGGTCATAAATTCCATCAAGCTGAAACGGTTCTCTAGACATTTTGATCACAAGGTAGATAATAATAAACTTTATGTTCTGTTCTATTTCTATGTAAGTCCAACTCCATCTAAAATTTATACACTGGATTCAAAATTTAATTAGATTATTTACTCGTCATCCCCAAACTGTATACCAAATTTCAAGACCCGACCTAGCTTTAACACTTTTTGACATCTTGCTGACAAGATCAAAATGCCCAGAACTTCAAAATGCCATAATTCTGTCAATTTTACATGAAATTACCTCAAAATTTTCACATCATCTCTAATCAGCATACTGAAATTCAAGACTCTAGCTGAAATAGGTTTTGAGATATCTTGCTAAGATCAAAATGCCCAGAACCGCAAAGGGTCATAACTTTGTTTGTTTGTGTTGAGGTTTTACGGCCCAGTCAACCCAATGGGGTCATGTCGAGCGCGGTCAGTTTACCTAACCACACGTTTACTGGGCAGGCGTAGTCCTCTAAGCGGTCAAAACCAGTATTGTGCACATTCTTTCGCCAGAAACTGACAACTGCCCTTCTTGAATCAGCGGAAGGGAGAGGATGACCGTAGAAAATATTTCATGATCAATCTCCACGAAAGAATGTTGCCGACCTCGACGGGGGTTGAACCCGCGACCTCCTGGTCTCCACTCGGACGGCGCATCCAACTGAGCCACCGAGGCCGGCAGGTCATAACTTTGTCATTTTCATGAAATTCACTCAGTGTTTTCAGGTAATCTACACCACAACTCCGATCAGTATATTAAATTTCAAGACCCTAGCTGAAATGCTCTTAGAGATAGCCTGCTGACAAGATCAAAATGCCCAGAACTACAAAGGGCAATAATCCGGGTTACACCTTACCGAAATACTGGAACACAACCAAAATACCAGAATACGCTTGTTTTCATTATTTAATTTTGAAATATTATGTCAAACTATAAGAAGAGGAATGTTTTGTCAGTGCAATTAATTTGCAAGTTGTCCTTGAAATGTATTCTCTGAAATATTGTTGTTAATAGTCCGCTAATTCAGAGCCAGAATACCATTGGATATCCATGAAAAACAGGAGTACCCATCACTTCAAACCAAAAATACTGAAACATTATTATACTTAACGTGCTGCAATATAGTGAAATAAACTTTGGAACAAAATAACAAAAGTATATAAATTCGTTACTTTTTTTAATATTCAGGCTTTAAAATTGTAAAATTGTTAATATTTTTGCAAGGAAACAATCAAGTGTAGTCTGAAAGTCTCAGCACTTCTGGGAGTTACCGAGAGCAATTCTATGAATAAATAACATTCACTGACCGCAGATCGAATTATATTATATCTTGTAAACGTTTGTTTATCTTTCTTACACTGCAATGACCAACAAAAGCAATTTTTAAATCAAAAGAAAACAGAAATATAGTTTATTTTTTCATCACTTTTCTGAAAACCTATTTCTTAATACTTTGCCTCGTTCCGGCTGCACTGTTTACAAGCGTAGAAAAGATCACAGAAAGTCGAAATTTATGTGATATAGGATGGTATACTGGTTTTTCTCCATGAACAAACATGTTGCTGTTCGTGTTTCAGCCAGAACTGCCTTTTACATGTATTTGTTTGCTGATGCATGAGTCGGCGTCATTTCCCCTTAGTTTTGTGAAGGATGCATCTTGTCTACTCGTGTTTATCAAAAAGCTTGCATCGGAACACATATTTCATTATACATGCCTGCAAAATAATTTCGGTATAGTTTATTTATTTTAAAGAAAACATTTTATGGTCCCGGGCTTTTTGCACTTTTTTTTCGATTACATGATATATCATTAGTAATGGAATCCAGTGCATTCCTGTATTCACTGGTATTCCGATAGTATTTCGGTATTTCAGTAAGTCATGTGACCGCAATAATTCTATCACTTGTACACGGAAATTCCCTAAAATATAATCAGGTAATTTACCCAGTGATGATCATACCTTATCAGCACATAAAATTTCAAGTACTTTTTTAGATATCTTGACATCAAGGTCAAAATGCACCGAACCGCAAAGGTTCATATCTGCATCCATTTTTCATGGACTTATCTCATAATCTAATCAGATAGTCTACTCATCTTTCCCAATCAGCATATAAAATTTTCAGACCCTGGCTTAAACACTTTTTGAGATATTTTGACAACAACTTGTAAAAATGCCCAGAAACGCAAAGGGCCATTTCTAAGTCATTTTTTATACGAGCTTCTGCAAAAAGTTTTGTCACTGGGTTCGGATTACTTCAGTGCAACGTTTTATCAAACATATTTTTATTACAAACCTTCAAAGTATTCCACCTTTACTGAAACACATTTTGGTAACCTTTTTACCCAGTCGCGAAAAGCAGATAAATAGTCTTCTTTTGGTATCTGTTGGAGACACTGATAAATAGCACTGCCAAGAGAACTTCTAGACGTATACTTATTTCCAGAAAGCATTTGCTTAAGCCTTGGAAATAAAAAGAAGTCACGGGGACTCAGGCCAGGTGAATAAAGTGGATGGTTTAAAACTTTCACCTTTTCAGAAGCCAGAAAAGACTCAACAACCTCTTTCTTATGAGAGGAGGCGTTGTCATGTAAAATGTGGACTCCTGACCATCCTTTGCTTGGTCGTTTCTTATTGCAACAAGTAAATTGGTCAGTGTATATGACTGCATCTATTTCAATTTGAAATAACTCGGTCAGTTGGAAAGCAATTTGAACGAAATAAATGGGTTTCGTTAGCTATTGAACACACCATTCAAGTACAGTGAAGCATTTTAAAATATACCTGGGATAAAACCAAGGAAGCTTATTAGTGACAGAACTTTTTGCATGACCCTCGTAGAAGTCCCTCAAAATCTAATAAGGTAATCTACATATCATCTCCAATCAGCAACTTAAAATGCAATACTATAGCTTTAATACTGTTAGAGATGTCCTGCTGACATGGTCAATATGTCCAGCACTACAAAGGGCAATAATTCTGTCAATATTTCATTGAATTATCTCAAAATATAATCCTGTAATCTACACACCATCCCAAATCATTATTTATTCAATATCCTAGCTTAAACACTTTTTGAGATATTTGCAGACAAGGTCAAAATGGCCAGAACCGCGAAGTGCCATAACTACGTCAATTTTCCATGGAATTTCCCCTAATCTAATCAGGTAATCTACACATCATCCCCCAGCATATAACCTTAGCTTAAATACTGTTTGAAACATCTTGCTGACAAGATTAAAATACCAGAAACTACAAAGGGCTATAATTACATCAGTTTTTCAAAGATTTATTTCAAAATATAACCAGACAATCTACAGGGCCACACGACTTATCGAAATACCGGAATAGTACCAAAATACCGGAATAGCCATGAAAAATACAGGAATACCTGTGACAGACACACCTACTGAAGACACCAAAACTGGTTTTGGTTAATTAAGAAATATGTCAATACAGGAAAAGGGAAAGTGTTGTTCCGGAATACCATTGGAATACCCGTGAAAAACATGAACAACCATCACTTTTAAACAAAAAAACCTACATAAGACTTTTGTATATAGCTTATATCAATTGAGTGAATAAATTGTGCCAATTGATTTTGTTATGTTTCATGTATATAAAAATATATGCCCAATGAAATAAACCACAGGAACATCATACTTTGTAAGCATGTTTTCATTCGAAGCTACACTGTGCCAAACATTCGCCAAAAATATATTAAAGAGGCATAAAGCATGGCTCCTTATCTCCACATGCGCAACATCGTGTTGTGAAAAGAAAGTCGTAAGGAGATCGTCTGGAGGTGGTTGTAGAGTCAGTTAAGGTGGCATTGAAAGTGTGTGTCAATTGAAATTAGGCTGATCTCCAATATCCAAAATCAGGCTATGCAATTCAACCTCTCATTTAGTCTCAAATATATCAAACTAGAGTTGCAGTCCTTTAAGCGAATAATTTTTCTTCCGGCGCTAGGGTTGTCAGATTTTGCTGTTCCATGTAAAACCCCAGTTCTTGGAGAGATTACAAATCTCTGGTTTAATACATCAGTATAGGTTTAGCACAAATTCTTCGGCATCTGGTCTGGGTCTACACTGTTTACTCAGGCCTGTCCATCCGAATACGCAGAGTAAGTAGGAAAATTTGATCAAATCGAACCTTCAGAAATCATCCTGGATACGCCCGATTCATAAACAAAATGCTATTCCCCATCCCATTTCCCATGTGTCCGACTCATAAAATTAAATTATGATGGCATAAGCTCCCTATAAACAGTAAACCTACAGAGTGAGGGCCTTACCCCGCATTTACCAGGGTATAACTGTTACACGCAATTCTTGGATATTCGCATTTCCAGTCTAGATTACAAAACTATAAGTGAAGATACCCAGAAAATGCAACAGTCACAAAGTAACATTTCCCTTGCCACGCATGAAGAAACCAAGTGCTCGCAGCAGTAGGCCTAACGGGACACAGTATTCCCTACAAGACTGGAAACCGCTTAGGGAGAAAAACAAACTTATGTTCCTTAAATTATAGAGCCTTTTCTCGTCAGAAATGCATACGAAAGTAGCACGTATGGTCTAAAAAATAAATATTCTATTTCCGATTTCATCCCCAATTTGCCAAAGGGTCGTTAGGTCGTCAACATTTTTTTTTTTTTTTTTTTTTTTCAAGTCAAATTACGGTCGGTGAATCGTTCTTTTTTAACAGAATCTCAAAATATTTTAATTTCTCTTACCGAACATTTGACCGTTTTTTGAATACCGATGATAAAGGGGCGCTGTGTTAAACAGCTTTTATCTTATTTTAGGCCGAGATGTGGCTGCCTGCTTCGAAATAAACTGCACTAATGTGCTCGGTTTGGCTTGTAAGGGTGCAGCCATATTGGAAATAAGCTAGAGCAAGTGCCCAGAGGGTCACGAATACCCCCGGCCGGCATTTCTTAATTATAAAATATTTTAAAGTTAATGACAATGATATAAGGCAAGATATAGTTTACAATGTCAGTCTCTGAGTGACACTCATCTGTCATCCCAAATACAACTTTTCTGGAGTAAATAGTCTTCAAGACAAGAAGTAAATTTGCTGGGCCATAAAATATAGGTCACTGACCCACATATACTTGAGAAATTAATCTGATGGTCACACTGATGCATTATACCAACTGTTAATCCATTAAATAATCTAAAAGATATTAAACAAAAACACTAGACCATGAAATATAGGTCATACTGATTTATATTTACTTTGAGGTGAAAGTTTGGGTCACACTGTGTCATTTTATGTAAATATGACATTTAGGTATCAAACAGTGGGTGATATAAGACAAAATCACAGGGCTATGAAATATAGGTCACATAATCCCAAAATATGATAGTAATACATCAAATTGTCTTCAAGATGTAATATAAAATCACTGGACCACGAAATATAGGTAACAGTGACCTACATTTACTTTTAGGTCAACTGTTGAATCATACTAATTCATAATCCCAAATAATGATGTTCATGCATCAATTAACATTCAAGATATGCGGCAAAATTACTGGACCATGAAATATAGGTCAAGGTGACCTACGTTTGTTATGCTGTCAATCGTTATGTCACACAAAACCAGTATTCCAAGTATCACATTAATCCATGAAATAGTCTTCAAGATAAGAGGCAAAATCGCTGGAGCATGAAAATATGATCACAATGACCTTGACCTTATTATACTGAATGTTGATGTGATAAACATGTCTGATGCCCATCCTTCTTTAAGAAGTTGTTTGTATAAACAAACTGCAACATACTAATTTATTGAGGAATTAATCCATGAAATAGGCTTCAAAATATGTCAAAATCACTGAAGCATGAAAATAAGGTCACAATGACCTTGACCTTATTACACTGAATGTTGATGTGATAAACATGTCTGATGCCCACCCCCCTTTAATAAGAGGTTGTTTGTATAAACAAACTGCAATATACTACTTTATTGGGGTGTCCTAGATTTTGACCTCTAGCCCCGCTCTGAGGCATGACCCAGGGGTCCATAGATGTAGATTCGAAGAGAAACCTCTCAGGTACCCCATACCAAATATGTAAAGTTTTTGATCAGTGGCTGCAGAGTTATAAGTATTGAAAAAAAAAAAAGTAAAACATGGTTATAGAAAGGGACGGGACGGAGGGACAGACGAACGAACTAACGAAACGGACAAAAACTATAAACCCCTTCGGCATACGAAGTATGCCGGGGGTATAATAAACGAACGATGAAGACTGACAATATCCGAAAATTGGTTCGGACAAATTATATATGTAACGAACGTATATAAAAACCGGGATTGTCCGGGGTCGGTTGTGGATTAATTTTTTTTTTTTTTTTTTTTTTTTTTCTTAAAAAAAAAAAAATACAGTCGGTGCATTTTTTTTGACAGTCGGTCGGGAAATCGGAAACATAACATTATTTAGGCCTATTAAAAATTTAAAGAACCTAAGTATTTGGACAGATAGATCTATGCAAACAGTGTAGACCCAGATCAGACGCCGCAGAGAACAAGGGAATGAAACTAATTTGGGTGGAAATTTGGAAAATACTTTTTAGGACAGTAGGACCTGTGAAACCAGTAAGACTCAGATCAGTCTGTGCATTCGTGTAGTCTGATCAGTCTTCGCTGTTCGCATGAGCTTCTATGGTCTCTGGGCTTTTCAAGATTGTCCTCCGAGTATGAGTTTACTCGGAGTGACTGGTGTGACTTGGGGGAGTTCGCCAAACACCGAGATTCAACAAAATCAATCGGAAGATGTTATTCACTCAATTGATATATGTTTTATACAAAAATCTTATGCAGTTATTGTTTGAAGTGATGATTATTCGTGTTTTTCAAGGATATTCCGGTGGTATTCCAGCTCTGAATTGGCGGACTATCATGTTTTCAAAGACAAAACTTCAGAGACAATTTGCAAATTATTTGCAGTTACAATACTCTTCCTTTTCCTACGTTGACACAATATTTCTTAATTAATTAATTAAAACCAGTACTGGTGCCTTCAGTAGGTGTCTTTCACGGGTATTCCTATATTTTTCACGGGTATTTCGGTAGTATTCCGGTATTTCGGTAAGTCGTGTGACACAGCATCCTCAATCAGCATTTAAAACTTCAAGACCCTAGCTTAAATACTTTTTTGAGATATCTTACTGACATGCTAAAAATACCAGGAACTACAAAGGGCCATTAAACTATCATTTGTTTCATGGAATTCCCTCAAAATTTAATCAGGTAATCTACACCATTCCCAATCACTATATCAGGGTTTTCCCTGACTCACATTTTGGCAGTTTTTACACCCAAAATTGTGTTCTGCATATTCAAAAGTAAGGGACAAGGGTCCTGAGTGACGAATATATGATCCATCCACAATTACTTTTTATTTATCTATGACAAAATATTTTAATCTATTTGTGGTCTAAAGGACAAAAATTATTAATAGTTGGGCATTAGTTAACCCATAAAGCACTAAACAAATTGTTGCAGAAGACGCTTTAAAATTGATTTCATTTTTCAAAGAAAACAAACCTTGTCAATTCATGTTAAATGTCTGCTAGGCAGACAATTCCCATGAAATGTCGAGCCTTATTTTCTCTGTAAAATAAAAGAGTACTTCAAAGTTTCATCTGCTGTAGTTGTGATTCGCATTTTAAGGGTTAATTCCTTTAAAACAACAAATCCCTAAATCTTATTAAAGGACCCCTCAACTCCATATATAAGGGAGTCCCTGGGACCTTCAGTTTAGAACTGAATTTCAAGACCCTCGCTTATATACATTTTAGGATATGTTGCTGGGAAGATTTCTGATTTTTCCAAAGGGGCATAACTCTGAAAGTACAAATATGCCGGATAAGAAAAAAATATGGGTCAGCTATTTTTTCATGGGGAACCCATATGTAAAATTTCAAAATCCTATCATGCATAAGGGGCATAAAAGAAGAAATGAGACATCATAGTTTTAAATCTCATTTTTAGTGAGTCTCACTAATTTTTATTTCAGAAATTTCCCCTATATATTCAATTTTAAAATTTGAGATCTGACTTTTTTTTCCAGAATTTCACTATTTTCTTTCAGAACTTAAGTCTGAAGAAAGAAAAAAGAAATCACCCAACCCCAACCCCAAATACTGCTGCCAAATGCCAAATGCAAAACAGCAAAGAGGTGTGCTATTCGCGAGGCCATATTTCATATAGTATCTAACCACGTAACCAAAAGATTTGGAGAAAAACGAGCATGCTATCAGGTCTGTATCAAAGACCACATACCATTTTCATCCTAATTTTTCGGACAGACGGGACTGTGCAAACATGTGTAGCCCAGATCAGATGCTACCAAGTGCGGCATCTGATCAGGATCTACATTACTTCCATGTTAGAGTGGCCGAGTGGATGTAATGTATCCAATGGAAGTAGTTTGTACTTGCCCTGATTGAAGTAGTTCATACTTGCCTTGATGTTAGCATTTTTGATACATCGAAAGGCAGTAAAAATTGACTTAAGTCAAACTGCAGGTCAAATATTGTGATGAATTGATTCACAAGATCAGAAAACACTTTCAGACTTAGGCGATCAGAGAAGATTCAGATCAGCCTGCGTATTGCTGCAATCTGGTCATTGATTGAGTTGCGATTTTACGACCTATTCAACCCATTAGGGTCATGTCTAGTCGGTCAGTTTACCTTTGTCGTCTAAGCGGTTAACCAGTATTTGTGTGCATTCTTTCGCCAGAAACTGACAACCGCCCTTCTTGAATCAGTGGAAGGGAGAGAATGACCGCAGAAAATATTTCATGATCATTCACTGCAAAAGAATGTTGTCAAACACGGCAGGGATCAAACCTGTGATGCAGAGTTTATTCATGTGGACAATAAAGACTGATCAGACTGCACGGATACTAAGGCTGGCACAATTAATCGGATAATCGATTAATTGATCGATAAAATCCACAAAAATGATTATCGTTACAGATTTGCTAATAATCGATCACTTTTTAATTTCTGTGTCTCTTACTTTACCTTATTAACCCTTAGTATTCAGATACCTCAACTCCTTTCCATACTTAATCTAAAATTTGAAAAAAGTACAACTTACTACCCAATGTTATGTCTAAAAATAACTGGGTGAGTGGCAAACAGCGTAGACCCTGATGAGACGCCGCGTTTGAGGCGTCTCATCTGGGTCTACACTGTTTGCTCAGGCCTGTCAGATCACATACATACAGTAAAGTACAACATATGGTAAGAGATGCTCAGACAGACAGGTAAAAATATGACAAATCTTCAGTGATTACTAATCTGAATCTATGCTGTTTGCAAAAGCCTATTAGTATCGCCTGTAACAGTGAAAGTTAAAGAATCACATTGTTGTTCGATTTTACCTGTTACATTGAAAATTTATTAAACTTTAGTATACCCTTGTCCCATATCTCTATGTAAACATGAACAAAATTTGCGCCGGTACTTAGACATTTTTGCGCCGGTACTTAGACGTTTTCGTCTAAATATTTTGTCCTGTACTTGCTCTCAAGTACTTTTTGTTCAATGCACTGTTCCGGCAACTGCTTAGCTGCTGCCGTTTATGCATTAGAGGAGATCAAAGTCGCCACATAATCATTATGTTCCCGGCTTCAAAGAAGTTGGAGGGGCATATTGTATTTGGATCGTTCCACCGTTCGCCATGCTTAGCATGCGGTCAAGAACTGTTAGAGAGTTATGCCCCTTTTTCGACTCATGCATAGTAAGCCTATGGGATATAATTAAATCTTGTCAGCAAGATATTTCCTAAACTACTTTAGCTAGGACTTTGAAATTTAGTGAGCTTACTGAGGATGTCTTGTAGATCATCCAATTAACTTTTGGTATAAAAAATGGAATAAATCTGTCAGAGTTATGCCTCTTTTCAATTTTGGCATTTTGTATGGACTAGCATAAAGTTGGGGGCATAGTGTTTTACAAACACATTTCTAGTTTCAGAAAAGGGACAGCAATATCTCTGTTCGCACTTCTACCCTCCTTGGCGCCACCTCTCTAAATGAGCACACAGTCTTCCGGAATTACCAGTGATTATCGAGGACATATCGAGAGATGAGTGAATAGACAGTGCGGTCACAGCGTTGAACCCTTTTATGGCTTCAGATTAGACTGGCTCTTTCTCCAGCGACTAGATATTTATTCTTATAATCTGGTTTGATATCTCACTAAAATAAAACCAATACACTACAACCTCTTTATAACACGATTCGTTTTTACACGGTTTTGGATATAACACGGTTCAAAGACGGATCCCAAAAATGTATAGATTATATTGAAAAATGACCATAACCAAAAATGTATACATTATATTGAAAAATGACCATAACCAAAAATGTATACATTATATTGAAAAATGACCATAAATGGTCATTTTTCAATATACTCTATACATTTTTGTTTGGATATAACACGGTTGTTTAACTAACACGGTTTATGCTATGGACCCCAACAATAGTATTATAAAGAGGTTGTGGTGTATAATGCCATGATTATATAGCTGGTCACTACTGATTTCACTATCAGGAGAGAAACTAGAAAAGTGAAAAAGAAAATGCATTTTTATTCACAAAAACACATGTTGTGGTACTCATTAGAAGCACCCCACACAGGCACTTCTAATAAGTACCCACAGCATATGTTTTGTGGAAAAATAAGAAAATTATTTTTCAGATACTCGTTCTTATCTGGACCTATGAATACCTATATATCCTGTATGAAATACCATACATTTTTGTTTCTTTTTTTTTTTTTTTTTTTTTTGGTCCATCTTGTAGTTCCCGAGTTATGCCCCTTTTTCGATTCATGCATAGTGAGCCAATTGAACATAAACACTGTGAGGTAAATATCTCCAAAACTGGTTGAGCTTGGGCCTTGAGACTTGGTGGGCTTATTGGGAATAATGAGTAGATATATACTGTCAACTAGTTAAACAATCGCACAAATTTTGTCAGAATGATGCCCCCTTCTAACTTTGGCATTTTGTATCGACAAGCGTATAGTTGGAGGCATAGCGTTTTACAAACGTATTTCTAGCAACTGTGTGATATGTGGAAGACATGCCAATATGTGCATCAGCGCATTCTGATCAGGACCTTTCCGGTTAGCATTCTGCTCAAATCTTTATAGGACCCTTATTGGCTCAACAGGAATCCTATATACTGTGCTTTTGACATCCTTCAGAGACATTTTTTTTTGTTCTTTATTCTAAATGAGAAAATTGATTTGTGATTATCAATATCTTATCAGAAACCATTTGTCGTTTCTGTTCACGTGCTTTGTTTTCAAATATTTACCGTACAATTCAATGGCCAAAAAATGGGTCTGACCCATTACAAAAACACACCTATTCAAATATATAGAAAATTTCATCTCCAAAAAATTGAAAATTTTCAGATAAAAAAACTCTGATATTTTCTACTCCAAACATAGATTGTGGGTATTCGTTAGAGCCGCCTCGACTAGGCGGTTCTAACGAGTCCCCACAATCTATGTTTTCGAGCAAAAATATGAAAAATAATGTATACCCCTGTAAACCCCAGTTTTACTATATAAAAGTGGGGTTTAAGGGGGTCCAAATTATATAGGTATGTTTTCGTGATGTATGCAATTTCTATAGTAATTTAGAAGTTATTGATTCTTGGAAATTTTGTTAGAAAATTTTCTTTGCTGAAATTCTTTAATAATTTCAAATTATTGGTGTTCTGTAACATTATTGTGAAATTTCAGAAATTTTGAGAAAAAAAATGGAACTTATTGAAAAGCTGCATCCAAACCACCTATATATAACTATCGATTTTTAGCATAATTTGCAACAATTCTTACTAACGGAAAAATGGAAAGGTTATTGTAAAAAAAAAAAAAAAAAAAAGACCAAACAGAATACTACTTTTGGTATATATATATATCATATATATATATATATATATATATATATATATATATATAATATATATATATATATATATATATATATATATATATATATATATATATATATATATATATATATATATATATATATATATATATACAGATAGATAGATAGATAGATAGATAGATAGATAGATAGATACATACATACATACATACGACAAATGGTTTTGTTAAAATCATGACAGGACACTGAATATTAACATCTTCTGAGTAAAGCGCCATGCAGAAAAAAGGACTTTCTGAAAGGTGTCAAAAGCAGAGAGTAGTTGGGTTGTTTGGGCAAAAGTAGAACCTGTGTAGGCTACAATATCAAATGATTCTGTAAGCTGAAAATGAACGCCCTGATCAGACTGTGCAGATACACAAGTTGATTCGGGCCTTCATTGTTCGCAAACTGGAAAAGGGACAATTTATCCTGACATGACCTTCTTATGTACCGGCTAAAGTAAAACTACGGGGGTGACGTCACCCGGGTACTAGTCCTATTTTTTCTGAAGCACCGTGTTCTAGGTAACTCATGTATTCTGTGTTCAGAAATGCAAAACAATCGCGAATGTTAACCCTTGTCCTGCTGAACCCGGATATATCCTGCCTTTGCAAATAGTGTAGATCCAGATCAGTTGGCTTCTGAAGAAGCCAACTGATCTGGATCAGCACTGTTTGCCATCAAGTATGTGAATTTATATCAACAGCCTTGATCAAATAATCTGATTGGTTGAAAATTAGAAGTGGGTGTGGCTTCTTAATTTATTCAGCAGGACAAGGGTTAAGGGCTGGATTCTTGCTCCGATTGGGTCGTTCAGTAAAACAGGAATCGGGGACAATGATGATGATGATTTGGTGTTTTACGTCCTTTTTAACATTATCTAAGTCATATCGAGGCAACAAAAGGCGATGATGAAAGGCTCTGTGCAGTGAAGCGCCATACAGCCATGAGCTGAATTTTGCACCCCCTCCCCCCTTCCCCACCCCACCCAAGGACACGTTGTAGCTAAACGCATTTCCAATCCTGGCCATGTGCAAATAGAGAAAGCCCATATGAACCTAACTCATTTGTACAGCATTTCTGCTTCGCTTCTGGTCTTGTTCTTTGTGATTCAGGTTTCGCTGTTTGTAGCACTTGAGCATTGATGACTCCGAACAGTAACGTTATAAAAGACTTCATAAGAATGAACACCATGTATATGCCCCAGGTCTAGATAAGGGAGGGTATCTGGTAAATATTTTTCTTATTTCTCCACGAAAACATATGTTGTGGGTACTCATTAGAATCGCCTCGGTGAGGCGATTCTAATGAGTACCCACAATATATGTTTTCATGGAGTAATAAGAAAAATATCAATACTTTTGGATTGAAAAAAAGCGCCTTAACTAGTGCTATGATATGCAGTTCGCTTTGATGGTTTATTGTTTTAAGTCCCTTTCAACATTTTATGTCGAGACGATGGACAGCTGATATTAAATAAAAGGTTCTTTACAATGAAAAGACGTACAATCATGAGCTGAATTCCGCCTTCAGCGGGATTTGAGCGAGAGACCTCAGGATCAAAAGTCGGGAGCGCTATAACCACACGGCCACCCGGACGTTCCTATGCAAGTGTGATAATAAAAGGTTCTGTGCAATGAAGTGCCGTACAGTCATTAGCTGATTTCCACCTCAAGTCGAACCTGCGACCTCTTGATCCCATCACGAAAACATACCTATATAATTTTGACCCCTTAAACCTCACTTTTATATAGTAACAAGAATTCCGCGGAAGGCGTCGTCGCACCTGCTGGGGCAAAAGTCACAGGAGAACGTGGTTATTAAATAAGTTTATTTCATCCTTAGCAGTGCTTAGTTGGAAAATGGGTAGACAAAGTGCCTAGTGGGGCACATATATTCTAGACCAGTGTCATTCCCTCTAATGGCTATATCTTCAGCACTGACTTTTCGTGTTATACAGCCCAATGATAATGGAACGTCGACGTAAAATGTGTAGTGGTTGTAGGCCTTATAGTTGAGGAGTTATCGAACATCAACGTAAAATGTGTCAAATATAGGCCAAGGTCACCGGGTCAAGGTATCTGCCAAGTCAGTACAATGAGGTGAAGCACTATGCAAGGTTTAGTGGCTGTAGGTCTTATATTTGAGGAGATATCGAAGATCAACATAAAATGTGTCAAAGTCACTGGAGTGTAAAATATAGGTCAAGGTCACCGGGTCAAGGTACCTGCCAAATCAGCACATCGAGAAGAAGCACTATACAAGGTTTGGTGGTTGAACGCCTTATAGCTGGGGACATATGGAAGGGTGACGTAAAAGGTAGAAAAGTCAATGGAGGACGAAATACAGGTCAAGGTCACCGGGTCAAGGTACCTGCAGTGTCCGTATATTGAGGAAAAGCACTACGCAAGGTTTGGTGGTTGTATGCCTTATAGTTGAGGAGATATTGAATGTCGACGTAAAATGTGTAAAAGGCACTGGAGCGCAAAATATAGGTCAAGGACACTGGGTCAAGATACCTGCCGAGTCAGTACATCTAGGAGAAGCACTAAGCAAGGTTTGGTGGTTAGAGGTCTTACACTTGAGGAGATCTGGAACGTTGACATAAGTTATGTCAAAGTCACTGCAGCCAAAATATAGGTCAAGGTCACTAGGTGAAGGTATCTGCCGAGTCAGTACATTGAGAAGAAGCATTTTGCAAGGTTTGATGGTTATAGGCCTTGTAGGTGAGGAGATATCGATCGTCGACGCAAAATGTGTCAAAGTCACTCTGCGCAAAATATAGGTCAAGGTCACCGGGTCAAGTTACCTGCCGAGTCAGTACATCTAGGAGAAGCACTATGCAAGGTTTGGTAGTTGTAGGCCTTATAGTTGAGAAGATCTGGAACATCAACGTAAATTGTGTCAAAGTCACTGGAGCGCGAAATAAAGGTCAACGTCACGAGGTCAATGTACCTGCCAAGTCAGGAGGTCAGGGAGATGTGTTATGCAAGGTATGATGGTTGTTGTAGAATTGTAGTTGATAAAAATACTAACTTTGACGTAAATGTCGAACTTCGACATAAATGTTGAGACGGACGGACGGATGGACGGACGGACGGACGGACGGTTGGACGGACGGACGGAAAAGGGGATGCATATGTTGCAAATCCAGGAGGTCAGGGAGATGTTTCATGCAAGGTTTGATAGTTGTTTAGTCTTGTAGTTGATTAGAATACTAACTTTGACATAAATGTCGAACTTCAACATAAATGTTGACAGACGGACGGACAAACAGACAGACGAATGGAAAAGCAGACGCCTATGTCGTTAAGTCAGGAGGTCAGGGAGATGTTTCATGCATGGTTTGATGGTTGTTTAGTCTTGTAGTTGATTAGAATACTAACTTTGACATAAATGTCGAGCTTCGACATAAATGTTGACAGACGGACGGACAAACAGACAGACGAACGGAAAAGCAGACGCGTATGTCGCAAAGTCAGGAGGTCAGGGAGATGTTTCATGCAAGGTTTGGTAGTTGTTTAGTCTTGTAGTTGGTTAGAATACTAACTTTGACATAAATATGTCGAACTTCAACATAAATGTTGACAGACGGACGGACAAACAGACAGACGAACGGAAAAGCAGACGCCTATGTCGCAGTTCAGGAGGTCAGGGAGATGTTTCATGTAAGGTTTGATGGTTGTTTAGTCTTGTAATTGATTAGTATCCTAACTTTGACATAAATGTCGAACTTCAACATAAATGTTGACAGACGGACGGACGGAAAAGCGGACGCCTATATCGCACCCTGCTACTCGCCGGTGCGACAAAAACTGGGGTTTACAGCTGTATTCATTAATTTTCTTGTTTCTGCTCAAAAATATTGATTGCGGGTATTCGTTAGAACCGCCTCATCGAGGCGGTTCTAACAAGTACCCGCAATCTATGTTAAGAGCAGAAATATGAAAAATATCAGATTTTTTTTTTATCTGAAAAGTTTCATTTTTAGTTGTCAAATTTTCAGTATATTTGAATAGGTGTGTTTTCGTAATGCAAAGTCGGAGGGCTGACCACTCGGCCCCCAGGACGTTTCTTGCAGTTTTCAATGCTCCCGAACTGGCAAGCCACTGTGGTGATTGGCAGGACTGTCAACCTGGTTAGTTCAGTTGGTACAGCACCTGACTTGCCAGCAGGGTGTGGTAAGTTCGAGTCCTGCATTGGGCACACTGTTTACGTTACCCCTTTTATCTTCTCAAGGGTCCCTGCCAATCAGTTTATGAAGGGTTTTAAAAACTGGGTTTCTCAAAACGTTATTTCTTTCCTTTATATAAAACCATCTGATTTAGAAAGAAGTAAATAAAAAATAAACATACCTGTTCAGAGAATCATTTTCGAAACTTATAAATATGGCGTCAGTCAAACATGCACGTGAAAAATAATGCTCAGTCACGTGTGTTTACATTCTTGATTTGGCGTTAACCATTTTAACTCTCTGGGCTAATTCAGCAGACGGGTTATTTCAATATATCGTCTGCTGAAATTTTACCCAGAGTGGCTAAAGGTTAATGAAATGTTTCATTTAGTTCGTTGGGAGATCGCCAAACTGGTTCTTGATCAAGTATTAGTTCCTGCGTGTACACGCATCACGCATTACATTCAGGGTGTACACTAATGAGGCCCTCCCAGGGGTTTTGGGGAACAGGGGAATAAGGCGATTTATTTCAGGGGAACAAGGGAACAAAAGTATAAAACTGAAGGGAACAGGGGAACTAAGGCAATTTCGGGGAACAGGGAACATAGAAAATCAAGATTTTAATTTTGGGTAACAAAGGAAAATGCCAATGTTTTTCAGGGGAATAAGGGAACAGGTACCCCCACCCTGGGAGGGCCTCACTATTTTGGCGATTTTTCCCCAGAATTTTGCAGTTTTAACTATTACGGCGCCAATCTCAACAGCAGCAAACAAATTTGAAATACCCACATTTTAGAATTTATTAGAATCGTCTGCGCAAAGAAGCAATATTTTGATTTTTTTTTTTTTCAAAGAAAATAAGTTAAAATTTCACGTGAATTATTTGCGCACGCAGGTAACATTTTGAAATAGTTTACAAAGAAAAGAAGGCTTAACATTTTATGTAAGTAGTCTGTTTGCGCAGACGATTCGCATGAAATGCCAAGACTTATTTTCGCTGAAAAAGAAAAATAGAATGTCGCCTGCTGCAAAGTTCGCTTTGCGCTGAAAGAGTTAAACCTTATTTCATTTTCTTTTCTTATTTCTACCAATCGTCGCAGTGTGCTTAATAACTCCTTTATTTTCTTTTCCTCCATCTGGTCCGGGTGGCCCAGTTATTAGCACTTCCGACTTGGATCACGAGTCCCGCTGGTGGTGTAATTTCAGCTCGTGACTATACGACGCTTCATCACTTAGAGCCTTCCATTATCATTCCTTCATCGTCTCATTATGACCTTAATAGTGTTGAAAAGGACGTAAAACACCAAACTATCTGATATAAGTTAGTGACAGTGGATGGCAGACGTGGGTTCGCTTTGCTTATTTCTCCACGAAAACACATACAGTCGACTCTCGTTATCTCGAATTCCAAGGGACTCTCTGAAATACTTCGAGATATCCGTACCTCGACATATCAGATTTGCAGAATTGAGGAAAAAATAATTCGAACAACCACATTTAGCAAATTTATATGTAACTGGACTCTTGAATTTAGAGATATATCGAAAATATTGTGGAAAAGTGGAGAAATTGCTCCTGAGGAGCAATTTCTCCTCTTTTCCACAATATATTTTACCTGTTGTAAGATTTTCATGTTTAGCCAGGGACAAATAAGATTTTCACTTCGAAATAAGCGGTTATTCGAGATAAGCGAGGTCGAGATAACGAGAGTCAACTGTATTGGCGGGTATTCATTAGCAGCGCTTCCGTAAGGCGTATGTTTACGTGGAATGATAATGAGTTTCTGTTTTACGTCCCTTTCAGCATTATTTAAGTCATATCGAGACGAGTGAAGGGTGATAATGAAAGACTCTGTGCAATGAAGTGCATGTCGTACAGTCATGAGCTGAATTGCGCCTCCAGCGGTATTCGAACCCGGGACCTGATCCGAAGTCGGATACACTAGCCACTCCGCCACCCAGAAATGAGAAAATATCCATAATCATATGCATATATGGGGTGGGAAAAAGGCTTTATTTAGAACTACCCATCTAGCAGTTTACATAAATCTATAGCGGGTCGTTTGTTTGTTTGTTTGTGTTGAGGTTTTACGGCCCAGTAAACCCAATAGGGGCATGTCGAGCGCGGTCAGTTTACCTAACCACACATTTACTGGGCAGGCTTAGTCTTCCAAGTGGTTAGCCAGTATTGTGCACATACTTTCGTCAGAAACTGACAACTGCCCTTCTTGAATCAGCGGAAGGGAGAGAATGACCGTAGAAAATATTTCATGATCAATCTCCAAGAAAGAATGTTGCCGACCTCAGCGGGGGTGAACCCGCGACCTCCTGGTCTCCAGTCGGACGGCGCATCCAACTGAGCCACCGAGGCCGGCATAGCGGGTCGTAATCGGCCCGTCAGCTACCCTGACGGGCCGGAAACGGCCCGCTATGGATTTATATAGAATGCTTACTGGGTATGGCACGTTTGTCTGGGGTTGGAGTTTTACGGCCCAGTCACCACTGTTAAGCTCATGTCGAGCCTATTCACACTGTTCTTGGGCACACTTAGTTTTCTGTGCGGTTAACCAGTACTTATGCGCCAGTAACTGACAACAGCCTTTCGTGAATCGCGAAACTGACCATAGAAATGATTTAATGATCAGTCGCCACGAAAGTTATGTGGCAAAGCTGGGGTTAAAACTTGCGACACCTGGATCCGCAGTCAGCGCGCTACCGACTGCACCATGAAGCCTGGCATATAGGCGCGTTAACGTAATAGTCTGATATACAGTGAACCCTCGTTACAACGACAGTATTTGTTCCCAAAGACGTTGCCATTAAAATGAATTTGCTGTTGTACAAAATACTAAATGAGCAGATTGATATGTAATAAAGGTCTGGTTTTGTTCTTATTTTCTTACATAATATCTGTTTTGGATATTTGTTAGAATCGCCTCGCTGAGGCGATTCTAACATATATCCAAAACATATGTTTCCTCAAAGTATTAAATACAATATTCTTGCAAAATTTGTGACTAATTTTTACTTCTTTAAGCGAAGGTTTCGTGACAGTAAAATTTTCATTATAACGAATTTTGTCGTTGTATCGAGTATCGGTATAAAGTGCGTTGTCTGTACTCATTTCTAGAGTAAACAGGATTTGCCAAGGATAGTCGTAAAAACGGGGGCGGGGGCGGTCTTTGTAGGCTGGCCATACTTTAGTCTAGATTACTGTCTGTAGTTACATGTATAAGTAAATGCTTATTGGTTGGTCTCACAAATGTCGCTAATTTTCTGTAAACTGGAAAACACGGATCTGAGGAATAAAGGATTGCTCTTTTATTTCTTGGCGAAACTAAATGCAATTTCACATATCTAAAGCTTGATATATTGTCTCAAATATGGTACTGCAGTTTCCTTGTAACTGTTTCCATTCAGAATTTGCGGGATTCTTTTTAAAGAGAACTGCTGAAAAAAAAAATACAATGGATAACTTATTAGGCTTAACTTTACTTCTTAACATTTTTTCTTCAAAGTTTTGTGATACGGTTTCATTCACTAAAACCTCTTCAGTCTATCCCGAAATGTGTGGTTCTGTATAAAAACAAAACTAAGTAATGCAAAAAGAGTAGAAACTCAGCTTGCAACCGATATATAACTTGATTATGTTACAGCTCGGGATAAGGTTGAGAAAAGGGTGTAAATATGGTTGGGGTCATTTGTGTAATCTGTATCCTAAAGTCAGTTCTGTTCCTGTAGCATTTGTCATATCCCTATATTTACCACTTCATCATGTATAATAGCATCTTTTTCTAACCCGAAAGCCTTTATTTGTCATATCTATAACCCCATTTTAGACTGAATAAACCCTCCCACCACATTATATATTTGTCCAATTTCAATTTTAGGTGTCAGGCAGTGTGATTTAGATATTCCTAGAGACAAATGGCTAAACAATTTGTAAACAGTGGAGACCCTGATCAGACGCCGCATTCTGCGGCGTCTGGTCTGCGTCTGCACTGTTTGCCAATTATCTTTTTGGGGGTCTCCAGACTAAAGTGGGTGAAATATGCAATAAACGGTGCAAAATGGATATGACATATTTCAAGGATCTCTGTGTCCCGTGTAGGATTTCCGGATGTAAAAATAATACATCAAAAAACAGCCTAGTTAAATCATTTATTTTTTGTAGATTCTAACCCGACACGGTTATTGTATGAGTATTAACAGGTATTAGTATCAAATAATGGATGACATTAAAGGGTAATCTCACGTGATCAACATGGGAAAGGCAAACAAACAGACCTGCAAACGGTGTCATTTGAATTGTCTCCCTCCCTTTACAATCAGTTTGTTTCCCTTATGTGAATTGGTTAAAGGAGAAAATCCATTTTCGCTCCTCCATCCCTAACTTCATGAGCAATAGTAACATACCAAAACACAACACATTTAGCACTGCAGACCTAAACAAGTAGTTTGGCAAACAGTGTAGATCCTGATGAGTCGTTAAGCAATCTCATGAGAATCTACATTATTTGCCAATATATTTTATTACCTACTTGGGTAAATGGATATTTCCAAATTCAAAGTTGGAAGATCTAACTTCATGCATTTAGGACTTAAAGTGTTATTAAAGTATTTTCTATAATACTACCACCGACATCTCTATGTTTCTCAATCTAGGCTCAGTGCAAAAATAATGTATTAGTATACATCAAGTGGCATATTAGAGGAGGGCTATGAAGTAAAGTCTTAGAAGGTTAGTGATGCCCCTGTTCTGACTGATTAAAACTTTGTCTGCCAGCAAGCAGCATTCTAATCTTAAATAAACAATTAATGTCATTCTGTCATGTTCATGGTTATTGCCAGATGCACAAAGGTGATGCTAGTGAAAAAGGGTTGGTTTGCATGAAAATGCACTTTTCTGCCATGTATGACCAAACTGTGACCATCAAAAGAACTGTGATTCGTTCAAGGTGTTATAACTGTCTCAAAGCAGAGATATAAAATTTATCAAACTGAATTACATGTATCAATCTGCATAAACAGGCTGATCAAAGCATGATATGTATTGAAAAGGGGAAAAGGTACCTTTTAGTGCATGTATGCTAGCTGATAGGGACCCAAAATATATACTTCTGAAAACAAATCATTGCAGATACATGTAGCTACTTTCACAGCATTTTACTGTTAGTTTCAAAGCCAATGAAAAGGTTTCAGAAACTATTCTCAAAAACCAGCTGGTCTCTTTGGTTATTGAGAGACTTGGTAGCCCTCTTCTTATATGCCACTTGTGTACAATTATCTTGTTATCAAGCTTAACATGTTAAACTAAGAAAACTGGACACTGCAGCAAAGTTTTGGTTATATGAATTACTTTTATTTTTTGAAAGATTCTCAATGGTTTTCCTTCAGCGAATCACTCATAAACTGAATAAAGCATTGTTTTAAAGTTCGTGGGTGATTCGCCGGAGTTAACACATCGATAGAATCCAGAAAAGTAATAATTTATTTCTCATAATTTCAACTGTCATCAAAATTTTATAAATACAGTTGACTCTCGTTATCTCGACCTCGCTTATCTCGAATAACCGCTTATCTCGAAGTGAAAATATTGTCCCTGCTTAAACATAAAAATCTAACAATAGGTGAAAATATTGTGGAAAAGAGGAGCAATTTCTCCTCTTTTCCACAATATTTTTGCTATATCTCTAACTTCAAGAGTCCAATTACATATAAATTTGTTAAATGTGGCTGTTCGAATTAATTTTTCCTCAATTCTGCAAATCTGATATGTCGAGGTACGGATATCTCGAAGTATTTCAGAGACTCCCTTGGAATTCGATAAAACGAGAGTCGACTGTATTGCCAAAAATGTCAACATTTTGAGACGGCGGAAGGAAAACAGTTCCGACGGATTCCTGCTCTGGACTTTACTGAAATCACGGTAAAACATTTTCCTTCATCCAATCAAATTTCATAAAAATAGTATAAAGATGAGGAGTGGTAATTTTTCTACAGTGAAGCTGTTTATTTTCAGAATTGAACTTTGATTAAAAAGCATGAAAATATGTGGGATTTACTTCCCCAGTCACACTAATACTAATAGCTCCGTAGTATTTCTTTGATAACTGTTAACCCTTATCCTGCTGAGTAATTTAATTAGCCACACCCATTTCTGACTATCAGCCAATCAGATTACATCAAATAATGTTTTCGTTCAAATTCACAAACTGAATGACAAACAGTGCAGATCCTGATCAGATGGCTTCTTCAGAAGCCACTGATCTGGATCTGCACTGTTTGCAAAGGTAGGGGTTGTCGTGAACAGCAGGATAAGTGTTAGTATGCACGTTTGCATATGAACTGTAATAAAACAAAACTTCTTTTTAGAACAATTTACATTACAAAATTGACTATAACATAAAAAACAAAGCAAACTACATTTAAATGATCATATATGTTCACAATAAAAGCAATATATATCATATATAGGCTATATTTGGAAGACTGTTGATGAAAACATGAAAATCTACAGTTACATACTATTCAATCATGCATAAAACACTTTCAATCCATTTTCATTTTTTTTCTTGGTTCTGCAACAATATCTGAGCACTTTTGTATTTCGCTTTTCAGAGAATGATATAAAAATTTGTTATTTTGTTTTTAAACTGGCATTTGATATTGCATAAATGAAAACTATACTGCACACGTATTTATGTTTTCAAGAAACTAATCTTTAAATATGTCCTTTATACCACCTATTATACACAAGAGTATGTTTCTTGCTAAGCCAATTGCACAAGTTAACCCAGTTTAAGGTATACCATTACAAAAAAAATGATACATCATAAGATCTCATTTTAGTTCTCGATTCTACAGCTGTGCTTATTTTGCTTGTGTGTAAACCGAATTTAGTCCAGATATTTATGAGAATGCTTGCATACATACACATACACGCACACACACACATACATACATACATACATACATACATACATACATACATACATACATTTGAAAAATACATGAAATCACAATTAATAAATTATGCATTTGGCAAGCTTGGCACATTTGTTGGCACAATCAGATTATCATGACTATAGTCATGTTCAAATGGACCTTATATCCAGTATCAAATTTAACCCTAACTATTGCATAAAAAAGCAGTGTCGCACGTTATTAACAGCCGTGCATTAACCGGCGAAAAGCTGTGCATTAACAAGGCAGTTCACGCGCTGTTAATGCACGGCTACGCAACTTTCAATATGATCGTGCCGGAGCCAGAGATTTGCTGCCGTTACGAGACGTGTACTGCCCGGCCCTAGAAGGAGCATAGTCCGTGGAAATTACGTTCGCGAGACATCGGTGAAAAGGTTAAACAAAATAGTGCAAGAAATAACGCAAAATATAACAAACGTTTTCAGCTTTTATGCAATTATAGCGATCGAACATGTTTTTTCAATGCATTAACATTCGCTAGGTCCCCTGGGAGGTGTTGAAAACCGCGGCCTTCGGTCTCGGTTGTCAACACCTCCCACGAGACCTGGCGAATGTTAATGCATGAAAAACCATGTTTAATCCCTATAATTTTCCGATAGCTTAATTCCTTACCAAAGTTGTCAAAAATTAAAATTAGAACAAATCAGTTTTTCTCTATTGTGTGTTACAACTGATGGATGAGAGTCAAACAGTGTAGACGCCGATCACACGTCCCGTTTTGCTGATCAGATGCTACATTTTGTGGTGTCTGAGCTGGGACTACATTGTTTGCTCAGGCGTATCTGTCCCATACTTAGTGTATACATGCATACTGTATCGACATGTCTGATATATTTAATTTTGAAACAATTTTATTAGCAAATACAGTCGAACTGCAATGGCTCGAACATCTTTGGATCCATGAAAATTTGTTCTAGACATGGGTAGTTTGAGCCACTGACGGTTAATCATAGCACCATGTCAGCGCCAGGCTAATGGGGATTATTTAGGAATGCCTTTTCAATCTTCCATCGAATAAAGATATGCTGAGTGTAGAATTCATTAAAATCGCCTCAGTGAGGCGATTCTAATGAGAACACACAACATACATTTTCTGGATAAAATTCCCTCAAATATTCTAAATATTTGCTTTCTTGGCCTATCGGAAGAATTTCCTAGGGATCAAAAAACGCATTCGAATCAGCCACGGTAAACAAGCCATTGGCGGTCGAATCATTGAATTTCGCCTGTACTATAGTCTGTTATCGAAATAGGCCGGTATGTATGCTCAACTGATTCTGACATAAGGTCCATTTCAACATGACTCGAAATTTTATTTACAAATAAGCCTAAACACGAGAAACACCATAATGCCATCTGTTACCAGTAAGAGTCCAGTCAAGATTGTACAGCAACTCACTGTTACCAAAACTCTAAATGATTATGATTTGGTGTTTTACGTCCCTTTCAACAATATTTAAGTCATATCGAGATGGTGGAAGGGTGATAATGAAATGCTCTTTGAAATAAAGCGCCGTACAATCCAAAGCTCTGTAGTCAGTTTTACACTCAATAATATAAAATTTATTGCCTTCACAAAACGCGACTGGCCTTAACAGCCTCCATAGATCCTTATGTAATGCTTTTGTATGGCATTATGGGAGTTTTCTCGTGTTCTGGCTTAACCTATACAACTCTCTGGGCTAATTCAGCAGACGACAAACTGCTGATATTTTTTCTTATTTTCCCAGAAAACAGAATTTGACATTTCATGCAAATTGTTTCCAATGGAAACAATGAACTGTCTAATCAAGTTTTCTGGAAAAAATAAGAGAAATATTTCAAAACATCGTCCGCTGAAAATTTTACACAGAGTGCATTAAATATTATATACCAGAAACAATACTGATAACGATTCAGAGTTTGAAAGAGGAGCAAACTTTCCCTTCAGAGCAGTTCCCTTTTAGAAGGGTACAAAATCAATTTTGACAGAGTTGCCTCCCCTGAAAGTATCATTTCGTTTTCGTCATATTTGAGCATATAACTTATATTGAGAGATATCATGTGAGCCGGGGCACAGCGTTTCCTACAAGATTGCATACATACCAAGCGAAGACTCAGATCAGCCTGCGCATCCGCGCAGTCTGATCAGAGTCTTCACATGGCACTCTATGGCTAGCCAAGGTTCCAAAGGGTCTTCAGGCGGACAGCGAAGACTCTGATCAGTCTACGTGGATAAGCAAGCTGATCTGAATCTTCGCTGGTCGCTGATGCAATCTTGTAGGGGATGCTGTTTCCCGGCTAATGTCAGTTTTACTGTTATGTACAAGAAATATGTGGTTTGAATTTATGTTCCAATCAGCACCAGTAATGTTCTGGTATTAAGAAACATACATAGATGACTTGCACTATTAAATACCTTTGGCACAAAATATGATACATTCACATGCTAAATTAAAATAATTATGTGAAAACTTTACATACTTCCCATAGCTTTCAATGTATGACTAGATTATAGCAAGACTATTTGAATGATCCGCTTTCTTTGAATGAGATAACAAAAATGTGAAATTACACCTCAATACGAGATAGACTAAGACATATTTCTGTCAATCTTGTTGCAGTCAAAAGAGTGGAGTATATGATTGTGCATCAGAGCGACCTGACCGACATATTAGGTCCTTGAATCCGTCTGTAATTAGACTTGACCCTGTATATAAATACGGAGGGTTGACGCGTCCATGCTATAGTCCTTGTCAAATAGCAACCCAATCTCACGCCCTCAAAAGAACAGATATTAAAAAACAACTTACTTATTTTCACAAATGGAGACGACGCGGAAATAGAACGACCAGCTTGGTTTCAAATTTTGAAACAATAGTTACATAAAAGTTTATAAATAATATTCGCCGTTAATGTAACTTGCGTATTTTACAAACACGGAATTTGATGGAATCTTATGGGAATACATATAAAGTTGACACACGTGTAGCATATGAGTGTAACTAATATGTGATGCCCGCCTTGCAAAAAGACCCCATATGACATATGCCAACAGCGCATGTCCAGATCAATCTGCGCACCACATAGTCTGATCAGAGCTTTCTCTGTTTAAGTTTGGGTATATTCTACAGTATCACATGGTTCTGTAAGCGGGCTACTAATGACCCTGATCAGAATGCGTTACTATGCAGGCTGATCTGGGCCTTCGTTGCCCGCATATGTCATTAGGGTCTTTTTGCGCATGCGCATCAATTATATACATGATCATATAAATTCACTTCAAACCACCATTATACAGCATGTAAACAATGAAATTAAGGTGACAAAATGACTAAGTGATAAAATGACAATGCTTAAGTATGAAAAAACAAAGCACCATCAGAAAAGGCACAAATCATGGAGTTTGATATGCCATCATGGAGTTTGATATGCCAGACTTGTAACAGACTTATATGTTGTAAAAATGATATGAAAGTGTGACCAAGAATATAATATTTAATATTTCACCTCAGTCATGTACACTATATACCCTCAGTATTCGGACAGGCGTGCCTCTGCAAATAGTGCAGGCCTAGATCAGACGCCGCAAAATGCGGCGTCTGATCAGGGCCTACACTGTTTGCTCCCATCTAGAAGTTCTTAAACACATCAACAGAGAGTACATTGAAATTGTTCAAATTTTAGGACAAGTATTGTAAGGAGACCGAACATTTAGGATTGATAACCTGTTTATTTGCACGTTCTTCTAGGATTTTTTGTTGAAGCACCATTTCCAGTAGGAGTATACTTTACGGAAAAAACAGCTTGAGTATTATTACATCGTTTTGTAAATTTTTCACAAATACATGCATATAAAAAAAAAGAGATTTTAGTGGACACTACTACTACCAACTTTATGCATATCATCATAAAAAAACGTTTTATTCAAACCTTTATTTTTAATATTCTCTAGCAACGATGTGACAAAGAATAAACCAATTCTCTTCAAACATTCAATACAGTATAACCTCGATCGCTCGAAGACGGACGGCTCGTTCACCATGGATGATTCGAACTCGTTTTTCAGTCCCTACAAAATTCTTCCAATAGCTCAAGAAAACAAATATTCAGGGATTTTTTCTTATTTTATCATGGAATTGTCTGTTGTGTGTACTCATTAGAATCGCCTCATCGAGGCGATTCTAATGAGTACATTCAACATACAATCGTTGTGTAGAAAATCGAAACGATTTTCCTAAATTATCACTATTTGCTTCCTGAACTGGTGCCATGATTAACCCTCAGTGGCTCGAACTACCCATGTCCCGAACAAATTTCTATGGTCCGAAAGATGTTCGAGCCATTGAGGTTCCACTGTATATGGGCAGCGACATGAGAAATGTACCTTCTGATATGTTTGCCCTGCAAATACCCAGACCAGACCCACAGATCAGTTGTCACTGTTTGCCTGGAGAAGTGTTAGACCCTTTACTATCTACAAAGCACCAAGCAATTATGCACCTGCTAATGTTATCCCCAGACGTGAGGTGGCGCGCTTGTACCGGGACATTATATAAATTTCAAATTTTTAAGTTCAAATACCCCTCCCCCCTCCCTTGTTTTACCATTATGAGTTGAAAATCTCCAGGACAGGCATTTGACCCATTTTGTTCTGAATATGATGATTTAGAATCTTACGCCTTTTATATATAGCAGAAGTCCATTTCAAGACATAGAAGTGTCAGGTTATTTCCAAAAAACATGAGGAACCTTTTGTAAAAAGAGTAGGCCATGATCAAACGCCGCTAAACACGGTGTCTGATCTGGGCCTTCATTGCTGACGTCCTACTTTCGTTTAGAATCGTATTACATAATCGTACATGCCTTTTTTAAGAATTTACGGATATAGTATCTAAGGTCCCGCATCAAAATCTAAGAGTTTTATCAAGTTCCTGAGGATCGAGATTTTTTTTTGGCTGTCTAATCCCCAGGATGTGCCCGCCACCCCACCTTTAAGGGTATAACATTGGCAGGTGCATAAGATTCCAGAAGGAAGTATATTTTTTCATGTTTAAGGCTATATATTGTGGTATAATGCTTTGTCTCTCTTATATTTGGTACCAAGTTATAATAAAGCTTTGAAACAAAAGGCACTATCCTTTCAGATTGACTTATTCGCTGTGATTCGAGGCACTATCCTTTCATTTCAAAAGGCTCTATCCTTTCATTTTGACTTATTCGCTGTGATACAAGCAAACTATTTGCCCCTTTGAAAATAATTCCTATGGCAACTACCACGTGAAACTGTATACTCCAGGAGCTTGTCTGATCATGGCTTGAAGATATGGTGGAACTTGTATTTCTGTATAGTTGTAGTTGTTTTTCACTCAAGAAGCCTCAAAAATAGTCGTACTCCAACCTAAAAAAGAAGACGATAAACATAATTTAACCCGTCTCCTGTTGAACCCGGATATACCCTGCCTTTGCAAACAGTGTTGATCCAGATCAGTTGGATTCTGAAGAAGCCAACTGATCTGGATCTGCCCTGTTTGCCATTAAGTATGTGAATTTATAGCAAAAATCCGGATCAAGTAATTTGATTGGCTGAAAATTAGAAGTGAGTGTGGCACCCTTAATTTATTCAGCAGGACAAGGGTTAAAAAGCAAGTAATTTAATTGCTAATTAAAAAACCAATGTAACATATACTGCTTGAGGCTGTCGTCATCATTATCATCCGCCCCAAAACCTCGCTGGTCGTTGAGACACCAATGATGACTGTGATTATTTCGCCTCGTTTTCCACTATTTTTGACTGAATTTAGAGATCTAGAGAGAGGTTATGGCTGTTCAGAACGATCACATATTGTTTACCTGGTATGCTACTGGAAGACTTACTTTGAAATAACTCGGAATCTATGTGAAACAAATATGTACATACGCAAGAACTTATCACACAGTTTGTTCACCCCTACTCCACCTGAATGAAATGCAATACATGTGCTTAAATTATAATTTCTATCATTTTAAGTTGAAATGTTGTTTTGTTTAGCCTTTAGCCTACCTGATAACAGGTACAGATGCCATTGTATGATTGATAGTTATTTTTGTTATAGGTGATGTGGGCATCGTCCCACAGGCTGGGCGGAACCATCCTCGTCGTCACAGGAGAACACACAGGTATTCAGCAGGAAACTTATCTCATAACGTGCGCAGATGCATTTGGTCTGATTGTGATTGGTGGTTATTATTTTTGAAATGAGTGGGGAGCATCTTCATTCCACAAGCTGGGTGGAATGTCGCGATAGATGTACGTAGTAGAAGCACATACGAATTCAGGTGGGTACTTACCTCATAAAAGGTGCAGATGCACTTGGTCTTTGACCATTTTTATTGATTGATTGTGTTGGGGTTTAACGACACGTCAACCCTTGAGGGTCATTTTGTGTCGTCTCCCAGAGAAAGGGAGAAAAGAGATAGAAGAGAGAGTAGAGGAGATGAAAGAGAGGGACAGTGAAGAAAGAGGAACAGGAATGAAAGTGAAGAAACAGAAGAAATAAAAACATTCCCCCTCTACCCTTACCCACTACAAGGATAGCAGGCCTTGCCCAACTGTAAGCCAATATCAGTTGGACGCCCCAGTGATGTAAGATACACAGCACCTTCGCACCACCCGACCACCCCCTTTGACCATTTTTAATGGTAATTATTATTATAAGGGGGTCGGAGTATCTTCGTCCCACAGGTTGGGCGGAATGTCGCCGTAGCTATGCCTACCATTATCACTGTAGTAGAGATTACAGGAGTTCAGCTGGAAACTTACCTCATTACATGTGCTGTTGCATTCGGTCGGTTGCCATTTTGTGATTGGACGTTATTGTTGTTGTAATGGGGCGGAACATCTTCGTCCCACAGGCTGGGTGGAATGTCGCAGCAGCTCTGCTACCATTCTCAATGTAGTAGCGATTAGAGGCGCTCAGCTAGAAACTTACCTCATAACAGGTGCAGATGCACTCGGTCTGTTGCCATTTTGTGACTGATAGTTATTATTGTTGTAAGGGGGCGGAGCATCTTCATCCCACAGGCTGGGTGGAATGTCGCAGTAGATACGCCTGCCATTCTCGCCATAATAGGAGAACATACTTCGATCACTGTGCGTGAATCCTGAAATGCCAAAAGAACATGAATTATTGCATAAAAAGCAGTGCCGCACATTATCAACAGCCGTGCATTAACCGGCGAAAAGCCGTGTATTAACAAGGCAATTCACGCGCTGTTAATGCACGGCTACCCAACTTTCAATATGATCGTTCCGGGGCCACAGATTTGCTGCCGTTACGAGATGTGTACCGCCCTAGAACGAGCATGGTCCGTGGAAATTACGTTCGCGAGACATCGGTGAAAAGGCGAAACAAAATAGTGCAAGAAACAACGCGAAATGTAGCAAATGTTTTCAGTTTTTATGCAATAATAGCGATCGAACATGGTTTTTCAATGCATTAACATTCGCCAGGTCCCTTGGGAGGTGTTGAAAACCGCGGCCTTCGGCCTCGGTTTTCAACACCTCCCACGGGACCGGAGGAATGCTAATGCATGAAAACCATGTTTGGTCCCTATATTGATGATAGCTAATCAAAAACAAATGAGCTACGCCATTTAAAAATGTGCGTTTGGGGCATATGCAGACAGCAAAGGCCCAGATCAGCCTGTGCATCTAATCTTGAGCTTCCAGAATCATTACATGCAGTAGAATATATCCATGTATAATACAAAACCTTACTAGATTGTGCAGCCACGCTGGTTTGATCTGATTTTTTTTCTTCTGCTCGCATAAGACATGAAAGCATCTTTATTCATGACGTTGCTGAAATATTTTTTGTGTGCGAACAGGTATAGACAGCGGTTGATTTTATGTAGGGATCCTTTTTCTCTTGGTCGGATCTTTGTTGCCCGCCATACAGATTTTTTTAATGTCTCAGGATGAGGAACCCACGCGACTTTTCAAAGGGAGCAAATCCTTTCCCTTTATAGTAGACCCCTTTTCAGCTGGGGACAAAAACAATTTAGACATAGTTATCTCCCATGAAAATGAATGTAATCCCCTAACGTTGTCCGAATAGTTAGTGTAAACATGGTGACAGATTAGTTTAAAAATACATTAAGAAATAATGGTTAAATGATATAGATCAGAATATAAGGGGATGGGGGGGTGGGGGGGGGGGCGACATGTATAAGGTAAAATGGCCAAATAGTCAAAGGAGGCACTGTATCTATTGAAATGATACTGAGTCAAACTATAAGGGCCAGACACGTATGGGGTTTTGGCCATTTTAGACAATGGAAACCCATATGTGTCGGCCCCCTATGGGTCAAAAGATTTATGTACAACAAATAAGATGAGGACAGAGATGCAGACTTACCCGGATTCCTTTCAACAATTCTTTGGCTTCGGTTTCTAGAATTGTACTGTCGATAAAAGTTTTGAGAAGTCTGTCGTATCTCGTCCTGGTGAGACATCTGTGACCTTTCACGATTTCTATTCTCTCCCCTTCTGCCATGATGTGCAGTGTTATTTTCTCTCTGTGAGGATGGTTCCAGTCGACGCTCGGGTAGTGGAGATTGTAAGGCTGCAGTCAAGGCACTTAAGGAATTGTGAGGACGGGATACAGAAGCAGCAGTAGCGCCACCGGAAGTTGGCAAATGGGATTGACCTGTATTAGCTGGTATGGTTTCATAATGACTTTCGCTGGAAATAGCATGTGGATTTACAATGTTTTGAGCACTAGACCTAGGCACAGTGTTTTCGGACTGGCGAACAGCATTTTCGTAGGACGGCAAAGTCACTGTCGATATAGGTGCATCATTTGAAGAACTATTTTCTCTAGCGGATGGATATATTTGTGAAGAACAGTTATTCTGTGATTCTGTAACAACGGGAATCCACGTCCAAATCTCGTCGTAAGAGGTGAACGTTGGATTCACTCCTCCATGCGGATTTCTTCCATGGAACAAATTAGATCTGAAATACAAAATCTAAAACATTTGTATTTTACTTAAAGGAAAATGCACAACAATCAATGACCAAAAAAGGAAATAGACTCATCAGCCGTTCGGATACACCAAATTAACATTTTACTGCCTGTAAAATAATGGGATTGGACACAAGTTATAAGAACATTTGATAGTCCTCTCCCTGCAGCATGGAATGCATTCATTTTAAGATACTTTTGGTAGGTTTTCCGGTATTTCCGCAAAAAAAAAATTGTGGCTTCTTATTTGCGAACCTGCATACCAAGTCCCTTCTGAAAAGAGGTTTGGTCTGTCAGAAAAGAATTTGCTCCTCTTTGCCTTGTAGAATAGACTTCTTTTCAGAAGGAATGCAAAATCTTTGGCTGAAAGTGTATCAATGCTTCTTCAGACTTTATTTAGTATGTGAGTGAGTCGCTGATGTTTACACATCAATTAAATCCATACAAATAAAATTCATGCCTATATACCGTTATCTACGATGTAATATACTACATTTGCATGGGTATAATCTTTACTAAGTTAAACTTTTACCACTCTATGGGATAATTCCGCAGACGGCAAATTGATGATAGTTTTCTTACTTTCCCAGAGGCTAGACTTTGATATTTCATGCAAATTGTCAATTGCATGACACGTGAGTCTATTTTCTGGGAAAAATAAGAAAAAAAATCAATGTCGTCTACTAAACTTTTTACCCAGCATGCTAGGCGTTAACCCATTCATCCCTGCAGACAAATATAGATACCTTTGCAAACAGTACAGATCCGGATGAGACGGCTCAGAACGATCTGGATCTAAATTGTTTGCCACTCTGTTCTTGATTTGTGACTGAAGCCCTTATTTTAACAATGGATGGGTCCAATTCAGAGATGGAAGAGTCCATTTCAGTAACTCAGGGGTATGACTAACCTACGAATTGGTCGCCGTCCTTTCTTGTGTGATCGTAATATACAAGCCATTAGGATAATCAGGGTCAACAGCAAAACACCTCCAGTGGACCACAGTATAATGACAACTGTATCAATTTGCAGACCAGCGTTACTGACGTCATATTCCGTCGGCTCTTCTGTGTACGTTACGTTAGATGGTGAAATATCTGAAAAATGAAAAAAAAAAAAACATACAGAAATTATCTTGCAAAAAGTAATGCTTGTAGAATATACTACGGAATAAATGTACCTTTGGTGAAATTCACCCATATGAAAACGCCAGCGAATCACTCACAAATTTAAGTAAACCCTTGCTATGCTGAATAAATTAAGATGTCATGCCCACTTCTAATTTTCAACCAATCAGATTACTTGATCCGGATTGTTGCTATAAATTCACATACTAAATGGCAAACAGTGCAGATCCTTCTTCAGAAGCCAACTGATCTGGATCTACACTGTTTGCAAAGGCAGGGTATATTCGTGTTCAGCAGGACAAACCTTATCACAAGCCTTTATAAAGCCCTTTATGTCAAGTTCATGGCTGATACGCCAGCGTTTACATACAGATAAAATCAACAAAAAATAAAATTCATTTTTTTTTTATATAATTCCAATTCGGTCATTTTTACCTTGAAATGAAGTAAAATAATTTAGAAATCTACGCAAAGAAAATAGTTCCGAGTTTCCTCCTCAGTGCATTTATCGGAAATGTAAAATTAATGCACTTTTGAATTTGCTCTCGACCAATCAAACTAAGCTAAATTAGTGTAAGCCTAGACTGAGATGGGGTAATCAAAACAAGCATTTTACAGCAATACATATCCAAGGGGAGCAAATTCTTTCCTTTAAAGTTATTCTCTCTTTTCAGATGAGAGGCAAGCAATTTTGGCAGAGTTGCTTCTGCCTGAAACTGTATCACTTCTCCCTTAATACTCTGATTCTGAATCTGATAAGTGTTGTGTGTGTTTTGACTTTTGAAGACAGGCAAATCAATAAGGGTCGCTTTCAAACTGATTTTACCTGCCTCAGTAGGCCACAACATCTCCTCTTCGGAGCCATAATGACATAAAGTGATCTCGGGGAGTAGGGGGGGGGGGGGGTGGGTAACTTCCTATATATGGCATAGTACGGATGTGCGTGCCGAATGGCCCCCTTTTTCAACAAAAAGTATATGAATGACCCGATTTTTCTGGATTCCTATGTGAAAGGACCCACTTTTCTGACATCCTGGTATATTCACATATTTTTCGCTCAGAGATTTTTCGAGGCTACTTGTTCTCTTGGTGTTCAATGAATTGACTGCGATATTTGTCTAACTACCAGCAATAAATGGGTACAAAAAATCAAAGGCCAGTATATGAATAGGTTAACATTTCGGATGATCAGGTATATGAATGGGTCCGTGTTTTCAAAGGCAAGGTATATGAATAGGGTAGGTTTTGAAATACTGGCTCGCACACCCGTACCAAAATTACCCCCAAGTTAACCCCCACCCCCACCCCCCACCGAGAAAGTGTTGTTCCTTACCCTCAACTGAACTGCAGTACGGCGTTGTACCATTCCAACTCTTGTTTGCCATACAGTACAGAACCTTAGGTCCCACGAGTTCGAATCCCTCCTTCGAACACACAAACTGCACCAGAGTACCAACGGACCTATTAGCCGTGCTGACGACCACGTCATCATCCGCTGACAAATATGGACACAGATCTAGAAAAAAGAAAGACAAATTAATTTAGAAAGAGAAACAGGAATTTCTTTCACTGATAGTCCATATACACTGAGTGTCGCTGCCAGGTTCTTAAAGGGACATACTATCATAAATTACTTGTCCGCTACCACACACTGCCCCGTTCGGGGAATAAACTGAGTTTCTGTTAACGGTTACCTCTCAACAACAGCCACCTTCTTAAAGCGCTAATATTATTCCATATTTCCAAAACGGTAATTTACTGTATTTTTAACCTCTACTTAACTGTCAACTCCTAACGACGGCTAGTTCAAGCCTTCTCAAATGTGGTTGTTGTAGAGAGTTTGTATTGTACTGAACGTCCGCACTGAAGGTTAACGGCATATTTCGCATACGCTTTCAGATCGACATCAGGCTAAGAGCATCTCCAACCATGCACTGGCATTGGTTGACGATCCATAAGCCAACGCTTTTGACCACTCCTCAACTGTTGCCCGGCCCAGCTTATATATGTATTTATTACATACTTATATATGACATATATAAATTTATACAAAAAAGTAACCACCTTTATTCTAGTAAACTAGTGCACATTACAGTAATAATTACATTAAACTAATGGGAAAAAAAATCTCTGAGATTCGAAATCCAAACCTCTGATTTAAAAGACCTGAGTTTTACCGCTCGGACAGTCTTCCCTTTCACTATTCTACAGCATTTATATATATATACAACGTCATGGTGACATCACCAGTGCGCTATGTGGAGTACATGAAGTTATTTTTAGGTTTGTTTACATTGGCAACGTTAACATTGACAACACCCATGTTTTGTTCACATTTTCGACGCATGTTTTTTGCCACTTTTTCATTACTTTTTGGGATTTACTTTAAGAATTCCCAACATAAAATAAATTTGTAGAGTTACTTGTGATAAAAGAAATAAGAACACAACCATAAAAATCAATTTTTCACTGGAAATTGGCGCAGAAAGCAAAGCAACTGTCACTGATTGTGTGATCCATTGAAAACTATTCAACTTTGCCTAGCAAAGGCCTTTTCTTCGAGATGTCCAGCTCTTTGTGTGTGAACGGATCCACCCACAGAACTTTGTTACCTAGATCTTGCTGTTTCAAGGATTTTCTTTTGAAAGTCAGAACTTCTCCTGAATGTTTGAAACTGTCATCTTTTAAAATGTTGCCGTCGTAATGCTCATCAGAAAGTGCACACTTGCCTGATAGTAGATACAGTAGATATAGTAGATAGTGATACAGTAGCATTCTGCTATTTAGACCACCTTTTGTTCTGTCTAAAGGTGGTCTTATTAGCAGGGCGGTCTTAATATTGACTGTAAAATATAGCTCCAGATACCAAAAAAGTAATGATATTTTTCTTTTTTCTCCACAAAAAATAAGGCGTTTCTAATGAGTACCTACAACCCATTTTTGTGGAGAACTAAGAAAAATATTATTCCTTTAATCTAGAGCTATGTATAACAAAAAAAATCCATTTGGACTGGCAAAAACTGGTCTTAATAGCGGAGTGGTCTCTTCCATTTTTTTTTTTTTTTTTTTTTTTTTTTGAGTGGTCTTAATAGCAAATTTTACTGTAGTTTATATGTACAAAAGCTTTCTGTCACTGTAAACTGTTATTTTTTTTTAATTTTTTTATTTATTTTTTTTTTTTTTTTTGTTATTTCACCCTTAGAGCGCCAGTCACAACTGCAACAGACGACATTCTAAATTTCCGTTTTATATTTATAAGAGAAAATAATTAGGCTTGATACTTCATGCGATTCAGACGATTCATATGCGATTCAGACGATTAATATGAAATGTCAAGATCTGATTTTCTCTAAAAAATGAAAAATAGCATGTCGCTTGCTACAATTTTGATTGTCGCTTTAAGAGTTAATTTCCAAAATTCGTGATTGTCCATGTGGGAATTAACTTACAGTAATTACATTAATTAAAGGACAGATATTTTTAATATGAAATAAAAAGCTCTAGCCACGGGAGCAAATGTGACTTTAATCACTAGAACATGACAGTTATGGTTTTACCAGACATCTGCTCACAGGGATTTTACTACTTAGAGTTATACGGTCCAGTCAACACTGATAATGTCATGTCGAGCCGTTCAGTTCACCTACTCTCTCTTCTTTTCTGGGCAGGCTTAGTCTTGTAACCATACTTTTGCCAGTAACTGATAACTGCCCTTCCTGAATAAGCGGAATGGGGAGAATGACGGTAGAAATGATTTCATGATCAACCTCCACGAAAGTCTGTCTGCTATTCGTGCTGTTTTATGTATGTTTACCCGTCCGGTGTGTGCTTTAATTTTCGTGCTTTAGCATGTTTAGTTTCTTGTCCAGTACATGTAGCCTTTTATGTGTACTTTAACGTTATGTGTAATATAACGTTAGCATATCATGTGCTGTAATTTTGGGTTCTAGTTCTTAATTTTAATTAGTTTAGTATTAACCTGTGTTCTTGTATTTTTCAGTTAGGCCGTTCTCTTATGTCAGTAAAATGCTTTTATCAAACGGGCTATGTCGGGGCCCCACCCAATCACCTCTGATGACCTTTCTCTGGTTGATTATTTGAGTATTATCCCAGCTAGCATTCTACGTAAATCTACATCGGGCCGTCATCGGCCCGTCAGCTACCCTGACGGGCCGATGACGGCCCGATATAGATTTACGTAGAATGCTGACTGGGATCATTAGAATTATGATTGTAATCTAAGGCTAAATTATTCATCATTATCTACGATGTATTATAATGTACATATATATTGCATGCCTGCAAACATTGTATGTATAGATGGTCAAAAGCTCTTGAGAGCTTATGTTACCTGTTATATATATGTCATGCCGTATTAAAATAAATTTTCTTATCTTATCATCCTAGAGTTATGTGGCCGAACTGGGGTTCAAACTTGCGACCCCTCGATCTGCATTCTAGCGCGCCACCGAAGTGGTATGTAGGGCATGGGTATATTGACACTACGCAACTAACCCTTTTATGCCGACTGCCTCTTCTACCTAAACTTTTCGGACAGGCTCATTTACTGAAAAAGTTTTTTTTTTTTTTTTTTTTTTTTTCTTTTTTATTATCACCATATTTTATAGAAATTCTGGGTCTAAACGTTTTGCTAATGTCACTTATATGGAACGCAAGGCATATATGTGAATTTTGTGATATCTGTGAACGTAGAAGGCTTAGACCAGTATGCGCATGCGCGTATTTTCTTTTTTAGGTGAGTGGACATACATGGTATATCTTCCGCCATTTTTATACGGGAGATTACTCTTGTGACTTCCTGTTTACATTCTTTGAATCAATCTCCTTCTGAAAAGGGGTCTACTCTAAAAGACCCGTTTTTTCAGAAGGAGGCAAAATTCAATTAAAAGTTACCTCCCCTAAAAGAGTACCCATTCTCATGAGTATAGTGCAGTGAGTATACATGAGTATAGTGAAATAAGTATAAAATGGTAGTATCCGTGGATTTCCACGGACTGGCTCCAGTCTCCAGTGACTAAATAGTTTTTTTTTTATTATAATCCTGTTTGATAATCCACTAAAACAAAAACAAAGTAATCATGTCTATAAAGGCTGGTCACTGGACCAGCCTTTATAGACATGATATTATTTTAGTTTTATTTTATTGGATTAAAAAACAGGATTATTTGAAAAAAATATCGTCACTGGAGACTGGAGCCAGTCTAGGATTTCCATTGCACAAGTGTTTAGACAACAAATGACCCACAATGTCAGAAAACGTACCTTCGGATATGATTGTGCGCCCAGCGAAGATTCAGATCAGCCTGCGCATTCGCGCAGTCTGATCAGAATCTTCACAGAGCGCATTTTGGATAGCCAAGGATAGAAAGTTTCTTCATGCGGACAACGAAGACTCTGATCAGACTACGTGGATGCGTAGGTTGATTTGAGTCTTGCAAGAAGGTACGTTTTCTCACGTTGAGGCTCAAACGTTCTCTGTCGGTCGACGACCAGGCCTAACGGCAAAGATTTTCATACTTTTTTTGAAAGGTCCGATCTGATAAGAAATTCAAGCTATAAAAGGGCCAATATACGGTCAAATTATAGCGGTCACTCGACTTACCGAAATACCGAAACATTACCGAAATGCCGGAATACCCGTGAAAATACAGGAATCCCAGCGGGTACATGACGTTTATACAACGTTGCCTCAACGTCGATGCAACGTCATGGCGTTGCATCGATCTTGAGGCGACGTTGTATAAACATCATGTGCCCGCTGGGATAACGTTGCATCGACGTTGTATAAACGCCATGTGCCCGCTGGGATACCTTATAAAATTTAGTACTTTCTATACTAAATCATACAAGAAAATAATTGGGTGATTTTGATTTCTTGAATTCAAAATTAATTCGTAAATGACTACTATCTTCCCTTTGAATTTTAGTAAAAAAGTAAATTCAATATTAAAACTAAATATCTCAGAAGCTGGGACTTTGAAACAACAACCAAAAAAAAAAAAAAAAAAAAAAAAAAAAGTCCAAAATTTGTACAATTAGGTCTCGATATTGGTATCTATTGTGACGTCATATTACAAGTTCGTTTTCATTCTCTCCTGTTGACTCTTCTCGTCGCACAAGAGCAACTCGGTTCAGACCTTTCAATGCACTATTAAAAGTATAAATGGAAATAACAACAGCAGTAACAGTAACAGAAGCAGCAGAGTAGAAGTAGTAGTAGTAGATGTAGTAGTAGTAGTAGTTGTTGTTGTTTAATAGAAGTAGCAGTAGTAGTAGTAGAAGTAGTAATAGTAGTAGAAGTAGTAGTAGTCGTCGAAAAAATAGTAAGAGTAGTAATAATAGTAGTGGTGGTGATAGTAGAAGTACAGCAGTAGTAGTAATGGTAATAGTAGCAGTGGGTAGTAGAAGATGAGGAAGAATAAGTAGTAGTAGTAGTAGTAGTAGCAGTAGCAGTTGTAGTAGTAGCCGAGATTGTAGTACATGCCGAAAGTCTCTCTCTCTCTCTTTCTCTCTCTCTCTCTCTCTCTCTCTCTCTCTCTCTCTCTCTGTCAGGACTTTCTGTCAGAAAACGTAGCAAAAATACGGTAACTAACTTAGGAGGTGGGACTACTACTACTTCTACTACTACTACTTCCATCTGGGCTACTACATGTACTGTCTCTGTCTCTCTTTTCCTTTCAATGACAATTTGATAAAATAATTTTGACACCAATCCGATTCATTCCGTGTCCCCAACAAAAGATTTGCAACAGAAACAAGTCGCGCGAATACAGTTACTTCTCCCTCGAGTGTTTACAAGTGAAATGATGCGTGAACTCCAGTGAGCCATCAATCCACATCAAAGGGAACAAGTGCGCATTGCTGTAAATATGTGTTTATGGTGATGATAGGATCTAATTTAATTGGTGGAACACACTATTTGGTGGACAGATGGTTGAGGCGCTACGCCCTGTAATCATCTGAGTCGCGCCCTATGAAAATGTGCTTTCTTGTCCTATGCGGACATTGAAGGTACAGATCAGCCTGCGCATATGATCTGAACCTTCGCTGTCCGCATACATCATCATGTAATGTTGTAGATTACATTAGTACGCCCTGTAATCAGCTGAGTCTCGCCCTGTGAAAACGTGCCTTCCGGGCATTTGCGGACAGCGAAGGCCCAGATCAGCCTCCGCACCTGCGCAGGCTGATCTGTGCCTTCGCTGCCCGCTTAAGGAATCGTTTCATATTATAGATTAATATGACTAGACCCAAAGGTCTGTGACAGGACTGTGTGCAGGCTGATCCGGGCTATTCTGTTCGCAAGTGCCAGGTGGACGGCTTCTTTTCGTGTGTCTCCCTGCAATCAATTAGGTTTGAAATGAAATACGAGTTAAAAATTATCATGGAACAAACTAATACCGAACTGAATCGTGTATCGCCCATGACAAAAAAAAAAAAAAAAAAAAAAAAAAAATCGCACTAGGATACGATCTGTCTTCATTCAGCTCCTCCTTTAATTGAATTGTGATTTGAAGATACTTTTGTTTATTTTACTTTTTTTCTATTTTTTTTTTTTTTATTTGACAAGGTGCGTTTACATAATAATCTAAACATACAGATGTCCCGTAATAACCCTAAGTGTTGGGACGGACAGGTCCGGGAAAACAGTGTAGATCCAGATCGAACGCCGCAACTTGCGGCGTCTGGTCAGGATCTACACTGTTTGCTACTGATTCAGTAGTTTTTAGACATATCAGTAGTCAGTAAAATTGACTTTTTTTTTTTAATTTTTATGACAGGTATGCTAAGACTTGAAAGTGATACAATGTGTATTTTATTTGCTTGGATTGCCATGACACAGCAAACCATGTAGACCCAGCTCCTGGAGGAGCAGTTTGATCTGGGACTGCTCTGTTTGTCATTCCCTCAATACTTTTAGACACATTATCAGGGTTTTTTTTCCAAGTTTTAGAATAAAAATGGTATGGGTACGGAAAAAGGAAGCACACCTTTGCTTATTAGCAGCTTTTTGAATTGAATTGAATTGCTTTTAAGAAAAGACAACCAACCGCAATCCAAAAATGTAAATGATTTCAAAAAGCATAAAAAGTCTTAATTAGTGTTATTTCCAAATGAGCTGCAACATGATAAAAATACCCTCTGACATTTATCTGAGTTTGCTGGCGTACATCATAACGGTATATTTTCTCACGTCACAGTCTTAATGTTTTAGGCGTTATCAGTACCTAATTACGTCTGACGTACGTAAGAAACATCAACAAATTGGCCGTTCCTTAAGCTATATTACAAATACGTTCTTTTGTCCACCTTTATGTGCGGTTCAATATTTGAGTAGTCTGCCCAGATAAAACAAAGATCAGATCAAAAAATCAAAATATTTATCGAAAATGACATCTTCTATCTGTAACAGTACAGACGTATGTCCTCATATAACTTATCACCGATAACGTCCCCTCGCCTAGGGTGGCATTACGTCAGCTTTCTGTCGTGTTATACGAGCCAGGCATTAAAACAGTGTTTTCTTAGCCAAGCGTATATAGATATAGATACAAATCAAAACCACTTTGAAGAAATCGGTTATAGTTGAAATTCATGATATGAAATTTGAAAGTTCATGATAGTAAGTTGAAATTACAGTTAGCAAGTTGAAATTTTCATTCAGTTAAAATTTCCAGAAAATAAGTCGTAAAATAAAAAAAAAAAAAAAAAGAAAAACAATCTAATTAGCCCAAATGCTCTTCCGTAGATTATGGGTCATAATGTGTCGTTTTATTTTTTAGATTTATTTTCTTTTAAAATGAATTCTTTGTTAAATAATAATAATAATAATAATAAAAATAATAATAATAATAATAATAATAATAATAATCCGCGGTCTGGCAATATATACAGTCGAACCTCGTTATCTCGAACTCGCTTATTTCGAATTACCGCTTATCTCGAAGTGAAAATCTGGTCCTTGTTTTAACATAAAACTATGACAACAGGTTACAAACTAATGTGGAAAAGAAGGAGCAATTTCTCCTCTTTTCCACATTATTTTATATATATAATTCTAACTTCAGGAGTCAAATTACATATCCATTTGTTAAATATGGTTGTTCAATTTATTGTTTTCCTCACTCTCTCAACTCTGATATGTCGAGGTACGGATATCTCGAAGTGTTTCAGTGAGTCCCTTGGAATTCGAGATAACGAGAGTCGACTGTATGCACATTTCTCGGGTACCTAGCTTTTGTGACAGCCATTGTCAGTTCCTTCAGTGTGTGAATGACAGATCTTATAATACAATATACGGTTACCATGGTAACAGTACCCGAGCTCAATTCATTGATTTCTTCTTGTAATTTCTTGATTTGTGTGACTCACTGCCAAGAGAAACATTAATTTCCATTAATTAACAGTGGATAGGCGACAGCTTCCAGCACAGCAGATCTAGCCTGCTTCGATCGCCATTTTAAATCGTTGCTAAGCAACTGCAGTTTAATGACACGTGCGCCCGCGTATGTCAACTCTGTTGACACAATATATTCAACTGTGTAGAAAACATATGCGGGTACCGTGTTTACAGTAATTATTCGGACAAACATATGCCGGGGCAAACAGTGTGGAACCCAATCAGACGCCGCAGAACGCGGCGTCTGATCGCGGTCTACACTGTTTGTAAAATATCCAACAATTTTAACACATTTTCGGAAACGTACGGTAAGATGTTAAGGGGTCCGACTTGTCACTATTTAAGACAAATACGTCAATCTCGAGTCTGAATTATCAATATCATTTACTATTTGCGATCGGAGATTTCCTAGCATTCTCTGAACCGATCATCTGAGCCAAAACGAGGCGCTTCTGATTATTACCCACAATAATTTTTTGGTTCTTATCTCTCTCTCTCTCTCTCTCTCTCTCTCTCTCTCTCTCTCTCTCTCTCTCTCTCTCTCTCTCTTCAGAATGTTGAATAACCCGCTTTACGTGTTTTGTTTACTTCTAGCAACCTATTTACTGCGTGAAATCTGTCTTACTTTGCTTAATAAGAACAATATTTCTCATTTCCCACATTATAAAGCGAAAATATCATTGCTTACATAGCTCTGGATAAGAATGATATCAAGATAAATATTTTTCTTATTTTTCCATAAAACATATGTAGTGGGTACTCATTAGAAGCGCCTCCGCGAGGCGCTTCTAATGAGTACTCACTAGGTTTTGTGGAGAAATCGGAAAATCTATCCCATTATTATCACCGGATACTTCTTAATAACTCCCCTGATTTCTCTATTATGGCCATGGAATCAAAATGTCTCCTCGCATCCGGCAAGAACAGATGGCTGAGACGGCAAAATGTCAACGTCCATTAAAATAAACTTTAGGGAAATGTCAATTAACCACAATTAACCTTAAAATATATGGCAAGTCACGTGTCTCGAGTTTTCTAAAGGCCATTTAAGGTCAAGACGATGTTCGGCAAAATCCAGTCTGTCTTTGAGGGCTTATTTTCTCAGAGCCCCTGAATTATTGCTCATTTGCATAAGAATTGGGACGGCTGTCCCTCACAATGGGACAATAGCATAAATCAGTTTCTAATATTGGGTAATTGTAGAAGGCTAACGCTATAGGCCAGCTGTAACTTTAAATCAAGGAACTTTTCTGATAAATCAAACAAACACTTTGATACAAATTTTCATTCATATTGTCGAGTAGTTTCCAATGTAACATGTTTTTGTATTACATGTATTTTAAACAGAGTGACGCAGCAGCCGGTTTGTTAGGTTAGAGCGACTAATTGCGAGGTTGATGGTTGTTCGTTCGAGCCTGCTCAAGTCAATTCTTTCTCTTCGCATAGCAGTGAACTGAACGGGTACCCTTTGTGGAAATGTTAAATGCCGTGACATGAGAGAATTGGATCCCACCTTTTATATGCTGTGCCCAGGATCCAGAGGGCTTTAACTCCCACGCTATAGGAATCTTTACCTTTACTAACACAATATGGTCAGGCCTGATATATATAAAGGCCAGCTAGCTACAAAAAGTGCATGATACATACACGACGGAACTTACTGAATAGTACCTCACAGCATCCATACCGGAAGCCCAGTCGTTTCTTTTATTCATGTACTAAGTGTGAGGATTTGTCAACTCTTGCACTGCTGAACCCAGATATACCCTGCCTTTGCAAACAGTGTAGCTCCAGATCAGTTGGTTTCTGAAGAACCCTTCGTGGAAAGGTTAAATGACGATCAAGTAATCTGATTGGCTGATAATTGGAAGTGGGCGTAGCATCTTAATTTATTCAGCATGACAAGGGTTAAGGCGGGTATGTGGTGAGTACTCTGGGATAATTTTACTACATTCCCAGTAAGCATTCTTTATAAATCTATAGCGGGCCGTTATCGGCCCGTCAGGGTAGCTGACGGGCCGATAACGGCCCGCTATAGATTTATAAAGAATGCTAGCTGGGTTGTATTTCTCCATAAAATCACGTTTGGGTACTTATAAGAAGCGCCTCGTCGAGGCGCGCCTGATGACCGTCAACAACATAATGCTTCTGTGGAGAAACTGAGAAAATTATCCCAGAATTATCATCTAATACTCCTAAGTCCTCCGTTAGTTCTGTGACTGGTGCCAAACAGAAGGTTGTGAACGGGTTCCGTCCGATAAAACCGATCCCTAATACGATACGCGTACAGAGATAGTCGTAGAAAATACGAGGAACGTCGAACATTTACGAAAATCCAAAACGATGGTCCGATGTTGTTGACTTGTCATATCATAGGAAATTCAACAAGAATTTTGTCAGTTATTAGTAATCGTTCGCCTGCGAGCTATTTTATGCCCAGCCATCAGCAAAGGGGAATCGTCCGGCTAACACATAATCAATCAATTGTCTTTGGCTATAATAAATAATTCTTTTCAAAATGACAAATTTTGTTGCAGAAGATTTTTATCAAAAAAGAGATTCAAACATACCATTCCTACGACAGCATATTAATAATGCTTTAGTCAATAAAACTGACAAAGTGGACAGTTTCGTGCGAGGGTCATGGCTGCGTCGCAACCTACCTGGTTTTTTTTAATAATGGTTTACTGTGTTATTATTATTTAGCATTATTTAATGGCCTATCCAATTTCACCGAAACTTTGTATCCATCCATTAATTGCTTAAACGATATTTTATTGAGCACTTAAACTAGTTCGGTCGTACTCTAAATAGTCAAAAAACAAAACATACTCCGGACAAGTAGTCAAGTACTATATTTTATTCAAGTACTTGGACAGACAGGCCTGAGCAAACAGTGAAGACCCAGATCAGACGCCGCGGAATGCGGCGTCTGATCAGGGTCTTCACTGTTTGCCACTCATCCAGTAGTTTTTGACAAATCACCAGGTGAAATTGACATGCAAATATCGAAAGGAGTTGGGGTATACAAATATTGAGGGTAAACAGTCCATTGACTCCAGTCCGAACTTGTGACGACTTTTAGGAATAAGGAGGATAAGCAATATAAATGCTGCGTCATGGGAGAGTGACCCTTCTCGCATATGAGGATGGCGGAGGCACAGATCAGTATGCGCTATGACATCGAGATCAGGGCCTTCGTTTTCCGCTGACTAAATCATGTGCACCGGACATTGTAGAAATATATTAATGAATAACAAACAACCTAACAGATCAGACTGCACGGACGTACAGACGTGTATAGATCTGCGCCTTTGCTTTTCGCACATGACACAATGTTCACGCTTACTTCCGAAGTATCTTATTTCCAAGAGGAAACTTTTGCGCGAACAATATCAGATATATGTAGACTAATGCACCAGTCATTCGTAGTCGCGGCTCCTACAGGACTGGGGAATAGCGGGACTTTTAATTTTTCAGTTTTTAAAACCCTGCTAAACTCCCTGCACAGCGGGACAAATTTATGGTAAAATCCTCGGGCCAGGTTTCGTTTCCTGGAACAGTATGCTCTGTGTTGCAAAAATGAACCTGTATTTTTTTTCATTGTAAAAGGTCTGGTTTACTCGATACAGCTAAATTCAAAGGTAAAGTATCATTGACATTCTGAGTCAGGTTATTAGAAAACTAAAGTTTGAGGTTGATGTGGCTCTAATTTATGCATGCAAAGCATTTTGGTGGGAAATTAACCCTTGCCCCATTGAACCCGGAAAAACTCTGCCTTTGCAAACAGTGTAGATCCAGATCAGTTGGCTTAAGCCAACTGATCTGGATCTGCACTGTTTGCCATTCAGTTTGTGAATTTATGTCAACAATCTAGATCAAGTAATCTGACTGGCTGAAATTTTGAAATGGGTGTGGCATCTTAATTTATTCAGCAGGACATGGGTTAATTCCTCGACACATATACGACACTGCCAGGACTCGTCGGACGTTAAACCCCGCTATCCCCGTCCCATATGTGCTGGAGTTTGAAGTGATCGTGACTGATGCATAAACCAGCGAACATTCTGACAAGTCCACACCGAGGAGCAGGATTGTCCGGGTCTTAGGTGTTTGAAAATCATAGAGCTGCGCTTTCCAACGACAAATGCATATTAATAAACATCTTTTATGGATTGTCACCGGGCAACTATTTATAGAATTTTTAGGACTGTATATCAATGGTCAAAATGCATACATAGGTTATTTTTGACAGGTCACATATTTTAAGAGGTAAAGCTGGGTCAAAATTGTCACTTATGTTCTGTAACACCGCTAGATGGCGCGGGTGGCCACTTATAAAGTGCCTTAATCATTATTATATTACTGACTTAATTCACGTTGCATTAATAATAAGGGAAACTACACAGTAATCTATTGTAAGAAATTTACACGGAGGGGAGATAAATTTAGCAAATCAGCGAAGTTATATATCTTTGGCCATCAAAATGCGCCCAGCGAAAACTGATAAGCGTGTGCTGGTTGATTGAGTCTTCGCAGGACACACGTATATACATATAATGCGATATGCCCCGCAAAAAAGGACTCCGCGTTTCGCCGCAAAGCAACCCCCCTGCCCCCCAACACACACACACACACCCACACCCACCCACACACACGCACCATTCCCCCTCCCCAACACACACACACACACACACACACACACACACACACACACACACACACACACACACACACACACACACACACACACACACACCAAAAAAACACAACAAAAAAAAAACACTGTGCAGTGTGGAGTCAGTTTAAGGTGAATGGATATTCTTTCAGGAGAGGCAACTCTGTCAAAATGGATTTTGTCTCCCTTCTGAAAATAGGTCTCCTCTAAAAGGAAAGAATTTGCTTCCGCTGGAAGCAAATTCTTTCCTTTTAGAGCAGACTTTTCATAATGGTGGCTGACTTGAGTACAGCAAACAAGAAATCATATAGCTTGTCTCCCTTGGCGGAAATGTCGGAAAGTTGACCATATGTATCCAATCCCCTAAGACTTTCGCCGTTCACTTTGGGGATGGGGTGGGGTGGGGGTGGGTGGGGGTAGGGGGCAACCATTCTACTGGAGAAACGCACATGTCCAATCAGACTGTATTGATGCACAGGGCGCAATGCTTATCAAGAGCCTTCCCTAAGTTTTGCATGTCTCTGATCGCAAACTATGCAAGGATCCTTGTGTCCAATGGCGACTGTCAAGGCAGCGTTTTAACGAATTTATTATTATTTACTACTATTAGTTTTTTGTCATGGGTATTATAAATCATACAACACCGTTGTGGCAGCTATATGAAGATCAACGTCAGAAAACGTACCTTCAAACATGTGCGCCCAGTGAAGATTCAGATCAGCCTGCGCATTCGCTCAGTCTGATCAGAATCTTCACTTGGCGCATTTTGGATAGCCAAGGATGCAAAGTTTCTTAATGCGGACAATGAAGACTCTGATCAGACTGCGCGGATGCGCAGGCTGATTTGAGTATTCGTTGAGCGCACATGTCAGAAGGTCCCTTTTATCACGTTATGGCTCATATATTTATATGCCCAAGGATAGCTCTCATATTTTAACTAGTTTCCTTCTTTGTAACGTTAACTGCAAGAAAGTAGCAAAATATAGGGAAATAAAGAAAGAAACTATAAATTGTGCCACTACTCGTGTTATATACGAAAACAGCATTTGAATCTCCAAAATATCTTTTCATCACTCAGCCCTGGTTATTCATATTGAATGGACAGTTACAGCTCAGCGAACTTTTTCATCTGTACGCTTTAAACACACAATCATGAAAACATACCTAAATAATTTTACCCCCCTTAAACCCCACTTATATATAGCAAAAATGGGGTTTATAAGGGTAGAGATTATTTGTTCTTATTTCTGCTCAAACATAGATTGTGGGTACTCGTTAGAACCGTCTCGGGAAAAGATAGATTTGGTACTCGTTAGAACCGCCTCGATGAGGCAGTTCTAACGAGTACCCACAATCTATGTTTTGAGCAGAAATATGAAAAAATATCAGAATTTTTATCTGAAAACTTTCATTTTATGGTGGTGAAATTTTCAGTATATTTGAATAGGCGTGTTTTCGTAATGCAGTGAACCCTTGTTACAACGTTAGCATCTGTTACCAAAGATACATTGTCATTAAAATGGAATTGGTGCTGTAAAGAATCCTTAATGGGCAGCATGACACATAAGAAAGTCCTTGTTTTAGTCTCATTTCCTCATAGAACATATGTTTTATATGTTTGTTAGAATCGCCTCAGTGCGGCGATTATACCAAATAGCATATGTTTCTTTAAGTATTAAATACAATGCATTTAAGATTAATTGTCACCTCTCTGGCATGTTTCGTGCCAGTCATATATGCCTGTTTATTTATTTATTATTATTTTTTTTTTTTTTTTTTTTTTTTTCAAGTTAACTAATTTCATATCCTTTAAAATGGTTAAATAGATATTTTCTCTGTTGTAAATAATAAATAAATAATTACTTAATAATTAATAAGAAGAAAATACTACCATCATCTGGATCCATTTTGCTGATAATTTAGTAATCCTCTTCAATAGTTTTCCTATCTTTATCTTCTAAATTCTTAAACTTCCTTATTAATACCCGCTATCCAAATAAACAAACTGTCAATTAATGAATGGTCACACTTTTCAAATACCGACTGAGAAATGCACAAAATAAACACCGATTTATGACATCTACATCAGAACCGTTATATTGCTTATCTAAAACAAATCTCCGATATTTCAGACTCCCTCACTATGTCAATTATCTTTCAGTCAACGACAGCTGATTATAGTCGATCATTTGCATTAAACACATGGCTAATATATTCCATGGCTGATTGCGGTGACCTCAGGCGAAACGACAAGCTGGTTCCCTGGTGTATCGAAGCGGAAGGAGATACAACCGGGAACGAAGATTGGTGTGCACGTGGCGTGACCAGCACGCGCCTTATGACGTTTACGTCAAACCGAAATGAAAAATTTGTGATATAAACAACAACAAATTAAATTTTTTATTAGTTTTTTCTTTCTTTCTTTGTGATTTAATTTAAAATCATCTGGCCGTGCGAAAACGGCTTGGGAACTGTGCGGACATCGAAGCCCCAGATCAGCTTGCGCATCCACGCATTGTAATCAGGGCATTCACTGTCCTTGGTTCTTACAGAATGTATGAATGGAGAGGAAAGGCCAGGAGTATACTTTGCGCATGCGTAGGATGATCTTAATCGGCGGATTTTGCATATGTTCGAAGGTACTTTTTTGCTTGACCAGGTTCATTTCGCTAACGGATGTTAAGACTTGAAAATCACGCATCTGTATCATTTTTTTTTTTTTTTTTTTTTTTTTTTCAGGTCCGTGTTCAAACTTAATTATAACGCCTAAATAAATAAATAAATAAATTAAAATGCAACCGATTAATTAATAATAAAAATAATCAAACAATAAACAAAAACGCATGTTTTATTTTGTTCATGATTAACCCATTCATGCCGAATGGACTCTTCCACCTCATGTCTTTGGACAAGTTTATTTCCTATATAAGGGGTGTCTGGTTAACTTTTATTATTATCATGTTTTGTAGAAATTTTTCAGCTTAATGCAAATAGACCCAGATCAGACGCCACATTCTGTTTGGGTCTACACTGTTTGCCCTTGTTCCAGTTTTGGAGGACGCTATGCTTAAATTGTTTAACGGGATTTTTTTTTTCCTGTTATGTGTTTACGATATACGATATACGCAAAAACATGACGGTCTAATTTTAGATCTGACTCTTCTTTATTAAAGATGAGTAGAATTTTATTACTTTTATTTCTAACGCAGCGTAATCATGCTAAATTCAGGTGCGATAGCTGAATGTTATTGACAATAACGTATAGGATTAAAATTAGAAAATGTCATGCACTATTCAGAAGTTATTGTCTCTTAGCGTATATGCTATAAACTATTTCAACCAGCAAGGCATGTCCGTTTGTAAGGGACGGAGCTTCACGGCGGCCAACCAACGATCTCCTCCCTATGCGCTCAATGTGTTATTATTATTATTACTATTATTATTATTATTATTATTATTATTTGACCTATGTGTGGACTGTAACGGGAGAATTATTATTTGACCTATGTGTGGACTGTAACGGGAGAAAAACGTCAGAGCATGCGCGGCCAGGGAAAACTCAGACCAATCTACGCATCCTCGCAGTCTGATCAGGGTGTTCGCAGAGCGGTCCATTGTCAGTCAAAGATCCAAGGATTCTTCAGATGGACAGTTTTACGTCCCTTTCAAAACTTTTTAAGTCATATCGAGATATCGAGACAATGCAAGGACGATAATGAAATGCTCTGTGCAATAAAACGCTGTCTCCAGTGGGACTCATACCCAGTACCTCGTGATTCGAAGTCGGGAGCGCTAATCACTCGGCCAACCGTATCCTTCAAGTGGACAGCGAAGACTCTGATCAGACTGCGCGGATGCGCAGGCTAAACTAGGTCTTCCCTGGGTGCACATGTTCGAGGGTACATTTTTGACTTTCAGGCCCATTTCCCGATAAGTAAACATCGACTTTTAATTTATAAATTATTAAGTGGTATTAAATTGAATTTCGCTGTCAGGATCTGTCCTCTGCAATAAAGGATGCCATCAAGAAAACACGCCTATATCATTTTGACCCCCGTAAACCCCACTTTTATATAGTAAAACTGGAGTTTACAGGGGTATAAATTATTTTCATGTTTCTGCTCCAAAACATAGATTGTGGGTATTCGTTAGAACCGCCTCGAGGCGGTTCTAACGAGTACCTACAATCTATGTTTTGGGCAGAAATATGAATATCAGAATTTTTATCTGAACATTTTCATTTTTTGCTGGTAAAATGTTCAGTGTATTTGAATAGGCGTGTTTTCGTAATGGATATTTGGGTGTTCCAGTGAGTGGTACACACATCGGTGTAGTATGACGACCGTCTCTGCTCGCTAGTTCAAATATCATATTCATGAACAGCGAAGATCGTGACCAGAAAATGCATACGGACAGTCTAAACTGGGCCTTTGTTGTTCGCATTTAGCATAATACAGCATTTCGCAAGACAAAAGTCCAATAGATGATCATAAATTCAGGGTGCAATGTTCTATTGATATTTGTAGATAAAATCTGTCACCCACTTGTATGTATAAATTAGCTTTCAAGAATATTGAACGTAAGGCCATCAGATTTTATACGACTCTTGAAAGTCTGTGTGATTGTATTCTTTGTTGTTGGTGTTGTTGTTTTGCGTTGTCTTTTTTTTTTTTTTTTTTTTTTTTTTTTGAGGAAAAAAAAATGATGCCTATTACCCCTGGCCTTGCAAAATGAAGTCAAGATCATAAAAATCTATAGTCATCACGAAAACATGCCTATATAATTTTGACCCCTCTTAGATCCTACTTTTATATAGTAAAACCGGGGTTTACAGGGGTATAAATTATTTTTCTTATTTCTGCTCAAAAACATAGATTGTGGGTACTCGTTAGAACCGCCTCGCCGAGGCGAGGCGGTTCAAACGAGTACCTACAATCTATGTTTTGAACAGAAATATGAAAAATATTAGAGTTTTTACCTGAAAATTTTCAGTTTTTGGAGGTGAAATTTTCTATATATTTGAATAGGCATGTTTTCGTAATGGTTTCCCTGCAAGATTAATGAATTAATGACCTAAATCGCCGTCTCCGACACCGACGCTAACGCTGAAACTGTCACACCTGCCGACATTTACGCTAACGTGATCCAGGCCGAAAACAATAGGCCTCCTCCCCATCTTCACTGCTGGAGCGAGGATCTGAAAATAAAATTACTTTGGCGTGTTATTTTGTTTTCTTGAAATTATAGAATTTTATTTGTGCGTATAAATGTATTTCTTTGTTTCTACTTTCCCATATTTCCTGGGGACACCGACACACAAACTAATAATCCTCACTTCCGTGTAGCAGAAGTAGGGGGAAAAGTCAAGAATGTACGTGCAGTGTCACAATAAGGCAAACAGGTGAAGCTCAGTCTGCGGATCCGTTTGATTGAATAAGAACTTTATTTTCTTTCTTTTCACATTTAATTTTCTTCTGTATATATAGGGATTATAATATGCCAAAAAGAACGAAGATCAGACTGCTCATTCAGTTTAATCTGCGGGACTTTGCTTTTGGCACATGCGCTGAAACCCCTTAAATTGTGTGACTTCCTCATACATTTGTATGATGCGCAATGCGGGAAGTGACAATTATGCCATATGCGGGCAAAGAAGGCTCAGAATGCGCAGGTTGATCTGGGCCGATGATGCCCGCTAATAGAATCAATGGATGGTCATCACGAAAACATGCTTATATAATTTTGACCCCCTAAAAACCCACTTATATAGTAAAACTAGGGTTTACATGAGTATATATTATTTTTCTTATTTCTGCTCAAACACATAGATTGTGGGTACTCGTTAGAACCGCCTCGCCAAGGCGGTTCTAACGAGTAGCCACAATCTATGTTTTGAGCAGAAACATGAAAAATATCACAGTTTTTATCTGAAAATTTTCAGTTTTTGGAGGTGAAATTTTCTGTATATTTCAGTAGTGAAACAGGCATGTTTTCGTAATGTCTAGAATATAGAGTCGGACGGTGAATGTTCTGGTCAGACTGTGTGGATTCGCAGGCTGGTCTGGGTCTTCAGTCCCCGCATTTAGTATCATGACCCTAGTTCCTTACCTAGTGTTTCATATGCTTTGTTGTACTTTGAAATTTTAAATATTTGAATTTGGCACGCGCTGGACTGTCTTAGAATAGGATAGACTGGTTCTCTTAGAGACGGACTCGTGCCAGAAAAAAAGGTAATTCAGGACGCATGCATGCACTATCATCGAAAATCCATACAGGCGTGTACACCCCTATTTTGCAGTCAGGGATTAGCATTGTTTGCTGATGTTTTTTGGGTTTTTTTTGGAAAGGACTGAGAGAAGAAAATACCCTGATCGGGCTGCCCAGACGCCCAGACCGGTTTAACATCATGTATCACATGTAAATAAAGGGACCTTTTTTCTGGTTTAGCCTAAACGTTTACAGGGTACTTGTCAAAAGTCTGTAAATTATGCTAATTCTATTATAATACTTTAAGACAAGTATTTTCAGGGTGACGCGTGCGCCTTGAATGGGTGGTTCTCACTGACAGCCGCGGGAGGTAAAGAGAAAGCGCTTTGAGGAATATAGAATATTTTAGGGCAAATTCGTCCAGCCAGATATCAACTAACACGGTATTGCCTGGCTGATCCATGTATCCCTGTCCTTCCGTCCGCCGGGCGAACGAAAGCGTGTTTATCTGGTTGCAGATTATGGACAGTTTATAATGTATCTGAATGGGACTTATTTATTAGCCACATAATACATGTACGTTCTTTTATGTGGCTAAAATTTCTCTCATGTGGCTATTTTCTAGCTACATAGGTATGTTAAAATAGGGATGGTAGCCACATAAATATCCATTCATTAAAATGTCCGTCCATTCATCAATCCATCCGGATATGCTGCTTATTGAATTGTTCTTCCATCACGAAAACATGCCTATTCAAATATACTGAAAATTTTACCACCAAAAAATGAAAATTTTCAGATATAAAAATTCTGATATTTTTCATATATCTGCTTAAAAACATAGATTGTGGGTACTCGTTAGAACCGCCTCACGGAGGCGGTTCTAACAAGTACCCACAATCTATGTTTTTAAGCAGAAATAAGCCCCTGTAAACCCCAGTTTTAATATATAAAAGTGGGGTTTAAGGGGGTCAGAATTATATAGGCATGTTTTCGTGATGAATTGTTGTGTAGCAAATGGATTAAAATTTATCACATATAATTTCCTTGAATACAGTCGAACTTCAATAGGTCGAACACCGATGGCTCGTTTACCATGCCTAATTTGATATCGTTTTTGAATCCCCACGAAATTCTTCAGACAGCTCAAGAAAGCAAATAATTAGGGATTTTTCGTTTCTTACTTTTTCATGAAATTGTATGTTGTGTGTACTAATTAGAATCGCCTCATCGAGGCGATTCTAGTGAGTAAACTCAACATACCATTATTGTATAGAAATCGAAATGACTTCCCTAAATTATCATCATTTGTTTTCTTGACCTGGCGCCATGATTAACCCTCAGTGGCTCGAACTACCCATGTCTTGAATAAATTTTCATGGTCCCAAATATGTTCGAGTCATTCAGGTTTTAGTGCAATTCTAAAATTATATTTAAAGCGAACTCTTCGTTTGTCTATTCTCCATTCATTGTGTGTTCCCATTTCGACAAAGTCACGGTTTTGTGTGGCCATTTCATGTAATGAACCCCTTATCCCGTGCCTTAGGAGTGGTATGTTCCATGACTCTGGCCTTTCCTGGGGTTTTCCTTATCTAATATTTAATTCCTACAACAAAGAAAAAGCGTTCGGATCACGAAAACATGTTTTAGTGTTATTCTAACTATTATGGACGTCCAGTTATTGAAAGGAAGTTACTTGACGTTTAATATAAATCTCAAGTGTCTGATCCCCTTAAATCCCACTTTTATATGGTAAAATTGGGGTTTACATTATTTTCTTGTTTCTGCTCAGAAACATAGACTGTGGTACTCGTCAGAACCGCCTCGCCGAGGCGGTCCTAAAGAGTACCTACAATCTATGTTTTGAGCAGAAATATGAAAAATATCAGAATGTTTTGTCTGAAAATTTTCATTTTTTGGTGGTAAAATGTTCAATATATTTGAATAGGCATCTTTTCTCAATGGGGTGACCCAGTAGTCAGCGCTACCGACTTCAGATCACGAGTTCCCCGGATTCGAATCTCGCTGCAGGGGGGGGGAGGGGAGGGGAGGGGGGGTGGGGGGGTAGGGGGGGAGTGGGGGAATTCAGCTTATGACTGTATGGCGCCTCATTACACAGAGATTTTCATTTTCACCCTACCATCGTCCCGATATGACTTAAATAATATTCAAAGGGGCGTAAAACACCAAATAATTATTTTACAACATGGGACACTAGAAACCCGATATTCAGAGAATTTAAATCATACAAGAGCAGACAGAAATCCATTCTTAATCTAATAAAATATTTAAAAAGCTTTAAAATCAATAATGATAACTGTACCGAGTCATTAGTAAGCCACCTTTATCCGCTTAGCGAACAGCGAAAGCCCAGAACAGACTGCGCATGCGCAGTTTGGCCAGTGCCATCGCTGATCGCTGCTCAGAATCTCTCAAATAAAACGTACGGGTTTGACGAAATAACGGTCCGAACCTAACTGCACCGTGCACCGGTTATTTAGGGCTTTCCCCGCAGAACATAAGGGAGATTCGATTATGGAGCAGCTACATTAAGAGGCGACAAATGGCTCGCCCTGCGGAACAGATGTGCGCATGTGAAACGCTCAATTAATTCCGGTTGCAACGTTAACTATTATGGACGTCCAGTTATTGAAAGGAAGTTACTTGACGTTTAATATAAATCCTGAGTGTCTTTGTTAAAACGAAATATTTTTAGCGAGAAACAAAGAAAGCAGCCTCCTTGATGGGGTGAGGGGATTTAAGGATCAAAAGAGGGGGATATAATTTTGTATCAATTTGTTGTCAGTTGTTTTAAGTGGCTAAAGATATGAATGAGCAGAAGAAAGGATTTTGGATATTTCTGTAAATCCTGAAATAATGTAACGTAAAATGTTAAAAGGGGCAGCTGGAGCAGAAGTGAATAATAATAATAATAATAATAATAATTATTATTATTATTATTATTATTATTATTATTATTATATAATAAATATCAACAACTGCAACACTGACAATATAATAATAATAATTATAATGATGATAGATAATAATAAATAATAATGAAATTAGGAAGAACTTCATTAATGTGAATTATTGCATAAAAAGTAGTGTCGCACGTTATTAATAGCCGTGCATTAACCGGCGAAAAGCCGTGTATTAACAAGGCAATTCACGCGCTGTACCTGCACGTCTACGCAACTTTCATTATACCTGTACCGGGGCCAAAGAATTGCTGCCGTCACGAGATGTATACTGCCCGGCCTTAGAACGAGCATAGTCCGTGGAAGTGGCATTCGCGAGACATCGGTGAAAAGGCGAAACAAAATAGTGCAAGAAATAACGCGAAATGTAGCAAATGTTTCCAGTTTTTATGCAATAATAGCGCTCGAACACGGTTTTTCAAACCATGTCTGATCCCTATAAACAAGCACCAAAGAGTGAGAGTTGTCCTTCTTGTTTACACAGTGATCTGTGAAATGAATTAACTGTAAAATGTTAAAGTTTGTATTTGTGGACTTCATTTCAGGTGGTCGCTTGGGTGGACGTAAGTACACGGACGAACGAACGGAAACTTGCACGCCTTACGCTAACGCAAGTGCGATAAAAACAATATCAAACCAGTCTCAAGTTGCATATAAGCTTCTTATATGCCACTTGCCAGTCTCTACTGCATTTCCTCCAGACTTGGTGTTCTTTTCTCTGAACAAGAAAAATAAATTAACGCTGGTGCCTTCTTGCTTCTGATTAATTAACCCTTGTCCTGCTGAACCCGGATATACCCTGCCTTTGTAAAACAGTGTAGATCCAGATCAGTTGGCTTCTGAAGAAGCCAACTGATCTGGATCTGCACTGTTTGTCATTCAGTATGTGAATTTATATCAACAATCTGGATTAAGTAATCTGATTGGCTGACAATTAGAAATGGGTGTGGCGTCTTTATTTATTCATCATGACAAGGGTATCCCTTGGGTGCCAAGGAAAATTGTAGCAGATGACAGTCGATTTTTTTTTTTTTTTTGAGAAAATAAAGCAAATAAAGCTGGACATTTCATGCAAATTATCTGCTACGTACAGGATTCGCGAAATGTCAGGCCTGATACTTTCAAAAACTAGAAATGTGTTAGTAAAACACCCT